>NC_069427.1:23820112-23825112 GCF_026875155.1 Cherax quadricarinatus | reverse complement strand
TACCGACACTTAGGCGTTGGAAAACGATGATGGTAGCCTATGGTGCCTCCAGTAGTTTCATTGAGTCCAGAGCCCAATTATGTGGGAAAATCCGTAGTGCCTAGAATACGGATAGCGGCGGGGAGTCACTGCAATATGTGCTATGAACTAGTTAGAGTGTCCTAGCTAACTCTACTTTAAATAGGAAGAACTAAACCCAGTAGGACTCTTACAGTGCTCGATCCAGAGAGAGGGAAGGTAGTTCCTATTTCCTGACCACTTAAATGGCATCAACGCACCTTCCCTTAAAGGAAAAGTGATCAGAGTGATTGGCAGTAATGGTGCATAGCTGCAACAGTATACTGACATGATGCAACAATCCTAGCTAAAATGTGGGCCATGCATAGTTGTGAAAATATTTTATCATATTTATTCGTATTACTTGTCAATAAGTAATTTTTTTTTCGAAAAAAAAAAAAAAAATAGCTGACTTGAGATCAGTATTGGTGTGTTTGTGTGTGTGTGCGTGTATGTGAGTAAGTGTTAGTTAGTTACCATTTTGTCCTAGGCACATGTCGATTAGACACTAGGCCTGTTTTATCGGTGTGTGTGTGTGTGTGTGTGTGTGTGTGTGTGTGTGTGTGTGGTGTGTGTGTGTGTGTGTGTGTGTGCGTGTGTGTGTGTGTGTGGTGTGTGTGTGTGTGGTGTGTGTGGTGTGTGTGTGGTGTGTGTGTGTGTGTGTGTGTGTGTGTGTGTGTGGTGTGTTGTGTGGTTGTGTGTGTGTGTGTGTGTGTGTTGTGTGTGTGTGTACTCACCTAGTTCACCTAGTTGAGGTTGCAGGGGTCGAGTCCAAGCTCCTGGCCCCGCCTCTTCACTGGTCGCTACTAGGTCACTCTCCCTGAACCATGAGCTTTATCGTACCTCTGCTTAAAGCTATGTATGGATCCTGCCTCCACTACATCGCTTCCCAAACTATTCCACTTCCTGACTACTCTGTGGCTGAAGAAATACTTCCTAACATCCCTGTGATTCATCTGTGTCTTCAACTTTCAACTGTGTCCCCTTGTTGCTGTATCCCATCTCTGGTACATTCTGTCTTTGTCCACCTTGTCAATTCCTCTAAGTATTTTGTATGTCGTTATCATGTCCCCCCTATCTGGAATAGTGTGTGTGTGTGTGTGTGTGTACTCGCCTAATTGTACTCACCTAATTGTGGTTGCAGGGGTCGCGACTCAGCTCCTGGCCCCGCCTCTTCACTGATCGCTACTAGGTCCTCTCCCTCTCTGCTATGTATGTATGTGTGTGGGCTTGTATGTTTGTGTGCCTATGTGTGTTTGTGAAGTGTATGTATGTGTGTTTGTATGTATATATGTGTGTGTAAGTATTTGTATGTGTGAGTGTTAGCAGATTTATAAATGTGGGTGTATGTGCATATGTGTGTACTCACCTATTTGTGGTTACAGGGGTCGACTCAACTCCTGGCCCCTCCTCTTCGCTGATGTATGTGTGTGTGTGTGTGTGTGTGTGTGTGTATGTGTGGTGTGTGTGTGTGTGTGTGTGTGTGTGTGTGTGTGTGTGTGTGTGTGTGTGTGATGTGTGTGTGTGTGTGTGTGTGTTGTGTGTGTGTGTGTGTGTGTGTGTGTGTGTGTGTGTGTGTGTGTGTTGTGTGTGTGTGTGTGGCCTTTCCAAAACTTTATTTCTATTAAAGGCTATTTAATAGCATAATAGGCCTTTTTACTCACCTTTTAATGATTACTGTTATAAGATAAAATACCTTTTGTAATGTAATGTACAATTTGTTTAAATGTAATGTTTATATAAAAAAAATATGATCCAACTGTTGTATAATGCAAATTTTAATAATGTAATTGCAATTTTTAATTAGGTATATTCATGGCAGTCTTTACTATAAATATTTAGTACTATTTTAGATAGATTTTTTGTGTTATAGCTATTATTAAGAGTTATGTTTAATGATAGAACTTCTGAAAATTATTCTCATGTTATTCAACTTCTTAACTATAATATTCTATTTTGGCTTCCTTCGAAGGAGAGGGGGTGTCTTGATGCTGGTGAGGGGGGGTTCTTGATCCTAGGTTTTAGAACTACCAATCCCCCTGATGGCACCTGATTACCTCTCATTCACCAAGGCGCTTCATGATCCCTTAAGGGTTTAGAACTTTCCAGTGAATATGAGAATAATCATTTGCCTATGAATTTTTCCTGTCTCTCTTCACTCTTCCGAATCATCTCAAACTTCAAGAAAGTTTCACTTTCTTGCATATTCTAAACTTCCATATTATTATATTTCGGAATTTGATTAAATTTTCATTAATGTTTATGATAATTTGTGGTGTGAAAATAAAGCAAATATGAAAATATAAGATGGAATGATTCAAGGAGTGTCAGAGAGGTTATTAAAATGGTTTGGGTATAAGAGAAATGTTGATTAGGAGAGTGTACAAACCCGGAGTGAATGAAAGATGGTTTGTAAGACGTCCAAGAATATATATATTTATATATAAAATATTTATATATATATATATATTTTATATATATATTTATATATATATATATATATTTTTATTATTTTTTTTTTTTTTTTTTTTATTTCACCCGGCCGATTCCCCCCAAGGCAGGGTGGCCGAAAAAGAAAACTTTCACCTCATTCACTCCATCACTGTTTGCCAGAAGGGTGCTTTAATACAGTTTAAAACTGCAACATTAACCCCTCCTTCAGAGTGCAGGCACTGTACTTCCCATCTCCAGGACTCAAGTCCGGCCTCCGGTTTCCCTGTAATCCCCTTCATAAATGTTACTTTGTCACACTCAAAAGCACGTCAAGTATTAAAAAACATTTGTCTCCATTCACTCCTATCAAACCGTCACGCATGCTGTGGAAGGTCAAGCCCTCGCACACAAAACCTCCTTTACCCCCCCTCCAACCCTCCTAGGCCGACCCTTTCCCCGCCTTCCTTCCACTAAGACGTTTCACTTTGAGTCATTCTGTTTCGCTCCTTCTCTCTACATGCCCGAACCCCCTAAAAAACCTTCCCTCGCCCTCTGGAAAAAAGTTTTGGAAACCCCGCACCCCCTCCTACTTCCAAACAAATTTCTGTTATATTACACCAACATTGCCCTAGACATGACTCTCCCTCCCTCCCCCTTCTCCTCGCGAAACTTTATCACCACGTTTCACCCCTTATAAGAGCGTTGAAAAAATTTTCCTCTACATTCCCCTCTTTGCCTCAAGGAAAAGTTTTTTGTCTCCACAGACTCCTAAGGCCCACTCCTCTTTTTCCCTCATAAATTTCTATGTTTCCCCTATCTTTATGGGCCCCCACCCGCTGAACGTCCACTCCCAAATATTGAATCGTTCCCTCCTCCATTCTCCCCCCAAATTGATTTAAATTTTCACACTAATTTTTTTTTATCCTCAAACCTTACTTTTCCTGTATTCCCTTTAATTTTCTTTTTTTGCACCCCCTCCCAATTTATCCACCAATCTCTGCAATTCTCTTCGAATCTCCCAAGGCCGTGTCTCAGCATGAGCGCGTGCAACTCCCCCTTTGTGTGTGATTCTTTTTCTTTTAACTCCAGCCCCTTTCCAAGACCCCCGCATTTACTTTTTACCCCCATCATAAAAATTATTAAACAACCCCGGTGACATCAACCCTCCCTTTTCTAAGGCCTACTTTTATGGGGGAAAAAATTTCCCCCTTTCCTACATACTCTAAATTGAGCCCTCACTATCTCGTAAAAATCTTCACTCTTTCAGAAACCCTACCTCTTACACCATAACTGATCATTGCCACATTGCCCCTATCCACCGTCATACGCCTTTTCAATCCTAAATGCCAAAAGACCTCTTTAGCCTTATCTAAATCTGTTTTTATATGTTTCACTGTAAACCTGGTTCCAACACCCCCTACTTTCCTAAAGCTCCTTGTTAATCTTCCTATTTCCGTTTCTTTTAAATTCTTTCAATTAAATCTACAATCACTTTCCAGGAACTCAAAGACTTTCCTATAATTTTTGCACTTTTTTATCCTTTGCTTTATACAAGGAAATATGCATGTCTCTGCAACCCTAGGTACCTTACCTCTTCCATACATTTATTAAATAATTGCACCAACCTCAAAAAATTATCCCCACTGCTTTTAAATTTCTTATCTTTATCCCTTTCAATCGGCTGCTTACCCTTTCATTTTACCTACTGCTCACGAACTTCCCCACATACATATATATATAATTATATATATATATTATATATATATATATATGAAAGGGAATTCCGCAGAGCAGGCGAAATATACAAAAAACCGATCTCTGGCTGAGTCAGTGTTTGTGAATATTTAACAATGCATTGTTAAAATCTCTGTAAGGTGATTTCATGCAGGGGATGAGAAGAAAAACTGTAAGCCTTCTCCTTGAAAGCTGGCTGCCTTGGATCAACGTGTAGCACAAGCTGCACGCCCAAAGGGATTGTCCAGTGTGGGTAGATTGGTATAGCATACGTACCTTGTTCCAAGGTTCGTAGGTTCGAGTCTCCTTCAGCCAGAGATCAGATTATTAATATTTATATATATATATATTATATATTTTATATATATATATTTATATATATATATATATATATATTTTGTATGTATGTATGTTGATGTATGTATTTGTATGTAGTATGTATGTATGTATGTATGTATGTATGTAGTCAAATATTTTATCTGCAATAGTTCGGCTCCCGGATCACACCTAGTTGCCGCCCTTTCTCATGGCGCTGCCTGACCCCAACGGGTTTAGCGTTTCCAGCAAAATACAATATAACAATCAGCACCATAAACGAAGTTTTTATTTCCGTTAACCTCCAATTGCGTTCACTAAACCGTGGAGGATTACGCTCAACCCACTGACAGACACGCCGCGAGCATGTAAAACGCAAATACGTGGCAAAATTGACGTTTCCAGGTAGTCTCCTAATAATTTGAATAAGCCATTACATCACACACACGTCGAGGTATTAA
>NC_069427.1:23802612-23817612 GCF_026875155.1 Cherax quadricarinatus | reverse complement strand
AACCTTTGCAATTTTTCTTTAGAATCTCCCATAAGCACAGTATCATCAGCAAAAAGTAACTGTGTCAATTCCCATTTTGAATTTGATTCCCCAAAATTTAATCCCCCCCCTCTCCCGAACACCCTAGCATTTACTTCCTTTATATATATATATATATATATATATATATATTATATATATATATATATATATATATATATATATATATAAATATATATACACACACACATATACAGAGCAATGAAACCACGAAACAAGCGCTGTTGAATCAGGATTCGACCCCACAACACATTGTCCCGCCTCAAGAGACAACACAACGTACGTGTCATCCTGTCCACTACGTCATCGATCCTACAAATAACATGAGCCTAGCGAACTAGACTTGTTTCATGTTGCGAGGACACTCGTGGCAGTGGATGTTCAAAGATTAATTTCAGCCTCCTCCTCTTTGAATACCCACCTCAACAAGCAGTCTATATAGCAACGAAACCACGAAACAAGTGACTGCCGCAGTTTCGTGGATAAGGTGACACGTACGTTGTGTTGTCTCTTAAGGCAGGACAATGTGTTGTGGGGTCGAATCCTGGCCTGCCGCAATTTGGTAAATGATTCAGTACCACTTGTTTCGTGGTTTCATTGTTATATAGACTGTTTGTTGAGGCGCGTATTCAAACAGGAAGAGGCTGAAATTAATCCTTGAACATCCACAGAGGAGTAGAGAGGGACTTGAACTATGGTCCACGCGGGTAATAAGTTCAACACTGTACCATTTAAACCACTGATGTTACAACAGAATATTACTACCATCAGCAATCTCATGGCTTGGTTTTACGAGCCGCCACCAACTGTAACTCTGCTGTCTCATCCCGTACTCCAGAAGCTTTCTTGGTACATCTGGTTTCATACCCCTCAAGGCCATATTGTCTATAAACATAGGTCACAATGGACTACACTCAGATTCTGTTTATTCGTTTGACAGTCGTTCAGTAAGATTTTCCTTGAGATTAGATAGTTGATGGCCTTGAAGGTGTATGAGAATAAATGTATCAAGACAGCTTCTTCCTCAGATTTGATCAGATTCAAATCTGAATCTGATATACTCTCACAAGGAAGGGACTCATGCAACCACTGCAGATATTTTCTAGTCATTTTTAAATAGACCATTCTTGGATTTTATTTCTGCGAGATAAGGAAACCTTCTCTGATATGTCCTTCTTAGAAGAAAGTTGGCAATGCAGTTGGAGTATAAACATGTAGACACACATCTGTCAGTTTTATATGTAAACTGTGTTTAAAAGGCGATGCATTTTATAAACAGAGTGATGCCCAGACTTATGGGGGTCGTAGATGCAAATGTACCAGTTTCCTGACGCAGTTAATAAACTTGTTAAAGGTGAGATTCTGAGACATAATTGAAGAATTACTCTTTTGGTCAGCATCACACCATTATACATATAACGTGTTCCGAGAGTTTTTCTACTCACAGATTCCAGCCATGGACCAGGCTCATCTGGTACTTGGCTGGTCAACCAGGCTGTTGCTGTTTGTGGCCCGTAGCCTCACATATCCATCACAGCCTGTTTGATCTGGTACCTGAGGGTGGGATTTGTGAAAAGAACACTTCGCTTTGATTTTGGGTTGTGTACATTATACGCAAATAATTCGCACCATTTACTATAAGTCACACTTCGTGGCTCGTAAATGGCCCAAGTGGAAACAAAACGTCGTCGTAAGGTTTATCTCTCCCATATGCGGTTTATTTGTTCATTGTTCCAGTGACGGTAGTGAGCCTTTTTGTTCTTTTCAGTACACTGTAATTTGCCAGTTTTATTAAACAAATTGGTGACCATGTATTACCTAGAGAACACCTTTTCTGAGAGGCTTCAAACCCTACGTGCTAGTGTCTCTTATTAAGATATATTTTTGGATCGATATTGGACTTTTCAGGTAGTGATTTGTCATTTTTCATCAAAGAAATTGGCAAAATATAAAAATTGCTATAATTTGAGAATAACTCTTCCGATTGGCTTCAAAACTTCAACGCCAATTACTGAGGAATGCAACTTCAGATCGGCTTCAGATTGAGAGTGCTGGTGTGTTTTGTGACATTGGTTTCTGTGAGGTAAGTAAAGAATGCCTCTTCCGATTATCTTTAAACTTTCAAAGTTTATGTATCTTAGTGGAAGGTTCGAAATGGTTTTGGTCTGTTCAGGAGCCAATTTTTATTGAAAAGTTGGAATCCTAATTTCCAGGTGATAATATAGGAAAGCCTCTTCTGATTGGCTGCAAATTTTCAATGCTAATATTTACCTGCCATAGAAACCAGTTCTATATTCTGTTTGTGTTTTTAGTGTATCTAGGTAGAGCTTATGAGACACAGGGAAACGTTTCCTGGATAGCACAGCGACCGAAAAATAGTTTCTTTTTGTCATGACGTGAAAATGAATGACAGAAAAATCGCCATTTGACAAAGATAAAATAATTTTTTTTGTGGTCGATATAATTCATAGAATCAAGAGTGAAGGTCATCCAGACGTGATGAAGACATAATTTAGAAGCAACGCTGACACTCGTGTCCTGAGGCTCCTTCCTTCAACAATACTAATTACGTCCTTAAATTGTGTATCTTGAAGATATTCTGACCGCCACTACTACCACCACCACCACCACTACCACCACTATAACTACCACCACCACCACCACCACTACCACTACCACAATCACCACCACCATTACCACTTCCACTACCACTACCACTACCACAACCACCACCACCACTACCACTACCACTACCACTACCACCACCACTACCACTACCGCCACTACTACCACCACCACCACCACCACACACCACCACCACCATTACCACCATCACTACCATCAACACCACCACCACTGCAATTACCACCACCACCACTACCACTACCACTACCGCAACCACCACCACCACTACCACTACCGCCACCACTACCACCACCACCACTACCACAACCACTACCACCACCACCACCACCACCACCATTACCACCACCACTACCATCACCACCACCACCACCACTACCACCACCACTACCACCACCACCACCACCACCACCACTACCACTTCCACTACCACTACCACAACCACCGCCACCACCACCACCACCATCACCACCACAACCACCACCACCACCACTACCACCACTACTATCATCACTCCACCACTACCACCACTAATGCTACCACCACCACCACTATTACCAACACCACCACCACTACTACCTCCACCACCACCAATACCACCACCACCACCACCACTACCACTACCACCACCCCCACCACCAATACTACCACCACCACCACTACTATCAACACCACCACCACCACCACCACCACCACCACCACCACCACTACTACCTCCAACACCCACCACCAATACCACAACCACCACCACCACCACTACCACTACCACCACCACTACCACCACTCTTACACTACCACCACTACCACCACCACTACCACCACCACCACCACCACCACCACCACTACCCCCACCTCTACCATCCACTACCACCACCACTACCACCACCACCACCACCACAACCACTACCACCACCACCAATACCACCACCACCATTACCACCACCCCCACTATCACCACCATTATCACTACCACCACCCTTACTCCCCCTCTTACACTACCACCACCACCACTAACACCACAACTTCCACCCCTACCACCACACCACCACCCTTACTCCCCCTCTTACACTACCATCATCATCACCACCACTACCACCCCTACCACCCCTACCACCACCACCACCACCACCCAGATCACCACCACCTCCACTACCACCCCTACCACCACCACCATCACTACTAGCCCTACCACCACCACTACCACCCCTACCACCATCACCACCACCACCACCACCACCACCACCACCACCACACCACCACTACCACCACTACCACCACCACCACCACTACCACCCCTATCACCACCACCACTACCACCACCACCACCACTACCACCCCTACCACCACCACAACCACCCAGATCACCACCACCATTACTACCACCCCTACCACCACCCCCACCCTTACTCCCTCCTCTTACACCCCCACCCCACCACCACTATCACCCTTACCACCACCACCACCCAGACCACCACCCAGACCACCACCCAGACCACCACCCAGACCACCACCCAGACCACCACCCAGACCACCATCCAGACCACCACCAGACCACCACCCAGACCACTACCCAGACCACCACCCAGACCGCCACCATCACCATCACCACCCACAGCACAACCCAGACCACCACCATCACTCCCCTCACACCATCCTCTAACACCACCACCACCACCACCACCCACTCTTACTCCAGCCTCTTACTCCAGCCTCTTACACCACCACCACCACTACCCTTCCACCAGTCACTTACACCTCCATCACCACAACCCACCTTCTATCATCACCTCAACCACAACCCCCCGCTCTCACTCCACTACCACCATAGCCCCCTTCTTCACATCATCACGACGACTCCCATCTCACGCAACCATCATAACAACACCCCCGACTCACACTATCATCACAACCCCCCCCTCACACCATCAATATAGCAATACTCTTACACCACCTCCAACATAACCCCCTAACGTTACTATCACCACAACCTCCTCTTACACCACCCTCTCAACAACAACTCCCTCACACTACTACCACAAAAATAACCTCCCCCTCACACTATCATTACCACAACAATAATCTTCCCTCACACTATCACCACCACAACAATAACCTCCCTTCAGCTTATTCCCACCACAACAATAACCTCCTCTCACACTATCACCACCAAGCAATAACCTCCCTTCACACTATCACCACCAAACAATAACCTCCCCCTCACACTTTCACCACCACAACAATAACTTCCCCTCACACTATCACCATCAAACAATAACCTCCCCTCACACTATCACCACCAAACAATAACCTCCCCTCACACTATCACCACCACAACAATAACCTCCCCTCACACTATCACCACAACAATATAACCTCCCCTAACACTATCATCATCACAACAATAACCTCCCCTCACACTATCACCAGCACAACAATCCTCTCACACCTCTACCAAACCAACTAACTCTCTCACGCCACAACACAGTAACACCCCCTCACACTTTCCCTAACATCTCCCTCACACTACCACCACCACAATCCCCATACTACTACAACCGCTCACACTATCTCAGCCACTCACAGAAACACAACCAATCACACTCCTACAACCACTCCCATTACCACAAACACTCACACTACCACAGCCACGACACCACTACAACCACTCCCACTACCATACCACTAAAAACTATCACAAGAACTCACACAACTACTACCACTCACACTACAACAGCCACTCTGCCACAACCACCCACTTCCACAACTCCATTTACCATAACCCACACTACTACAACCCACCCACAACCCCAAACATCCACTATCACAGCCTCCCTCTTCTACCACAATTATCACCCCTCCCCCTACCACAATCTCCCTTTCCCTCCTATTCCCCAAACCCCGGCCCACAATGTTGTACAAAAGATGCGTATCTATGAGAGTCGAAGTAGGGGAAACAGCATTAAGAAACTGCACCAATGGTGCTAGTGTTGAATTATTTAGCAATAAGAGTCAATAAAAGCCACAGTAATAATTGAGAAAACGTGTCTTTCATGGTCTTTCTCAGATTCAGAATTAGCTAACTAGAATCCACTCCAATTATGCTCGAAATTACAGCCTTTAAGATTATGAAGCCGGACAAGCTAATTTGGAGAATCGTCCGCGGAAGATCGTAGCAAGCACCGCTGGGCCGTAAGGGTCATTCCTACCACTCATAACTACCTGTTCCTCGCGCTTGTGGGAACCCGTTTTTTGCTCTCTTCTTGACCCGAAATCTTGTCGAATCTCCTTAAGAATACAGACCTCACTTTGTGTCTAATTATACAAGCAAGTGCATAGGGCGCTTTCCCGTATTTGGCAATGGTCAGTGGACTCCAGGTGTGTTTCCGACCTCCTTAATATCAGTGGAGGCCCTCGCGTAGACTGGACCAAAATACACTTTCTGTTTGGCTTAATAAAAAAACGAAGTATATTTTTTTCTTCTCCCAGTTTCCAAAAGGATAATTGCAGTCTCCATTAATATGAGATATGAATAATTAAAATAGCGGTAAAATTTTATTGCACTGTTATTGCTGTCCAATCTCATTTATTCGGGCAAGTTTGGTTGGGTTCTAAGACAAGGCCGGTTTACCCGAATATTCGAAGTCGGGGAGACTACACACCCTTGTGATATATACATACACATAGCCATTAATTTCTGCAAAGTTCGGATAAATAAATACAAAGTAGGGAGGGCAGGAGGAGGAAATGGGACATAAGGATAAAGAGAGAGAAGATATATAGAGGGAAGGAGAAGGAGAGGGATGGCAGGCAAGGCCGTCCCTGCAGCATAGGGACATTGATAAAGGTGTATGAGAGTTGTTGGGAGCGGCCAACATACCCTAACTTGCAAACTGCACTCGCATAGTTCTGCAGCTGCAACACAGCACTTATGGCGCAGGCAAATGTGCGATACCGCTGGGATAGATAAATTCTAAATTTATTTCATGTGTTTCCTCTACCGCTGCGCCGCCTTTAAATATTCATCAATTTATTCTCTGGTTATCCGAAGCCGTAGCTTTGACCAGGCCCGCTAGTGGAATGTTAATCCAAGTTTGTCGCAATGTGGCTATGAACATGTTAGAGCACGTTACGCTCATACACTCTCCTTCACCCTCCTCCTCATCCTCTTCCTCCTCCACTTCATCTTTTCTCTCTCTCTCTCATCTGCCTCCTCCTCCTCCTCCTCCTCCTCCACCTCGGGCTGCCTGCCGCTGTTCTATGCCTTCCACTCCATCCAAAGGCCTCTTGCTCCCACTGCTATCCACTCTCCTTGGGTGGTGACTCCTCCTCCTCCTCCTTCTCATTTGCTCCTTGTCTCCAAAGTTCACATGCTGATTACCGAACCAATTGGGACCCCTCCCCCCTTCTGCACAGGCAACCAAAACCCCCTCCCCCACGGGTCCCGGGTTCCCTCCCCCACCCTCCGCTCATACTTCATGAACGACAAAATTCCAACAATTGGGAGAGCGTGCTGGTAGGCATTCTGCACAGATGCTGCACATTCCGGCGACCAATTTGCCGACTTGCTTGACGTCAACACACTGTCTTGGGTCCAAAATACACGCTCGTCGCGCCTAAACCGCTGTCACATTAAAAAAACTAAATGTCACCTAGGCCTTACACCTTGGGCTTAACACTCGAGTGCGCAGGAGCATACCCAACCACGGCTACGGCAGCTTATTTTTTTACATACGTATAACTATAAAGAACACTCACAAAAAGATTTTCAATTCACTCCTAAAACTAGGTGGCAGTATTTTGGGATGAAACAAGTACCAAAAAGGGATCAGAAACCCGTGTACTTACGTTCCGCAAATAAAGGAGGGTAGAGTGTATGCAAGACCAACACAGAAGTAACCCTGCAAGAATTTTATTGCTCTCCGAGCGCCCGATTTTCCACCCGAGGGACGGACGAGGTGGGTGGCGGGCGGGCTCTTGCGCTGGTAACGTGCGTGGCTCGCAGAGGGCAGCACTGTTGAAGGGGGAGGAGCCTACTAACAGTGAACCTTGCTAGGCTCCCACCGTCGCCTCCCAACATCCCAGAGAGCACAGCCAGCCGTGAGGGAGATGCTCTCGCTGCTAATGCTTGTTTGCGGCGAATACACTAGTCTTCCCTCCTCTTTGCCTCTCTCTCTCCCTCTCTCTCTCTCTCACACTCTCTCTCTCCCTGTAGGCGGCTCCTACCCCTTAACTAATTTCTACATAATGCCAAAATGCATACATTAGATAGTCAAATCCTTCTGACCATTAGAAACATGTTTTTCGGAAATATCTCGAGAGGCTAAATGGGGCTGAACTCTCGCAAAATACGATAAAATAAGACCTCAGATATTACCTCCACGAGTCCTTGTGACAAACGGCGGACATATTTAGAGCTCTGTGTAAGCCCCGGGGCTCGTATAATTGTCTGAATAATTCTGATAGTATTCAAGGATCAGTCTGGCGAGTCCCGGACAATTTTGCTGCTCTTGTGCCAGACACAGGCCAAAAACGATACACGTCGCTCCGTGTCATTTCGTAAATGTCACGCCGCCATGACGACTGTTATTAGCGCCGTAATTATCCAGTTCTTACATCGCCGCCGCTGCTAAAGAGCATTAGGCATAACGGCGGAGAAGACGCCATTACGGCCGCTGCAATAATTCCCGAGCCAACTATGATTCAGTTTGATTACGGAGAAATAACGTAAAAGGTATCGGTGATAATTGCGCCCCACAACTCGCTCCGGCTATTGCACATAAGGGGACACTGGCAGTTATCGGCGTGTTTCTCACCAATGTTTAGAAAATGTTTTCATGTTGATTCTAAAAATTCAATGAGATGGGTGCAACGTTACGGTTAGAAATTAGTTTTACGAAAAATAAAACGAAAACAATTCACGTACGTATATATATATATATATATATATATATATATATATATATATATATATATATATATATATATATATATATATATATATATATATATATATATATATATATATATATATTTTTTTTGCCTATTAGGCCGGTCTCAAAAATATTTTTTTACTGATTAATAGAAAGAAATTCATTAAAATTAATGTATTTTCTTTTTCATTTCTGGCCCAAACTTAACTTAGGAACCTCACCTAACCTAACCTAAATAACGTATTTTTTTTTTTTACTGAGATCTACTAAATGTATAATAATACAGTTCAAAAATTATTTTTACTACTTAAAATAATGCTAATATTTATTTTTCAGTTAAGCTAAAATTGAATTTTCTAGATTTATCGAAAAACAAATATTCACTCTGCCTATTCCGGCACAAAAAAAAAAAAAAAAAAAAAAAAAACTTGACTTATAAGCCTAGCTCGCGTCGGGATACGTAAGATGACATTCATGAAGGCCAGTCTTCACTTTTCAGATTTTATTTACATTATCAGTATCGCTGTTTAGAGTATAACAATCACAGTCATCAGTATCACCATCACTACATGCATGATAATAATCATAAATATAATAATAACACTAACAATATTAAAAATAATTAAATAAAAATAATAATAGCAACATTTTATTATTACTCTTCTTAATACAATAGTTTTTATTACTAATTTTAATGAATATATATAATATATATATAATATATATAATATATATATATATATATATATATATATATATATTATTATATATAATATATATATAATATATATATAACTATATATTATATTATTATATATATTTTAAACTGACATATATTATGGCAAATTATCATTTTTTTTATTTATTACTTAATGTATATTTCTGTATTACTCTCTTATTAATTATGTTGTTATAGCATTATTATTATTATTTTATTATTTCTGTTATTAATGTATATTTCTTATTATTATCTTTATTAATTATTTTTTATTATTATATTATTATTATTATATATTATTATTATTATTATTTTATTATTATACTTTATTATTATTTATTATTATATTATATTATTATTATCATATTATTATTATTTCTATTATTATTATCATTATTATTATATTATTATTATCTATTATTTTATTATTATTATTATATTATACTAATATTATTACTCTCATTACTTTTACGAATATTATTACTAATAATTTCATAAATAATTATTATTATTTCCATATTATTATTATCATTATTTTTAATGTACTGGTATTTGCACTGTTTTTACAATAATAATGTTAAAATGATTGAAATATAAATTTAAGCAATATTATCTGTAATATTACATTAAAGTACCTCTTAAAAAATTTTTTATTTTTATATACAATAATATCTAAAATAATATAATTTTATTGT
The DNA here is from genome assembly GCF_026875155.1 of Cherax quadricarinatus. NCBI lineage: Eukaryota > Metazoa > Arthropoda > Malacostraca > Decapoda > Parastacidae > Cherax > Cherax quadricarinatus. The sequence goes on along the minus strand of NC_069427.1, from coordinate 23,807,587 downwards.
ATTATAATTATTATTATTATTATTATTATTATTATTTATTATTATTATTATTATTATTTACGTTTTAATTTATTGACAAATTAATTTTTGTTCCATAGGGATCATTTTCATTTTTTATATTATTTTCGTTGAGAATAAGTTCGCCCTTACAGCGGTAATAACCGCTGTTAAGAACCACTGATGTTACCAGACTGCTTTTCTGTGGAGGTGATCGCGCTACCTCGGCAGCATCGCTGGCGTTCACCGGTGAACAAGTCTCTGGAAATACGCGATGATGTGGTGGATATCGCTCATCGTTCCTTGATACCAGCGAAGGGCACTTTTGAGAGAGGTGCCTTTATACCAAGCGAAGGGATCTTGAAAAGAAGGAATTTAAAAAGCCACTTCTTGTTCTTTGTTGATTTAACGTGATTATCGTTTATTAGAAAGGGGATATGTGTACTTCCTTCTCTACGGGATCAGCGAATCTTCATAAATGTAAAAATAATAATAATATTATTAATAGGAGAGGATGCCTAAGTTTACTGAACTTGTCTACGGGATAGCGACCCCCGTCGCTAAAGTTCAGAGCGGCGGCCGCTATGGCCCATCGTCGCGGTATGACCCATTTGGCTTCATCGCTTCCTTGTGAATGTTACCATTTAACCCATCGTTTTATTTCAGGCAAAAAGTATCTCAATAAGTAATGTATCCTGCGAGTTGGCTCTAGGTTAAATTATTTTATTATTTTTTTTTGTGCCTACTTCTGTGCCTGAACACATATTCGTATATTTATATATCAAAGAATCAAAGAACATATTGCGACTGGACGGGATTTGAACTCTAGTTTTCTTTGTGGCGTTGGTAGCAGAAGGCTGCCTAGACGACTCAGATTCAAATCCCGACCAGTTGCAATACGCTTTTGCTTTAAACCACTTGTTTCCGTGGATGCCTTGACATATATATATATATATATATATATATATATATATATATATATATATATATATATATATATATATATATATATATATATATATATATATATATATATATATATACATATATATATATATATATATATATATATATATATATATATATACTGTATTTACATATATATTGTTATTGTTATTTTATAATAATTATTATTAATGTCATTATTATTATTATAACTATTAATATTATTATTATTATTATTATTATTATTATTATTATTATTATTATTATTATTATTATTACTATTATTATATATTATTATTATTATAACCGTTATTAGTACGGTATAATATTAATAGTAGAAGCAATAGTAGTAGTAGTAATAGCAGGAGAAGCAACAGCACAACATTTACAGGAAAACAGAAAACATAATGTGTACGCAGGTTTGATCCAGGGAAGGTAATACGCTAGTCATTTATTTTCTGATTGTTATATATTTTATAATCTATTATCGTTTTTATATATTGCTAGATGGCTTTTACTTAGCATTTCTAACATGTCTCAAAAAAAAAAAATTCCTCTTGTAAAAATTTTGAATTATTGAATAATTGACATAGCTACGTGCTAGGTTTTTTTTTGATAAGGGTTTTAATAATTTCACTTATTCTTCTTTTCTTCTTCTTGTTTTTCTTCTGGTTTTTCTTCATCTTACTAATTATGACTGTAATAAAGATAAGTATTATTATTTAATTCTTACTTATTTTATTATTAGTGTGATTATTATTATAATAGTTGTCACATTATTGGAATTAAGATATAATAATAATAAGAGTATTAATAATAATACTATTAATAAAATTAATAACATGTTTATTACTGGTATTATTTATAATTCTTAATTTCTTAATTTCTTCTTCTTCTTCTTGCTTCTTCTTTTTCTCTTCTTCTTCTTCTTCTTCTCTTTTATTATTATTATTATTATTATTTTTTAATTATTATTATTATTATTATTATTATTATTATTATTATATTATTATTATTATTATTATTATTATTATTATTATTATTATTATTATTATTATTATATTATTATTATTATTATTATTTACTTTCTCAAACACCATAACGCATCGGCGATACACGGACGTGGAATCTGAACTGCCATACTGGAGTCTGTTTGCTCATGATTTCCAGTATCATTTGTAAATAAATGTCTTCGTTATCTCTGGCTCAGCGTCAAATCTTAGTTTTTTATGCAATTTCTTTAAAAAAAATTATGTGATAAATTTTACGGCTATGCAAGCCATGTCACTTTTTTATGGTAAGTTTTTCCAACGAAAGCAGTAAGTAACAGTTTAACATATTGTTCCTTTATTGTGCGTGTGTGAGAAGTTCCTTAGCAATGTAGACTACAATTTGGTGGTTGAAGCGAGTGCTTCCTTCACGCCAGCGCCCATTGTCTTGCGATCCAACCATCAGTCATTACCCCGTAAATTCTCCTATACGGCGGTGCTTATCGCTCCTCGATGAGATGCTTAATATGATTTTATAATTACGCGTGTGTTGATCCAGCCTTACGGACGTATTCCGTACAACAACAACCATCCCCGGCTCTCCCCTCTCTCCCTCCCCTTTATTTTACCCCTTCACTGACCCCATTACCCCTTCCATCGACCCCCTAACCCCTTTCTCGCCGATCCCCAGCGGGACTTTGCTAGTTCAATGCTGCGCTTCCCCTAATCGCTTTTCATCCCTCTTTTGTAATTAACTTACATTGGTAGATACTAAAACAGACTTTCGTTTAAGCTTTGCTTGCCACCGGGTTTTTTCCTCATGTGAATTAATAATATTTATACGAGTGTGGGCAATGAGGATGGCTGCTTATATTTTTGATTCTTCCCTTCTGTATTTGCGGTTCCATTAATAATAATAATAATAATAATAATAATAATAATAATAATAATAATAATAATAATAATAATAATAATAATAATAATAACAATAATAATAATAAAGAAAATAATAATAATTATAAAAGTAATAATAATAATAATAAAAATAATAATTATAAAAGTAAAATAATAAATAATTAGAAAGTAAAATAATAATAATATAATAATAATAATAAATAATGATAATAATAATAATAATAAAATAAAATAAAAAATAAATGGAATTGGCATGTCTCTTTAAATTTTGGTTATTTTGAGAACAGTAAATACAGGAAAATAAGGCGTTATATGGACCCCACGAAAAATAATAATAATAATAATAATAATAATAATAATAATAATAATAATATTACTATTATTATTACTATTATTATTATTATTATTATTATTATTATACTACTACTACTACTACTACTACTACTACTACTACTACTACTACTACTACTGCTACTCCTACTACTGCTATTACTATAAAAGAGTTCCTCGATAATATAGAAAAAATCGCTAAAAATGTCGTTCTGGGAGCTCGGGAAAATAGCGCTCGTAGGCCGGTACACAGAGGCGATAAACGGGAAATATTTTTTTGTGTAAAAGAAAATACTTATTTTGTGAAAGTTGGCAAGCGAGGGAGAGAGGATCGTATGTTTCAGTACCTTCTTATGTCTGTCTGACTACCTGTCTGTCTGTCTCTCTATCTGTCTACCTGTCTGTCTACCAGCCTGTCTGTATGTCTCTCTGTCGATTTGTCTATCTCTCTGTCTGTCTACCTGTTTGCCTGTCTGTCTGTCTGTCTACCTGTCTGCCTGTCTCTCTGACTGTCTGCCTATCTGTATGTCTGTCTGTCTGTCTCTGTCTGTACCTGTCTGCCTGTCTGTCTGTCTCTTTATTTATCTACCTGTCTGTCTGTCTTTCTATCTACCTGTCTGTCTACCTGTCTGTATGTCTCTCTGTCGATCTGTCTATCTCTCTGTTTGTTACCTGTCTGTCTGTCTGTCTGTTTGCCTGTCTGCCTATCTACCTGTCTGTCTCTCTATTTACCTGTTTGTCTGACTGTGTGTCTGTCTATCTGCTTCTCTGTCTTTCTGTTTAACTGTGTGTCTATCTTTCTGTCTGTATGTCTGTCTACCTGTCTATCTGTCTCTTTATCTACCTGTCTCTCTCTCACTCTGGAAGTAAATACTGAAGTTACTTGTTGTGATTTCTTAATGCGGGTAGACAAATCCAGCAGGCTGTATTTCCCTCTCTCAATCTTTACCTCACATCATCTCTCCCTAATAACATCTCTCCCTCAAAACAATTCTCCCTAACAACATTTCTCATTTCTCCGTCATGCTATGTCTCAGTCACACTTTCTTTCCCCCTCACACCATATCTCACTCACACCATCTCTCCCTCACATCGTCTCTCCTTTACACTGCCTATCGCTCACACTATCTTTCTCTTTCTCCCTCACACTTCCCTTATTCTCGTAAAACAGACACGAGAAAACCAAGACAAACGAAAAATTATTAACTTTTCTGTTGTTCGCCATCTCCATTACACACACACACACACACACACACACACACACACACACACACACACACACACACACACACACGAGCTAAGGAAATAGGCCTGACGGCACTGGAGGACAGAAGGGGTAGGGGAGACATGATAACGACATACAAAATATTGCGAGAAATAGGTAAGGTGGACAGAGACAAGATGTTCCAGAGATGGGACACAGAAACAAGGGGTCACAATTGGAAATTGAAGACTCAGATGAGTCAAAGGGACGTTAAGAAGTATGTCTTCAGTCATAGAGTTGTCAGGAAGTTGAATAGTTTGGAAAGTGAGGTAGAGGAGGCAGGAACCATACATAGCTTTAAGACGAGGTATGATAAAGCTCATGGAGCAGGGAGAGAGAGGACCTAGTAGGGATCAGTGAAGAGGCGGGGCCAGGAGTTGAGTCTCGACCCCTGCAACCACAAATAGACGAGTACAAATAGGTGAGTTTGGAACCCTCACCTAGCCAAGCATGTGAGGAAATTAGATAAAATGCAAAGGTTTGCAACAAGACTAGTCCCGAAGCGAAGGGACTAGTCCTACGAGGAGAGGTTAAG
>NC_069427.1:23757612-23792612 GCF_026875155.1 Cherax quadricarinatus | reverse complement strand
ACTCCAGTATGGGCCTTACGTAAATGGTATACAGAGTCTTGAACGAATCCTTACTGAGGTAACGGAACGCTATCCGTAGGTTTGCCAGGCGCCCGTATGCTGCAGCAGTTATCTGATTGACGTGCGCCTCCTTGAGTGAGGTTTGCAGACTTTGGCCATCTAAACTATATTGTGTCTGCGGTCTTCTTTGCCCTTCCCCAATCTTCATGACTTTGCATTTGGCAGGGTTAAACTCAAGGAGCCAGTTGCTGGACCAGCTTGTAGCCTGTCCAGGTCTCTTTGTAGTCCTGCCTGATCCTCATCCGATTTGATTCTTCTCATTAACTTCACATCGTCCGCAAACAAGGACACTTCTGAGTCTATCCCTTCCGTTATGTCATTCACATATACCAAGAACAGCACAGGTCCTAGGACTGACCCCTGTGGAACCCAGCTTGTCACAGGCGCCCACTCTGACACCTCGTCACGTACCATGACTCGTTGTTGCCTCCCTGTCAGGTATTCTCTGATCCATTGCAGTGCCTTTCCTGTTATGTGTGCCTGATCCTCTAGCTTTTGCAGTAACCTCTTGTGAGGAACTGTGTGTGTGTGTGTGTGTGTGTGTGTGTGTGTGTGTGTGTGTGTGTGTGTGGGTGTGCTTACCTATATGTGGTTGCAGGGGTCGATTCACAGCTCCTGGTCCCACCTCTTCGTTGGTAGCTACTAGGTCCACTCTCTCCCTGCTCCTTTAGCTTTATCATACCTCATTTTAAAGCTACGTATGGATTCTGCCTCCACTACATCACTCTCCAGATAGTTCCACTTCCTGACAATTCTGTGACTGAAGAAATACTTCCTAACATCCCTGTGACTCTTCTGAGTTTTCAACTTCCAGTTGTGACCCCTTGTTGTTACATCCCCTCTCTTAAACGTCCTTACCCTACACACCTTGTCAATTCCTCTCAGAATTTTATATGTCGTTATCATGTCTTCCCTATTCCTCCTGCTCTCAAGTGCCGTCAGGATGATTTCCTTTAACCTCTCCTCTTAGGACATATCCCTTAGCTCTAGGACTAGTCTTGTTGCAAACCTTTGCACTTTCTCTAATTTCTTGACGTGCTTGACCAGATGTGGGTTCCATACTGGTGCTGCATACTCCAATATGGGCCTGACGTACACAGTGTAAAGATTCCTTACCCAGAAATAAATAACAAAAAGGCACAATACCGTGACTGGAACGATACTCAAATAACCCGCACATAAAAGACAGAAGCTTACGACGACGTTTCGGTCCGACTTGGACCATTGACAAAGTCACACTAACAGAGAAGGAGCAGGACGGCTATATATAGGCAGGAAGAGGTGGAGGTAGTAGTAGTGGTAGTAGTAGTAGTAGTAGTAGTACAAGAATTGTATATAATACCGACAGGATGAAATGACACACGCACAACACCCGGGCATCCCCACCGTAGACGTTTCGCCATCCAGCCAGCCACTGCTCCTTCTCTGTTAGTGTGACTTTGTCAATGGTCCAAGTCGGACCGAAACGTCGTCGTAAGCTTCTGTCTTTTATGTGCGGGTTATTTGAGTTTCCTTACCCAGATGTCGAAACGCTATTCTTAGATTTACCAGGCGCCCGTAAGCTGTAGCAGTTATTTGGCTGATGTGCGTCTCAAGGGATGTGCTCGGTATTACACTCACCCCAAGATCCTTTTCCTTGAGTGAGGTTTGCCTGTACTCTGCGATCTTCGTTAACCTTTCCCAATCTTCATGACTTTGCATTTGGTTTGTGTGTTAGTTAGTTAGTTACCATTTTTGTCTTAGGCACATGTCAATTAGACACTAGGCCTGTTGTGTGTGTGTGTGTGTGTGTGTGTGTTCCTATCTATTTGTTACCTATCTGTGGTTGCAGGGCTCGATTCACAGCTCCTGGCCCCCGCCTTTTCCTGGTTGCCACTAGGTTCACTCTGCTCCATGAGCTATATCGTATCTCTTCTTAAAGCTTTGTATGGTTCCTGCCTCCACTACATCAATTTCCAGGTAGTTCCATTTCCTGACAACTCTATGGCTGAAAAAAGTCATAGTGTGTGTGTGTGTGTGTGTGTGTGTGTGTGTGTACGCTCGCGCACTAGTGAGAGAAATTAACAAAGCTATATGAACACCATTTGACGCAAGTGGATAAATAACGAGAGGTAAAAAAAGATAACCATTTATATACCCATCCTCTAACAGAAGCATCTCATATCATATTTCAATGCAATTAATTTAATTAGCGTGATTAGGTCATCAAGCCCGGAAGCGTTGGATAATTACGCTTATGTCCCATAAGTGACAATGGAAGCATATTCCTCCGGACAACGATACATGTTTTAATTCCATCAGCGTCCTCGTCATCATCGACTGGATGAGAATGGCGAGTGGCAGATAATCGTATCTAACAGCCTTAAATCTATACGATAATGCCTTTAAATTCTTAGTGCTGAACAAGCTTTTATGTGGATAACGTGTCGTTCTGTGTAGTGCTTTATCATGACTTGATAATGCTCTGCAGTGAGGGAAAGATGATTTGGTGAAACTGAACACCGGGTGAATCACGACTTTTAAAGCGCTACAGTGTGAAACCTCTACAAAGACTGAAATATGATTTGATAGCGCTCTACGTGGAGTGAAACACACTCTTAAAGCCCCTTGTAGAGTGAAACATGACTTCATAAAACTCTAGGCAGAGAGAAACACGACTAAAATATCGTTCTGTAACATTGTCTTATATCTACTATTGTTTGTATATTTTTATTGTCGTGTGCATTAATTACGGAGATACACCCGAGCTCTCCCGACAGAAAAGTCAGACAGCTCAGTCGTATAACTATGTTCATATATCAACACTGAGAGAGTAAATATTCCTCTTGTATTTTTTTATATCTAGTAACTTGAGTAGCGTTGAGTAACGATACATTTAATAAAGCTTCTCTTATTGTTGCGTTGAACCAACGCTGAAGTAATTAATCTTTCCCCTTAATTGCAGAATGTGAAAATAATGATTCTGAAATTGAATATTAGATGTGAAAGTGTGGATAGTGAAAGTATTAACACTGGAAGGTACTGGTAGTAATAATGATAGGAACATCAATAATATTAATACTAAAGTTTGCAGTGAAAGTGAATTTAGTGGAAATTTAAAAATAATTGCTGGGTTAGTAATGTTAGTACTGGTAATAGTCAGTGGGGAACTAGTGGCCGTAATAACGATAATAACCTGACTGTAAGTGGTTACACAAACATTATTATTGTTACTGTTAATAATAATGATAATAGTCATAATAAGAAAATTAATAATAATAAAATTATTTATAATAATAATAATTATTATTTTTATTATTTTTTTCTTGTTGGTGTAATTTCAGATTTATTGATGAGTTTAATATATTCAAAATAATCGGTGCAGATGTAATTGACTGTAAATTTTAACTTAAAGTTATCAGCTTTGTCTGCTCAATGTACTCACATTACATAATAAACAATTAACCTGACTAGCCCTCATCCTACACTTGTAGCTAATAAACACTAATCAATATCTATTTTTATTTGACGGAACAACACTTGCCTTAAAATTCCGACACTTACGACGTCATAATTCATATTTTTTTTTATATTCCTTTGACACCTAAGAGAACAAGTTTTCATTATTTCAAAGTCTTCTATTAATAGTCTTGTTTATACAGGATATAATGAAGACTTGAGAGTCATGGTAAGGAGAAATCTAAAACGAAGGCATCATTGTCCAAGCTTGCATAAAAAGGCTTAGAGACTTTTTTTTTATTTATATGAAGAGGTTACCGTAAATAAAGTAAAAGGACACAAGTGCAACTAATGTGACATTTATTGTGGCAACGTTTCGCTCTCCAGGAGCGATAAAGCTCCTGGAGCGCGAAACGTTGCCACAATAAATGTCACATTAGTTGCACTTGTGTCCTTTTACTTTACATATTGTCGGTAATTCTACCAACTTTATTACAGGTTACCGTAAGAAGAGTCCAAAGATTATTTAGAAGCTCAAAGCATCAACAGCAGGGCCTCAGATTATACCACTCACTTCAGGTCTCCATCTAGAGAACGCATGTAAATGCTTTCTCTAGATGAGAAGGATGTCAAAATAAAGCCATGACAGGAGCACACAGCCAGCTCATGGAAATGAGAAGCCAAATTAGGAATATGAGAATATTATCTACGTCATCGTAAGTGTTAAGCTGTTTTAACAAAAGTCACCACCACCATCCGACAAAAATCCGGTAGTTAAATCATTGCCACGATCTTGAAGAAAATTAATTCTTTCTAACTTTGGTACTGCATGTACAGTGCTATCAGTGGTTAGAGTAATAAAATATATACCAACACTGAAAAAGGCAAGAGTAAAGGTAGAATGACTGAGACCTTTGGAATGATAATAAAAGCATGACAGAACGAGGGGGAACAACTAGATTAGGGTAAAGTGAAAAGAGTGCACTAGAAGAGGTGAATATGACAGTAAAGAAATATGGAAGACAAGTGATGATTTCATACGCTTCATCCCACTTCATCGTATTTATACTCCCCACTTCATCGCATTTATACTCCCCACTTCATCGCATTTATACTCCCCACTTCATCGCACTTATACTCCCCACTTAATCGCTTTTATACCCCCACACCTATACCTTCTCTCACATATTCCCATATCCACATCTACACACTCACCTACACCCACATGCACGCCCACGCCCACGCCCTCACTCTCACAACCCCAACCTCAACCATCCTCCCAAAGTGGTACACCGGCAGTCACTTGCACATTGTGTCCGAAGGAAAACATTTTCTACAAACCTGTGTCCATTCAGCGCTAAACCCGACCGGTCTTTCAACTCTAGGAGCTGTAATTTGACAAATTAAGTGATGCAAGTACAAAGAGAATTACGAGAAAACAAAATGGGACTGGAAGGGTTCCGATCGCACAACACAATGCCGGGAGCAAGGACCTAGATCCTAGGAATCAGGTACCATGACCTAGGAATCAACTCAATGATAATCATTAGTAGAAGTTTTAGAAGGTAGAGTGTGTGTTAAATATCAATTGTGGGAAAACTCTGAGCAATCACCATGAGGTAGACAGATTGGGGAGGAAAAGAGAGGGACAGAAGAGACGAGAGGAAATAAAAGATAAACAAAGATGAGACAGGATAGGAAAAATACTCTGAATAATGTGGCTAGAACAGAGGATTAATGAATGTGGAGAGGGTGGAGGGGGAACTTAGAGGAACTTATCTTCATAGTTACGGGAATTATAAGACATTGAAAATAGAAATGTAAGATTTGCTTGAAAGATTGCGAGGAGGCAGAGGGGAAGCCATGCAATTAAACTCACTCTTCTAGAAGGTCTTCTAGAAGGAAGAGAACAAGCGGTTGATTACGGTGTGGACGTCATCTTGCTCTGCTCAGTGTACCTGCAGTACATCTAAGTGGGACGAATCCTCCAAAATGCCTTGAAGTTCGTTCCTCCTCCTCTTCCTCATCCTCCACTCTATCCCTGCTTCGATTCTTCCATCTCGTTCTCTTTCTCCTTCCCGTTCGTCGTCGTAGTCATCCTCCTCCTCGCCAATCATCTTCTATTCTTCCTCCCTTTGTTACAGTTCCGTCTTTCTCTTCGCTTCTGCTTCCCTCTCCTGTTTCTTTTATCGCACCTTCATACTCCACCACAGCAATAAGTACTCCTTGATTAACCCACTAAATGAGAAAATAAAAATAGTCACTGAAAACCATGAGCATAAAAAGAATAAAATACTGACAAATTACGAAACAAAGACGCGATAAAACAGTTTCTTTATTAGGAGACCATATGTATAACTGATAACAAATGGAATATTTCCTGAGGGTATCATATACTGAGATACAAAGTGAAAATTTAATTATTAATGATTTGTTGTTTATATTTATAATATTAATTATTTATTTATATTATTATTATTATTAATTATAATTATCAAATTATATATATATATATATTATATATAATATATATATAATATATATATATAATATATAATATATATATATATACATAAATATAATAATATATTATATATATAATATATTATATATATAAATATATATTTATAATATATATATATACAATATAATATTATATTATATATTTTTTATATATATAATATTAATTATATATTATATTATATATTATAATTATAATATATATATATATATATGTCGTTCGAATAATAAAATGGTCATTAGCGAAAACTCATTTAAAATTAAGGCCTTTCTAAAATTTTCTTATACGTTTAAAGATATATTTTTTTTCATTAATGTTGATGTAAAAATTTAATATTGCAACCAAAAGGAACTTAAAACTTACCTAACCTTTTCATAACAAGGCCATTTATTGTAGCCTAACCCAACTAAATAAATTTTAGATTGTTTACAGTAATTTAAACATAGCAAACAGGAAATTATTTTTTTCGTTAGGTTAGAATGATTTTGGCGAAATTATTGCATACACAAATTTTCACTTGTCCTATGTGGCAAGATGAGCGTTGCTATTTAAGCCAAGATCTCAAGTTCTGCCTATTCGGCACGACATATATATATATATATATATGCTTGGATTTCCAGCAAGCGTGCATGAGCGTGTTAGATAGGAGTGAATGGAGACGAGTAGCTTTTGGGACCTGACGAACTGTTGGAGTGTGAGCAGGGTAATATATTGTGGAGGGTTTCAGGGAAACCGGTTAGCCGGACTTGAGTCCTGGAAATGGGAAGCACAATGCCTACACTTTAAAGGAGGGGTTCGGGATATGGCAGTTTGGAAGGACATCTAAACTGTCGTATGTGAGCGCCTCTGCAAAGACAGTAATTATGTATGAGTGATGGTGAAAGTGTTGAATGATGATGAAAGTTTTCACTTTCTTTTTTGGTTTTTCTTTATTTTTGGGTCACCCTGCCTCGGTGGGAAACGGTCGACGTGTTAGAAAAGAGAATAACTCTTTCGGGTTTAGCTCTTAAATTTATAATAATAATAATAATAATAATAATAATAATAATAATAATAATAATAATAATAATAATAATAAAATATAATAATAATAATAATAATAATTAAAAATAATAATATATTGCCTTGATAAATCTTGATCACATAGCTAAACGTGGTCTTAATAAAGTGTCCCTTCTGCCTTATATTTTTAGTTTGCAAATAAAATGAAGCCTGAAAGGGGAACACGATGCAAGGAGTGAAGCTGCCGTGACTGCTTCCAGCAAGACAAGCGATCCTCAGTGACTCCCATTCTGTGCCTCACTATCCCCTGCGTCCTCCAACACCAACTTCCAAGATAAGATATCCTTTTATCCGCCTCTCTTCACGAAAAGACACACGTTGCTGAACACGCTTTTATTGGGGCAACATTTTGCTGTGTTAAGAGCTCTAATAGAGAGAGAATAGTTGCTCCCATAAACGCTTGTACTCCAACGTGTCTGTTCTTCAGTTATGTCGGCAGTACGCCATTTGATCTCTATCTCTCTTGCCTCCCCTTGCTATGCAACACCCTCACTTCCACTCTCCTCTTGCAAATCTTGATGTAATTCTTAAGACATTCCAGCAAGACATGTTACACTATCCTCTCTCCAACATTTGTCCATAATACCCGACTCTCACATTCTACCACAGCTTCATATTACCTTTAGGCAAAATCCCTTCCCATCAACACTCTTCACCATCATTCTCTCTATGCCTCTACCCTTCAACATAACTTTCCCATACATTAATGTTAATCTCGCTTTTACGAAACACATAACGCCATTTCAAGCTTATTCCGTTCGCCTCATTATTCTTCTCAGTACTTCACAGTCTAGCAACAATCACAACCCTTAGTTTGTTCTCCCTCCCGTTCCCAATACATCATCATGCTTTTTGCCCCCTACAAATTGCGCATGCTCCTCTGCATATCCCTCCCATATCAACTACCAACCGCTCCTCCAACAACACCACCTCCAAAACAAGCGTGCAACGATACATGTCCAAGTATTTCTGCTATCTATCTAATTTTTGATCTGCACTAAAACCCATTATCGAATCATAAAAGATACCTAACCTTTGCATAAGTGCTACTCACCTAACATAATTTCCATCTCTATTAACTTTCCGACAATAAAAAACGCTTTCCAAGCTATTCCTGGGCATTATTCATTCCATACCTCACAGTCTCAGCAACAATCAACCCTTCTTCTTCTCTCCCCCCGTTCCCCACATACTCATCCTGCTTTCCCCCCTACAAAATTACGCATGATCCTCCTGCATGATCCTCACCAAACAATCCCAACCCCTGCCTCAACACCCCTCCCCAACACGCATGCAACGAAAGATCCATTTTGTCCTATCTAGCTTAGATGAATCTGCACTAAACTATTATCCCTCTAGACACAGCCCCCATCACCACCTTCTCCATAAGCACACCACCCATACCAAGCATGGACCACATGAGTAAACAGGAGATAAATAAAAAAAATCCCAAGTGAAATATACGGGAATGAAAATATCATTGCACATACGAGCTGAAAAATCAAGAAAGTTATAAAATGAACCATATGTAATAACCTATAGAGAAGATAAGCTCACAGAATTGATTACAATTGTAATATTTCCTGAGGGGTATCATATACTGCTTTTAGAGTGGATTATTATTTTATTATTATTATTATTATGTCATTTATATTAATTAATATTTATTATGTATTATTTATATTAATATTATTATTAATTATTTATTTTTTATATTTATAATATTAATTATTTATTTATTTTATTATTATTGTTGATTATAATTATCATGTTCACACAAAAACGCCAAATCTGCATGACTATACAGTACAAACTATGGAAACAAGAGGGGCAACGATTAATGCTGGCATTCATTTACAAAACATGAAGATTAGGACACGAAGTATAAGAGAAAATAACAACATGACAATATCTATTACAAATCTAAAGTAACAGGTCACCTGGTAGATTGATAGAATAACTGCCTAAATAATTCCAGTGTACAGAAAAATAAAATCAAAGGAAACGCTAACAAGAAAATTGATTGAGATGTAAAGATCATTTATTATTATTATACCTGAGAAGTGCTAAGCCCGTGTGGGCTATTCAGCGCAATCAGTAGTGGAGGCTCGATCCTTCGTCTGCTAAACGTGAGGCAGACACGCTACTCTCACTGGTTGCTTTACCCCCCGATGCAAAAAAGATAAGAAGAGATTGGTTGATATATTTATTCGAAGCAAAAAATATATAAACTAATCCAGGGTATCGGAAAGACCCCACGGGTCCTTTTGAAACCCCTGAGGAAAGGATTCCTGGCTTAGGATACTCTGACACCACGGCCCTCTGTGGTCCTTCCGGTATCCATAGGGCTTCGAAGTTCCTCTGCCACCCTGGAAGAACTCTTTCCCCATCCTCTGAGGTCCATCCGATATCCTCAGGACCCCGGGCACTCTCTGCCACCTTGGCAGGAACTCTTTCAACTCCCTCTGAGGTCTATCCGATATCCTCAGGACCCCGGGCACTCTCTGCCACCTTGGCAGGAACTCTTTCCCCAACCTCTGAGGTCCATCCGATATCCTCAGGACCCCGGGCACTCTCTGCCACCCTGGCGGTATCCCTCACTAAAAGCCACTTTTGATCCTGGGCACGAGGGTGAAGGTGGCGTTGCCCTGCAGGAGGGATCCCAGGACCGTGGAATCGCTCAAGTCCCTACTCTTGTAGAGCAGGTGCAAGTCCTGGTGGGGCAGACCCAGGACCTTTCCTAGGATCATCTTCACCTCAAGGACGTTCCTGTAGCCCCAGGTTTGAACGTCAATGGAATAACCCTGAAGAGTTACAATTGTCAAGCATAGAAATCCGTTGTAATTATCCATTATTTAAAAATATTTATATTAAAGATTAGCGGAATACATGCAGAGAAAGAGACGGATAAAAAAAAAATTAATCATAGATAGCAAATCGAGTCTTACATTTCTATTATTATTGTTATTTTTATTATATTCCCTGGTGAGTAGTAAGCATATACATAGTGTATATTCTGTCAAAATGCAGACAGTATATACACTATGATCATCATAATGACCTCAGTTTATCACAATGCCTCTACGGTAATCACATATAAGTATGAATAACTGAAGTGTAATGAACACTTGTCAGTGTATATTTTCATCCCTTTCTGGGATCCTCTTCCTATATGTACTAAGTTCATATAGGCATATTTTGTCCAGTCGCGGAAAATACATACTCTGTGAGCAGCTCAGCTATTTTGGATAACTGATTATCTACAGTCATTCAAAACACCCAGAATTCACTTCGTGAAGGTGGCTGCACTTCGAGTTCCTCCTGTCTTACAAAATCTACCACAGTTTCCCTACGGAGACGCAGTAATCATGAAAGTTGCAAGGCAGAGAGTAGAAGAATCCATTATTTTATTTTCTTAAATACAAGAAAGCCCTGTGATCCAGAATCGAATCTGAAACTGATCAACAAACCGGAAAAAAAAGAGGAAACAGGGAAAGTATACAAGTAAAACATAAGTATCTGAAGAATAAAAGGTATAAGTGAAGGAGGAGATATTAGAAGGGGGCTGAAGGGGTATCTGAACGTTTACAGTTCTTGTTTCAAATAAATGATCTACAGGGAAAAAAAGAATCCTTTGTATAACAATTTGCTGATTACGTGATAATAACGAGAATGATAATAATAAGAAGGATACTAACTGGAGAGAAGAGACAGAGGCCCCAAGAAGATTTAAACAACCTGAAAATTGGTCAAAAAAGCATTAGAATTCATTCCAGGTAACTGCAAATAGAGAAATGAAGAGCGATCTGGGAGGAAAGTGCTACTTGATCAGTGTGCATTACACTGATCATGTCACCAGAAATGCATATTAATTGTAGTTGAGCTACAAACTGCATTCAGATACCTAAACAAGGAATTATTTGGTGCTGTATGCACAACGTAGATCACGCTCACGTGTAGAGCATGAACGTGAACAAGATTTCTAATTAATTCAAGAAGAACCAAAGGTTTACGTTGAGACTGGTAAAGAAATCGAGTGGGCTTGAAAACGCGAGACAGAACGAATTCAGACTAACAACAATGGAAAAGAGAAGGATCAGGGAGGCAGGGAGAATAATATGATCATGCCATAGAAAGTTCTTAGAGGATTAGACAGAGTGAAGAGGATGAGGCAGTTTAAGATTGGATGAGGAGTGAAGAAGCACAGATAGCACATAAAGATGCAAATGAACCACAAGAGCTTTAGAAAATACTTTTTTCAGTCCTAGTGTAGTGAGCAAGAGAAATGAGCTGGATGAATAGGAGGTAAAGGTAAGCACCATAAGTTGCTTTAAGATTTATTTTACTAATGAAAATGTGTTGAACCCGTTTGGATCATATAGTGCTAAAATTTTGAAGAACGAGGAAATATCCATGCCATTTAAGCCTAAGAAAATGCGGGGCTCTTCGTCCGTGGACTGTGATTAGGAGACATTAGTCACCCAAGCACAATCCACGGAATCTTCCCCACCACGTAAGGGTGACCCAGCTTCAGGGGAAGGAGGGAAGGGAGGAGCGTAGTTTTAAGAGAATGATGGGGCACAGGACAGAAGTTCGTAAAGCCGGTTGTTTGTAGTTAAGAAAAGGGACCAGGGGTTACAACTCAGCCTCTGCACACCTACTACAACCTAGTATAAAACCAGCCCGTTCACACAAATACACACACACACACACACACACACACACACACACACACACACACACACACACACACACACACACACACACACACACACACACGTGTTCAGAAATATGTAAATGACCTACTAGAGGAAATGGACTCCTAAACGACCCTATTCGAGGATGATGCAAAGCTAATTTGAAGGATACGAACTGAGGAGGGAAGAAAGAAACTGCAATAAAGGTCCAACAAGTGGTTACTGGAGTTTAACCCCAATATGGGCAAAGTAATGATGCTGGAGAGTCATCAGGAGGAAGGAGATGAGACTCACTCGCCTTGCTGGTGTGTAGACGTCTGGCTCTGTCCCGGGAATTCCTGGAAAAAAATATTCTTTATTTTTCTTTTTTTTTTTGAGGGCGGCGCTAGTTCCTCGAGGCTTGCTTCCTCTGAAGCACCAAACAGTAATACAATTTTCCGATCTTCGGATTTTCTATGGTCACTCTAGGACATATGCTAACTGCTTCTTGTGGGGTGTTTGCGTCTCGTTCTGATTCGGCTTTTGGCAGCTTGCTTGAATTTCTCTTATTTAAATTCTTCCTTAAGTCTGGCTAGCTGCTAGAGTAGCGCGTTGGTCCTCACGATTAGCGCACGGAGGAACGAGCCTTCAACGAGCCTTCCCCACTCCTTGCGCTGAATAACCTATATGGGACTAACGTTTCAAATAAATATAATATTTTTCGTTGAAGGAACTCTTGATTCATTTTCTTTATACTCCCAAATTTTTCAGTTTTTCGTAATGGACGTCGGAGGGCTAAGTACTGCTCCTGTGGTCATGAACCTTATTTACAACAACAATGATTACAGGAGCTTGGTGAAGTCGACGGCTCCAACCATCATGGCCCTTAACTACAACAAATAAATTACGAGAGAAGCGGAGTAAAGGCGACGAACCATCTAGCAAAGTAAACGACTTCCTCCTGGCACCAATCTTTCCCTATTAACGACCTCCATGTAGGCCAAGAATTATGCGTAACGATGATAGTAAACGAAGCTAATACAATGAGAAGACAAACAACTGAGGACTGTAAGAAACTGCAGGAGTAAAAAAAAAGTGTCTTTTTTATTTTAATGGAATCGAGTGTAAAGTAATGAAAATGATCGAGGGTGAAAGCCAGAACCGCCGTAATGTATAATAGGGGAAAGAGAGGAAAGCTCAGATAATCAAACAATGAAAAAGACCTAAGTGTTGACCTCCCTTCAAGGGGCAGGATGTTGAAAGGGCGAATTTCCCCTTCCTCGGGTCATACCTGATTATCTCTCATTTTCAAAGCACGGTATGACCCCTACGGGTAAAACATCGTCATTAATATAATGATAACAGACATAAACCTCACATCAAACTTCCCTGAGTGAAGACATTAGCAGGAAATGGTCGGGGGAGTACGCCAAAGCAACACACTCAGCGCCCTTCAAGGGACAGTGCCTTGATACTGGTGAATGGGTGTTGATTCATGGAAATTCAGCTGCCTTCCGCCATCCTCGAATAAAACCTGTTTACCTCCCATTCTTCATGCGCTAAATAACCCCAGTTGGGTTTAGCTCTTCCTAATATCTTTCACCGAAATACAAAATGATCGTATTCAAGTGATAATAACATTAATATTTATTATTTGCTATTATTTTTGGAAACAAGGGATAAGCACTGCTCACGCTTGAGCAGAACGTGAATGAGCAGCACCAATGTGGAGCCCACACCATTTAAACACAAAGAAAATTGAAAAGGTCCAAAAGTTTGCAAGAAAATGAGTGCTAGAACCAAAGAAGTTAAACTACTAGGAGAGAGTAAATACGGACTAGTGCAATGGATGAAGAAAGGAGACATGATCCCAACATATATGATAAAATAATATAAAAGGTAGACAATGATAAACGGCCCAACATGAGCAGAAGTTGAATTAGGAGAAGCAGATGGAAGATGAACGTACAAAAGACCCGTTGAGATTAAGGAAATGGATGTACTTCAAACGAATAGTGGAGAGGTTTAACAGGTTTGAGAATGACACAGTTGAAGCTGGAAGAAATCATGGGTTTAAAAAAATTATAGGTATGATAACTCCAAATAAAGTCAGAGAGCAAAGGCGGGTCCTGAAGTTGAAGCAGAAAGCACGTAAACTAAGATGTTTAACTGCAACTAGATAATGACACATACACACACACACACACACACACACACACACACACACACACACACACACACACACACACACACACACTCCTCCCCCTCCCCAAACTCACACTGATGTTAATAATAAGGACATCACTAAACAATCCCATAAAAACTAAAATGAAAAAAAAAATCGTCGTTTTGACTATGGTCGTCGTATCTTGATAGCTCATTGTGTTTCATCATCGTAGTTATAACTTACTTATGTGCTACAGAAAAAAAAGGACAATATCGCCATCCTATTCCCAGCACTTGTTACCAAATTAAAAACAATTACCGGACTGCCTGAATTACGGGATGGATTTTGAGAGCAAACTGCATTAATATTTTTTTTTTCAGATTTTCCTCGCAATCTGTTCAGAAAATAGAGGGAAATTGCAATTTTAATTAATTTTGAAATATTGCTTAGGAGGGAGTGTTTAATAATTCTCCGAGAGAGAGAGAGAGAGAGAGAGAGAGAGAGAGAGAGAGAGAGAGAGAGACAGACAGACAGAGAGGTAAAGAGAAAGAGTGAGAGAGAGGGGAGAAAAAAATGTATGAAATAACGACAATGGAAATTTGCAGTTTGAAAACATTTAATAAAGCAAAAATGTACCAAAACAATGAAAAATATATCCCATAACTTTTTTTATTAGCTCTCGAACTTGGGCACAAAATCATTACGATGCTCCATATTAGTTCCACAGATGGCAAGAACAATTATGAATACCCTTCTCCCCTACTCTCTCTCTCTCTCTCTCTCTCTCTCTCTCTCTCTTTTACACAGGGTTTGACAAGGTTAGGTTAAGGACTCCTAACTTTATTTACAAGCTAAGAGCTGTTACCTACATCAGCACATTTAAAAACCTTTTTATGGTTATAAGACATACAGATAGGGAACAGGATGAAGTTGGAGCCATCTGTGGGCCAGCATTTTCATTTGATCAACTGACTTTATATCACTGATATCATTATTCAGTACGAACATGTTCTAGAGTCGAGTCATCCTAGGAATAAATGATCTCAGATGAGTGATGTTATTGAAAAGGGTACAGAGTGAAGTTGCTGTTGGCTGCCCGTCTTGTTGTGTAGAAGCTCACTTCTTGCTGTCCTCGGAGTTGAGCAAAGTGTGGTACTTTGACATTATTGGTCTTGTACATAACAGTAAGGCCACCCACATCCCTCAGGTGTTGAAGGCTTGGTGAAATGGCAGATCTATCCAGGCCGGGTGCTGTTAAGAGATGACGTGTCTTGCTCTCTTCTCTACTCTGTCAAGAAGTCGCAGATGAGATGAGGAGCAGGCAATCCAAGACAGTGTAGCAAGTAAGGTGTGAGCGTACTTGTGCCTCGTACAACATCGTGCAACCTCGGTGAAGTGTTGTAAGCTTCCTGGCATCCTTGTTTGCAAGATTTACAACGTGGTTCTTCATGGTCAGTTTGGAGTCAAATTTCATCTCCAAGGACATCAACTTCGTCCCCACGTACCAACACTCTCCCATTCATACTTACTACTGCTCTGGCATTACCGTCATGGTGCCTAGAGACCATCATCATTTTTTTTTTTCAGAAGCAAATGTTACCTGCCATCGGTTTCCCCAAACTGATATAGCTGTTAGATGGTAATTGATGTAACTTAGAACAGCTGGCATTTCCTATCTTGGATAAGTAAGTGTCAGAGTGCAGTCGTCTGCATATGCTTGGGATTCTGGGAAGAGATGAAGGTCATTGAAGTAGACATTCCATAAAAATGTCCCAGACAGAGTTCATTGTGGAACACTTGCCCAAGTAGGATTTCTTGCTGATTCTGTCCAATTGAGGACTACAATTTGAGATCTACCTTCTCTCTCTCTCTCTCTCTATCTCTCTCTCTCTGTTAGCGGAACGTTATCTATCAGTGAAAGGAAGCTCAAGTGAAGGCTCGAGCCTCCACTCGCTAATCGTGAAGCAGAAAATCACGCATCAATTAACAACGTTTAGCAAATGGAGATCCCTTTTTGTCATTACATTTCGCTTAAATGAACCCTTTTTTTATTTTGCTATCAATATATTTTTGTCATAATTTTTCGGCTCACAGCCATTCTCCTACTGTTGGGACATAGTTCCTGGACCCATTATGCTACCCTTGTAATCCTCTGATTTCTGCCTACTGGATGAATATCCAGTTCATTACGAAGAAACCAAATTCTCACTCAGCTGTTTCTGCTGTCTCGAATATTTAAACCATCTCACAAACACCTCACACATAGGAGAGAAAACCTACCACGACGTTTCGGCCCGACTTTGACCATTGACAAAGTGGCTTTGTAAATGGTCCAATCCGGACTGAAACGTCGTCGCCTGCTTCTCTCCTCTATTTGCTGGTTGTCTATGTATTGTTTCATTCTCGGTATTTTTTTTTTTTTTTGTACGTTTAAATCACCTCTGTATTAGACTGAAGAAGTGTACTGAACAGACGAAATGTATTGACAATAAAAGTACACAACTGTTGCACATGTGTCTTATTTATCAACTCCTACTCTATATTGCCTCTTGGAGTGAACCTACAACATAATATTAATGGTCGTTCAGTGCACAAAGTGACCTTACTTCAGGAGTGACTCGCACTAGACCCCCAAAATTGCCCATAAACCTGCGCACGTTGATTCAAATATATAAGCAAGGAAAAAAATTGGTGGTGCTTAGATGATAGACGAGTTGTTGACGTGCTTGTGTGTGTGTGTGTGTGTGTGTGTGTGTGTGTGTGTGTGTGTGTGTGTGTGTGTGTGTGTGTGTGTGTGTGTGTGTGTGTGTGTGTGTGTGTGTCTGTGTGTGTGAGAGAGAGAGAGAGAGAGAGATGGTGTTGTGTGCGTCTGGTCTGCTATTGATTCCAGTAATATTTACAGTCGTGTCGCCATGGAATGGAGTTTGTACCAGTATGTCTGTTAATCTCACGCTGTATTTCCTCCTCATTCTTTATGACCGCCACCAATACCTAATCATGGATTTTTTTTGGCAGGTAAAGCCAAAGGTTCTTGAAAACGAAGGTGGGGGGTATCGTAACCTGGAGAACACGCTCGAATTTGACTGGTTACCGACGAGGAGGTGCAACCAATCAGATACAGGGAAGGTCCTGTGACGTCATTACTTCTCTGTCTCTAAACCAGGCTATCTGAGATCCATCATCGCCTGTTCCGAACCATAGTGGTACAAGTCCATGATTAACCTGCACTTCTCCTCTTCTGTTTCTTCTTATTCTTCTTTCTCCTCCTCCTCCTCCATCTCTTCCTCCTTCTCATCCTCCTCCTCCTCCTCCACTTCTCGTATCAACAAAGAAGGATCGCATGTCTGCGTTTCCTGAGCTGCAAGCATATCTTGAAGCTAATACAGATGGCAATTACTCTCATCTGTCTCTGTCTTTTTTCCGTCTCACGATCTATCTGTCTCTCTGTCTGTCTTTGTCTGTCTCTCTGTCTGTCTGTCTCTGTCTGTCTGTCTGTCTGTCTGTCTGTCTGTCTGTCTCTCTCTCTCTCTCTCTCTCTCTCTCTCTCTCTCTCTCTCTCTCTCTATCTATCTGTCTATCTATCTATATTTTATATTGTCTCAAATAATGCCTGTATTAATATTTCTTAAATCTTCTTCAAATACCTTAAAGAAATATATTTCTTTGGCACCTACCCAAATACTCTCTTCCACATTATCTCTCAACCATTCTTCCATTCTCCTGGAAAAATCCTTACCATGTTTGGCCCGCATCTCTCTCTCTCCTAATTCTCGCAAGTCATTCCATTTTTACCTTCCACTCCTCTTCCTGTCACTCCTCTTTCTCTCGCTCTTCCACTACCCCCCCTTCCCATTCCCTGTCAATCTTCCCTTCCCCCATCTCCCACTGTCAATTTGCCGCTGGTCCTGTCATCATGCGACCCCGCAGAAGCGTTTCGACGTGACTGTCAGGTTTTCGGAATCTAATTACGGGCCGAGCGGCCGAGCGAGTGATCACCCGAGCGAGTGATCACCCGAGCGAGTGATCACCCGAGCGAATGATCACCCGAGCGAGTAGTCACCCGAGCGAGTGTTCACCTCGAGTAAGTGATCACCTCGAGCGAGTGATCACCCGAGCGAGTGATCACCCGAGCGAGTGGTCACCCGAGCGAGTGATCACCCCGAGCGAGTGATCACCTCGAGCGAGTGATCACCCGAACGAGTGATCACCTCGAATGAGGGATCACCTCGAGCGAGTGATCACCCCGAGCGAGTGATCACATCGAGCGAGTGATCACCCGAGCGAGTGATCACCCGAGCGAGTGATCACCCGAGCGAGTGATCACCCGAGCGAGTGATCACCCGAGCGAGGGATCACCTCGAACGAGGGATCACCTCGAGCGAGTGATCACCTCGAGCGAGTGATCACCTCGAGCGAGTGATCACCCGAGCGAGTGATCACCCGAGCGAGTGATCACCTCGAACGAGTGATCACCTCGATCGAGTGATCACCTCGAACGAGTGATCACCTCGATCGAGTGATCACCTCGAGCGAGTGATCACCCTTCGAGCGAGTGATCACCCGAGCGAGTGATCACCCGAGCGAGTGATCACCTCGAGCGAGGATCACCTCGACGAGGATCACCTCGACGAGTGATCACCTCGAGCGAGTGATCACCCGAGCGAGTGATCACCCGAGCGAGGGATCACCCGAACGAGTGGATCACCTCGACGAGTGATCACCTCGACGAGTGATCACCCGAGCGAGTGATCACCTCGAGCGAGTGATCACCTCGATCGAGTGATCACCTCGACGAGTGATCACCTCGACGAGTGATCACCTCGAGCGAGTGATCACCCGAGCGAGTGATCACCTCGAGCGAGTGTAGACCTGAGCAGTGTACCTAAACGATGTTATCACTTCTCGAACAGTGATACCTGTATGAGTGAACACCCGTAATTACACACCGAGCGAGGGAACCTCATCGATGTCACTCGATACACTTGGCAACACCTCGAGCGATGAAAGAGAGGATAATGATTATATAGCCGAGGAAGGAAGAAGGGAAAAGGGCACTGATGGAACAAGAGTGGTCACCTCAGCGAGTTCACCCATCTATCACTTCACGAGTGAAGGAAGGAAGATGAAACCGAGCGAGTGACACCAGAGCTAACTCCGACGAGCTAGTAAGTCATGACTTTTTCTTTAAAAATTTTTATTTTTTTCCCAGAATATCTTAGTTTTCTCGCTCGACTCCCTATTACCCTCACCTGCCCTTCATGAGGACATGCTATTTCCACTCTCCTTTCTCACAAAGCAGAAGATACTGCTTACCCTCGCCAGAGAACAGCACCCAAGGCCGACAGTCGTTCACGTCACCACTCCTTCTGAAGGAACCGGAAGCCCTCACCACATTCACCTTGTCTCTTCCCTACCCTAACTCAGTCATTCCCCTCCCTCCACCCTCACACCCTCCCTCCTTTATCTTCATCACCAATCTCATCCGATATATAAACGCACAGTCCCGTGCTAACTACTCACATATAAGCCACCAGCTAAAAAGGAACTTTAGACGCTTTCGGCCCGTCTGGACTTGGTACTGTCCGACAGACTGAAACTCGTCTAAATTTCCTCCCCCAAAATTATGGTTATTTACGAATCATCAGATAATAAAGCCAGAGCCCTGTAAACATCAACCTACACACACACAAAAAAAAATAAGGCTCTCGGCACTTCGGACGTAACGTCCACAATCCGTTTAATTTTTCTCCCATTATGGAAATTGGAACATCAAGCAGGCGCGCATACCTTATTAACTTACGACACAACGAACAAACAAATAAGGTTCCGCCGCCGTTAGGTTTTATCACAATTTGGAGCAAACTGTTCATAGAGTAGTGTGTCTTTCATAGAACAACTGGACAATCCCTTAGTTTCCCGTTTTCACAGAGGAATAGTCTAGATGCTAAAGAGGAATCTTGATCTAAGAAATCTTAGCTAGTCTTCCTCCCAATCGCTAGATCAAGTTTGATTGCCCCCACTTCCTCAGGCGGTGAATAACCCCTGTGGGTTTAATGCTTCCCTTTGGATGTAATGATGATGATGATGAAAATAATAATAACAATAATAATAATAATAATAATATTATATAATAATATTATCATTATTATAATAATAATATTATTATTATTATTATTATTATTATATATTATTATTATTATTATTATAATAATATTAATAACGATAACACTGCTACTACTACACTACTACTACTACTACACTACTACTACTACTACATATAATAATAATAATAATAATAATAATAATAATAAAATAATATTAAAAATAATAAAATAATAAATAAATAATAATAATAATAAATAATAATTCCAAAAACGTACACCGTCTTTCGCCAAGTAACATATGAACTTTTCCGGATGTTACGACCACCATTATTTTTTTTTTTGTACAGATAAACTTGCAGCTTACAAGCCAAGAGCTGTTATCCTTCTTCATTATGTTCACAGTATTAGATCTGTTGTTGTATCTCTTCTCATTTCAAAGCCCAGCCGTATTAACTCCGAAAACCATAGTCCTCCCTTTTCTTTTTCCATATTCCCTCTCTCCCACTCTTCTTTCTCAATCCCCTTTCATTCTCTCTCTCTCTCTCTCTCTCTCTCTACATTCAGTTTCTTCCTCTTTTTCTCCAGACCATTCCTTCCTTCTCCCCTTCCTAGCCTCTTCCAGTTCCCTTTCTCCTCAATTCAGTTTCTCCCCTTTCACGTCCTCATCTTCCACCCCCCTTCCCTCTTCTATACCATCTATTGTCTTCCTCTGGAAATTAGTCATATTATTGACTTCATCGGCTTTTTCTAATTTAAAACTTTTCTATGCTATATTTGCGTTCCCGGAACATATATATACTCTCAAAATTATTGTCAAAATTTTAACCTTTGTTTCCAAAACTGCAGATTTGAAATGGAGAGTTACATATTTATCCACACTGGGACCATTTATATACTCCATTAACTTCTTGAGGGCCCATTGAGTATATCACAGGTCGTCTGCTAGCCAAAGGGGGTTGAAGTATATACAAGGTAACACGCTGCCCTGCGGGCGTGAGAGCGTACGGGCGTGCCAGCGTACGGGCGTGCAAGCGAACACGCGAGCAGGCATACGGCTGTTGTGGACTTGCTGTTCCTTAGCCGTGCTGGTGTGCGAGCATACTGAGGTGCGTCTACACCTTCGTGCAGCCATGCGAGCGTTCAGCCTTGCAGCCGTGCAAGCGCTCAGCCGTGCGGGCGTTCAGCCGTGCAGCCGTGTGGACCCACCCAACACCCTCCCATCTGACCTTCACAAGAACCGGAGACATCGCAGCTCCACCAATTGCGCTCTGATGTTAGGTTGGTATACATTAAGGCAGTTTTTCTAATTTCTGATGGGCTATTCTCGTGTGGGTAATACTCCCCTGATTGACGCCAGCATACCAGGCTAAATTATCACGTAGGGCAGGATTTACAAAGGCTACCGTCCAATTTACAATCACAATTTACCAATCTTTATATCCGTCATAGTCACGTACTAAAACGCTTTATCAAAACGATATTACTCGGAAAATTATTAAGCGAACCCGCCCCCTTCGTTGCTTTTTCTCGCCCGAACATGCTGCTGGGGAGCGTTCGAATCTGCTGGGTTCCGTTCAAGCTTACAGGGGCGATGTTTGAACCTGCTAAGTTTCGTCCGAACCTAGTGGATTTCATTAGAATATGTAGGTGTCTGTTTACACTTAGTGGGGTTTATTTTATTCTCCGGGTGCTTTTCGAATCTGTTAGGCTCGGTTGAAACCTAAAACTGTGTGTTGAAAATTTTGGGTTCTTTTCGAGCCTGCTGGCTTATGTTTAAATTTAGTGAAGTCTATGGAGCATAGCTGGGCTTTGTTGTGGCCAGTTAGCCTCTATTCCAGCTGGATGTTGTGGCCAGCTAGCCTCTATTCCAGCTGGCCGTTGTGGCCAGCCACCCTGTTTGCCAGCTGGCTGATTTGAATTTAATCTTACGTTGGTTGGTTTTCGAACACACAGACTTCATTAATCAAGATAGTGAGATCGTGGGTAGAAAGGAAGGGGAAGGAGGGACGGGAAGAGGGAAAGGAATAGTGGGCCTGCAGGGTGGAAAGGGTTAGGAGAGAGAGAGAGAGAGAGGAAATCTTAACGGGAGTGATATATAGATAAGTTCACCTACCATTATGTAAATAGCAATAGAAGTCAGAAAAGAGGGTAAGAGTGGGGTGGAAGGGGAAACGGCGGAGAACGGAAGTGGTGGGGATGGCAGAAAGAGGTAAGTGTGGAGAACAGAGCAAAGGTGTTGTAGGCGAAGTAGAGGATATGATTTCGGCTCCTTTCTAGCGCTTTTACCATCACCACCACCACCACCGCCACCATCGGCACCACCACCACCACCAGCGCCATCACCACCACCACCACCTCTACGACCGCCACCACCACAACCTAACTCCCTCATCTGTTTGCGATTAGAGGCAGTTTAATAATAATCATATTTTGTTTTATCGCCGACTAGTTCCAAGCGAAACCAAACAGGTTTTTCCTGATTTCAGGGGGCGGACTGGGCTTGCTGGGCCGGGTGGAGAGCAAGAGAGAGAGAGAGAGAGAGAGAGAGAGAGAGAGAGAGAGAGAGAGAGAGAGAGAGAGAGAGAGAGAGAGAGAGTAGACTAGCGAAAAGGCGGGCCCAGGAGCTGTGACTCAACCTCTTCAATCACAATTAGGTGAGTACAAATGGTTGAGTACATACATACATACATACGCAGAACACCCACTGTGAAAATATAGTAAAATTCCAAGCACTTTCGTGATTTCTCCCATAATTAAGGAAAGGTTAGAGTTAAGGAAAGAGTAAGGTTATGAGGATAACAAAAAGATTAGGTGATGAAAGATTGAATATCAGATTGGAGGGAGAGAGTATGGAGGAGGTGAACGTATTCAGATATTTGGGAGTGGACGTGTCAGCGGATGGGTCTATGAAAGATGAGGTGAATCATAGAATTGATGAGGGAAAAAGAGTGAGTGGTGCACTTAGGAGTCTGTGGAGACAAAGAACTTTGTCCTTGGAGGCAAAGAGGGGAATGTATGAGAGTATAGTTTTACCAACGCTCTTATATGGGTATGAAGCGTGGGTGATGAATGTTGCAGCGAGGAGAAGGCTGGAGGCAGTGGAGATGTCATGTCTGAGGGCAATGTGTGGTGTTGAATATAATGCAGAGAATTCGTAGTTTGGAAGTTAGGAGGAGGTGCGGGATTACCAAAACTGTTGTCCAGAGGCTGAGGAAGGGTTGTTGAGGTGGTTCGGACATGTAGAGAGAATGGAGCGAAACAGAATGACTTCAAGAGTGTATCAGTCTGTAGTGGAAGGAAGGCGGGGTAGGGGTCGGCCTAGGAAAGGTTGGAGGGAGGGGGTAAAGGAGGTTTTGTGTGCGAGGGGCTTGGACTTCCAGCAGGCATGCATGAGCGTGTTTGATAGGAGTGAATGGAGACAAATGGTTTTTAATACTTGACGTGCTGTTGGAGTGTGAGCAAAGTAACATTTATGAAGGGATTCAGGGAAACCGGCAGGCCGGACTTGAGTCCTGGAGATGGGAAGTACAGTGCCTGCACTCTGAAGGAGGGGTGTTAATGTTGCAGTTTAAAAACTGTAGTGTAAAGCACCTTTCTGGCAAGACAGTGATGGAGTGAATGATGGTGAAAGTTTTTCCTTTTCGGGCCACCCTGCCTTGGTGGGAATCGGCCAGTGTGATAATAAAATAAAATAAAAAAAATAAAAGATTAACAGAAAGGCTTATAAGGACGAGACTACACCTCGCGGTTACCTCACAACACCTGATTTTTTTATGATGATTCACTACTTTTCACAGTGGTTCTGCATATTGTGATATCACCCGTTTACATACATACATTTTTAACGTTAATGAAAGAGGTTTTAAAATCCAGCCTTTCCCGCAGAGCAAAATGATAGACCACAGCATCAGCAGCAACAACATCAGCAACAACAGCAGCAGCAACTGCAGCAGCAGCAGCAGCAGCAGCAGCAGCAGCAGCAGCAGCAGCAGCAGCAGCAGCAGCAGCAGCAGCAGCAGCAGCAGTAGCAGCAGCAGCAGCAGCAGCAGCAGCAGCAACAGCAGCAGCAGCAGGTATCCCCGTAGCGATATGCTAAGCAAATGCCCTCAGCATGCAGAGGCTGCGGTAAAGTGATGTTTTTCTTAGGTATTTTGGCCATTTGGGTGTGAAATACACCCCCCACTTGAAGCTCGCTTCAACCTTGTAATTCCTCGTTCGTTGCTGTAATGGCCGCCCTCCTACTGTTTGTGGTGCCCCCTCCAATACTTCTCCCAAGTCCATTCCATACTAAATATAAGCTGGGAGCAACACGCTAAAACTTTAGGAAAATGTAAGCTCTCTTTCACCATTCCCATACCTTCTCTCTCTCTCTTTCCATCCTTATACCCTTTCTTTCTCCCTCATTTTACCCACTCTGTCTGTCTGTCTGTCTGTCTGTCTCTGTCTGTCTGTCTCTCTCTCTCTCTCTCTGTCTGTCTCTGTCTCTGTCTCTGTCTCTGTCTCTCTCTGTCTCTCTCTCTGTCTCTCTCTGCTCTGTCTCTCTCTCTCTCTCTCTCCATCCTCTCTCTCTCTCTCTCTCTCTCTCTCTCTCTCACTCTTCCTCTCCCTCTCCATCACCTTACCCTCTTCCTTTCTCCATCACCTCGCCCTCTCCTTCCTTATACCCTTTCTCTTCATCCTTTTAAAATCTCCCTCTCCTTTCCATTTCCATATCTTTTATGTGTATTTTTCATTGTTTCACCTTCTTTTCAATTCCCTTTTCCACTTCTCCTTATCCTTTTCTTTTATTCCTTCTTCATCCCCCTTTCCCAGCTTCTCTATCATTTCTCCCCCTTTCTTCATTCCTCTCACCCTCCTCCTTTCTTTTTTCTCTCTATTTTGTTTTCTTTTTTATATTTCATATTTCATTACTGTTTCCCATCCTCTCTTACTCACTTACTAAGAAGAAAAGAAGGAATGGTAGGTGGAGAAGCACGGCGGAACGGGAGAAGAGAAAGAGAGGCAGAGAAGAAATGAGGGGTAAAGAAGAGCGATGGTAGAGAAGAGGTGGGGATGGGAAAAGAGGAGGGGAAGGATGGAGGAGGAAAAGATAGGGAGGGAGGGGGAAGAGGGGGGAAGGGAGGGAGGGGGAAGAGGGGGAAGGGAGGGAGGGGGAAGAAACGTGCTCTACAACACAAACAAAACTATACATTCTCAAACCGAATTACAGCGAGAGCTAGTCCCTTCTCTATCCCCTTACCCCTTCCCCTACCCCTTCCCCTTGCCTTAACCCTTCTCTTCTCCTTCCCCTTCCCCCTAACCCTTCTTCTTCCCCTTCTCTTTCTCCTTCCCCTTCTTCCCCTTTCCCTTCCCCCTTTCCTTCCCCTCCCCTTTAACCCAACTAATTCTCATTCTCTCTCATTTTTTCCACTGTCTCTCTTACTATTTTCATCTTCAATGTTCAGTTCTATTCCTTCACGTCTCTCTTCTCTCTCTCTCTCTCTCTCTCTCTCTCTCTCTCTCTCTCTCTCTCTCTCTCTCTCTTCTCTCTCTTATTTTACTCTACCCACAATGCTTCCTTCTCTTCCTCCAAAACAAACTTTCTAAAAAGTTCTTAGTAGCATCCTTTCTCCTCTCTAATATTTTTAGAGGAGATAGAGGCGGTCGCTGGTTCGCCGGGGAGGTGAGGAAGAGGTGTGTGTGAGGGTGTAGAGCGTTGGGAAGAGGGTAGTGCGGGGAAGGGGTGGTTCGGAGGAAAGGGCGGTTCGGAGGAGAGGGCAGTTCGGGGAGGGGGCGGTTCGGGGAAGGGGGCGGTTCGGAGAAGGGGGCATTTCGGGGGAGGGGGTGGTTCGGGGAAGGGGGCAGTTTGGGGGAGGGGGCGGCTCGGGGAAGGGGGCGGTTCGGTGGAAAATCATAACCATACCTGGGTGAGGCGTTGTGTTTTCCTTCCGGGCGAAGGTGTGATACCCAGGTCGGTTGTAAATGGGAAAAAAACAACGTTGATCCTGAAGGTAGAGGAGGAGGAGTAAGAGGAAGAGGAAAAGGAGGAAGAACAGCAGCAGCAGCAGAAGCAGAAGTCAGAGAAGGAGAAGTACGAAGACGAGAGCCTGAAGGATCAGCAAGAGCTGCAGGAACAGCAGCAGCAGAAAACGCAGCATATCGAATACCAGTGATCACAGCAGAAGCATAAGCAGTATCATGAGCAAACAGCATCAGCTCCAGAGGCAGGTGCAGCAACAGCAACTATTAGAGTAACTGGAGAAGGTGACACAGCAAAGCGAGCAACAAGAAGAGAAAAAGCAGTGACAATAACTTGACCAGGAAAAACAAGCAGCAGCCATAACTGAAACAGGAGAAATAGCAGCAACAATAACTTGAACAGGAGAAACAACAGAAACAACTACAGCAACAGCAGTAACAGGAACTGGGACAGGAAGCGGAGGTACAGAATCTCGTAGGAGCTGGCCCAGGAGCAGCATACTTCTGCAGGGTTCGTACATAGGGACGTGCTTCTAATACACTGATCCATTCTCAAAACTTCCCATAACCTCTGCAGAACGAAGGAAGAGACGATGAAAGAGAGAGAGAGAGAGAGAGAGAGAGAGAGAGAGAGAGAGAGAGAGAGAGAGAGAGAGAGAGAGAGAGAGAGAGAGAGACAGAGACAGAGACAGAGAGGAGGATGAACATAAGTGGATGGGGAGGAGCTTGATAGAGCGTGGGACAGGTTACCAGCAAGTTGCACATGGGAAGGAGGGAGGAAGGGAAGGAATGAGGGAGGGATTGAGGCAGGCTGAGAGGGAGGAGGGAGATAGATTATGATAGCGCGTAATATGCTTTATAAGTCGCCGTGATGGAGGATCGCCAGTTCATCACAGTGATTTAGAGGCTATGAGATGCAAGATGCATCAGGGAGGCAAGTAAGATGGAATGAAGCAGATAGAGCAAGGAAGGAGGGGATGAGGGAGGGAGGGCATGATTGGAGCGAGGTGAGGGAATGAAAGAGGGAGTCAGGGAGGTATTCATCTGCATCGGTTAGGTAAGGCTTGTCAGGAAACAGGACAAGGGTTTCCTGAAGCGGGTCTTAGCCAGATGATGACCCGCAACTGGAGCTTTTGGTCATCTGACCGAGGCCTTCCGCTGCCTTACCGGTCCACCCCTTTAAATATTATGGTTATAGTTATAACCATTTCATGGTCCATCTGCATCGATGAGGGAAGAAATCAGTTTGGGAATGAGGGAGGAAATTAGTTAAGGAATGGGATAAGAAAGAGAGTGAGATATTAGGGAAGAGAGGAAGCGAGAGAATGATGAAGGGAGTGAGGAAGTGAGGGGGGGAAAGGAATGGAGGGAGGGGAAGAGGAAGGAAACTCTTGAAGAGAAGTACAAAGATGGCAACGAGAGTGAATCTCGAACTGGCGTAGTAATATTTTGAAAAAAAAAAAAAATGCAGACAAATGAAGCAATATTGAGAGAAAGAAAGAATAATAACTTCATCTAAGTATCCAATTTCTTATTCTTCCATTATCAGATTATTAAATTAATATAATAATAATATACAATTATAAAATATTAAAAGATCATTCCAGATTAATTTGTTATTAGAAGACGAACTGAGTAAACAAACTAAAATAATATATCCTAAATGAAGCGGAATTACAGTAGACATGGACTTGGTAACGAACCAATATTTTTCAAAGTAGAAGAAGTGAAGCTAAAAATTTTCGAAAACAGACTGAAATATTTAGGTCGAAAAATTACCAGGCCGCGGGGGCGCTGACCCCAAGTATACTACATGTATCTCAGATATACAGTAATATGGGATATTACCATTTTATTCTTTATATATATATATATATATTAATATATATATATATATATATATATATATATATATATATATATATATATATATATATATATATATTTATTTTTACTTAAAATTTAATTCATAAAAATATTAAACAGATAAAAATAATGATTATTATGATGAATGGTGGAACGAATAGAATAAAACAAATAATACACAGTGTGTTCAGCTGCTGATCTCGCTAAGGGAGAAGGAAAGATAATGAAAGTGGGAGGAAGGAACAGGAGGGAGTGAGTTAGAGATAGAGGGAGGTACGAAGGAAGAAAGGGAGGCACTTAAAACAAGGGAGTGACGAGAAATGCATTTTACACGAACATAGAGGAGTTTCGGTGGCTTAAACGTGAGAAGGATAGGTAGTTTAAAAAAGGAGTTAAGGTGGGAGGGATGAAGGACAGAAGGGAGGGGCGATGAGAGGGGGAGAGGGAAGAGTCAAGAAGAAATAAAGTTAAGACAAGAGGTAGGTGATAGTATCACTGAAGTATTAAGCATTGAACACACTGGATCACACTACCCGCCACTCTGCACGGATATACGAGACAGTTAGTGCTGCTGGAATCAGCGTGACGCCTGCAAAGTTAGCCAAACGTAATCACTGTCTAAAACGTCACATACTGACGTGTACGACCGGCAGTGGCCAAACAAAATCACCCTTTAAAACGTCACATATTGACGTGTACGGCCGACAATAGTCCAACAAAATCGTTATCTACAACTTCACATGTTGACAAGGACAGTCGGACTATTGCCGAGCATAATTACTGTCTTCAATGTCACTTACTGACGTATACTGTGGAGAGTTACTGTCAGCTTTAGAGCCTATTAAATATCTGGAGGATTACACGCGCGCTCGCGTGTATGTGTGTGTATGTAGATGAGTGTGTAGTTATCGGTTGACAAAGACACTTGTCTATAGATAATTGGCCTGTTTTATTTTGTGTGTGTATGTGTGTGTGAGAGAAAGAAAGAGAGAGAAAGAGTCTTTGTATGTGTGCATTCACATACCGTGTATGTACACTTCTATATTTTGTTGCAGGGGTTGAGTCTCAGCTCCTAGCCCTGCCTCCTCGATGGCCGCTAATGGATTCACCCTCATCTTTTGGCTTCGAGAGCCTTAGCGTACCTATTCTTAAAGCTATGGATGCATCCTGCCACTACCATTCCACTGTCCAGGATGTTACTCTCTTTCTATAACAGATAAAAATAATAATAATAAATATAATGATAATAATAATAATAATAATAATAATAATAATAATAATAATAATAATAATAATAATAATAATAATAAATATAATGATTATAAAAATAATAATAATAATAAATATAATGATTGTAATTATAATAGTTTAAAAAAAATAAGAAAAAGCAAAGATTTTCAAGTAGGTATTCGCCCAATAGGAAGCAAGGATTCCTCTTCTTATTCCCTCTTTCCTTCCTTTCTCTCTTCCTTCCTTCCTCTCTCCTTCTCTGGCTTCTCGTCCAAGGGAATGAAGGAAGGAACACATCCATTACTCAGTGTAGGAAGAGTAGGACTCCAACTCTCCCTCCTACCATCCCTCCTTTCACCCTCCTCTTCCTCCTCCTACTCCTCCTCTTCTTCCTCCTCCTCCTCCTCCATCCCCTTGCCAAAGGAGACGACGAAGAAAGGAACGCATCCATAGTCTGGCCCGACGCATCCTTTAGGAGCCATATATTCCGGCTAGCAATTCTGGATATTAAGGAGGAGAAGAAGAGAGAATGGGATAGCTTCTCAAAGGCCTTGGGGTATTGAGATTTGAAAGAGGGGATAATAGGTTTGAGATGTGGGAATAGGAATTGGCGGAAATGGGAATTGGGGCGAGAACGAGAATTAAAGATTCGAATGGGGGCGAGAATGGGTGATAAAACAATTGGAAGATAATAGAATATTAGAGTTAAGAACAGAAGTGAGGTTAAAGCAGAATATTAGGACTTAAGATGAAGGCCAGGAAAAAAATTCTGTGTATTACGTGTGCAAATTGATAGATCTTTTAAAGAGTATAGAGTTTCAACCAAAATATTGCCTAGTGTTTATACATTACTTAAATTACTACAAGAAAATCGCTCAGAACACGCACACATACCTGTGTGTGTTTGTGTGTGTGTGTGTGTGTATGTGTGTGTGTGTGTGTGTGTGTGTGTGTGTGTTTGTTTGTGTATGTGTGTGTGTGTGTGTGTGTGTGTGTGCATCTTATTTCAATACCAAGGAAAGAATGTTTAATTTAAAAAATTTTTGTTTCATTGATTCTTTTATTAACATTTTGAGCTGTCAGTACTCTATTGATATTCGTTCCTTTAGTGGATAGTGTTATACTTGTATTTTCTGTATATGTTTTACTTATGTTATACATCTCTCTCTCTCTCTCTCTCTCTCTCTCTCTCTCTCTCTCTCTCTCTCTCTCTCTCTCTCTCTCTCTCTCATCTTCCATATAAGATACCATCGGACTCTCCAGTACAACCAACACCTCCTAATATTTTCCAGCCATCAGAGGGGCCAGAGATGCCTACCATCTTTGTATAAGGATCCTCGTCACCAATATATCCTGATACAGTTTGCCCCACACCAGGCAAGGTATAATCAGGCCCGGGCTAAACACCTCGACAAGTGGCATTAACGCCCAACGAAAGTTGCTATAAATGAAGAATATATACCGATTGACGGCCGAGGGAGCTTGTTGAGGAATTTCGTCTGGGTAAACTGGCCGACGGTAACAGTGACAATTTTTGCCTGTATATTTAGTCCGGATAAACGCCCCGATGGACATAGTGAAGATTTTTTCCCGTTTATTAAGTCCGGAAAAACAATCGATGGATACCGTTTTTATTGGACATTTCGAGTGGTTTCAGAGTAGTTTTAGGCGTTTTCTAACATATAAACTTTTCCAAGAATTATCTTGTAGAGACAGTAAGTTTTTTTTTTTTTGTCATTGACAATGATATAAATATTTTTATTTATGGACCAAAACTAACTTAGAAGCTTCAGCTAACCTCACTTAAAGTAACGCAGTTTTTTTTAGTTAAATTCTGCTATATATATCATAGGTCAGTTTACATTCATTTAGTAATACTAAATGACATTTTTTTTACCTTATGGTCGGATTGAGTTCCATTAATTTGTGGCAAAAACAAATTTTCATTCTGCTAATAAGGCACTTGTCAAATAGACCAAACTCACCTGTTCGCACCACACACACACACACACACACACACACACACACACACACACACACACACACACACACACACACAAATATATATATATATATATATATATATATACGTATATGCTTCTAAACTGATGTATCTGGGTACCTCTGCAAAAACAGTGATTATGTGCAAGTGAGGTGAAAGTGTTGAATGATGAAAGTATTTTCGTTTTGGGGATTTTCTTTTTGGGTCACCCTGCCTGGGTGGGAGACGGCCGACTTGTTAGTGAAGATTTTTCCTTTCATTTTATCCGGATAAATTGAGCTCACCAATTAACAGTTTTTTCCCAATTGAAGAAATTTTAAGGAGAAACGATTTTCCCTATCGAAGATTTTAATCAGGGTATTCGTGGCTTTGTTCAAAAATGAAAGCTTTTCTTTGGCTAAACCGTGAATGGTGGAAAACCAAGAAACTGGACAGACTAGACGGCCGGATGGCCTCAGTCGGTCTGGCGTGAAATAGCCACAATCTCTTGCTTATTACTAATAACCTGAGTATCTTCAATTTTACGGTTCGCTTGTTGTGCATTTCTCCTAAAAAACGTTTTTTTTTTTTATTTCTCCCATTCGCCTTCGCATTTTTCTTGAGGGGAGGGGAAAAAAATTATTGCGTTTAAGCAAAAGAAATTTTGCAGTCCATAGATGTGAACAGATATAATTCTGCTTATGGTTATTTTCCTATAGCTTTCTTTTACGATGTGCTCATAAATGTGGAGGTTTTCTGATAAGTTGGATTGAGTTGGGTTGGGTTGGGTTGGATTGGGTTGGGTTGGATTGGGTTGGGTTGGGTTAGGTTAGGTTACCTATACAACGAGTAGGTCGAGTGTAGCCAGGAACGTTCAAATATGTATGATTATCACTGTTGGTGTGAGAGTGACAATGTCAATTGATGGTTATATCTGTTTCACTTCATTAGACAATGTTTTATTATATTTGTTGGAGGCTTCACTGGCAATTCCAGGTAAAGAGAGAGTAGCAGGTACAACTTCCAATGTTGACTGTGTTTGTGGTCTTACTGGGTGAGGCAGCCAGCCAGTCCTACACCACTACTACCACACTCAGTATCACTACCACTACACTCAGTACCACTACCACCACTCTCGGTACCACTACAACTACACTCAGTACCACTACCACTACATTCAGTACCACTACCCCCACACTCAATATCACTAGCACCACACTCAGTACCACTACCACCACACTCAGTACCACTACCACCACACTCAGTACCACTACCACCACACTCAGTACCACTACCACTACATTCAGTACCACTACCCCCACACTCAATATCACTACCACCACACTCAGTACCACTACCACCACATTCAGTACCACTACCACCACACTCAGTATCATTACAACCACACTCAGTGCCACTACCACCATCCTCAGTATCACTACCAAACCACACTCAGTGCCACTACCACCATCCTCAGTATCACTATCACCACACTCAGTGCCACTACCACCACACTCAGTGCTACTACAACCACACTCAGTACCACTGCCACTACACTCAGTACCACTACCACCCCACTCAATATCACTACCACCACACTCAGTACCACTACCACCACACTTAGTACCACTACCGCCACATTCAGTCCTGCTACCACCATCACTGCCACCGAACTCTACACCACTACCAGCACCACAGCCACCCCACTCAGTATCACTACCAGCACCATCGCCACCACCACCCTTACCAATTCTCCAATCACCACTGCCACCCTCACCATCCTCACCACCTCCTTACATCCACGTCCACCACCTCTACTATCATCACCATCGTTATCACCAAACTCACCCTTCCAACACCACCACCACTACCACCACCACCACTACCACCACCACCACACCACCACCACCACTACCACCACCACACCCACCACCACCACTAACCACCACCACACCCACCACCACCACTACCACCACCACACCCACCACCACCACTACCACCACCACATCCACCACCACGCCACAACTACCCCGCCACTACCACCCCTGACTCCCCCACCTTTAACCCTTCCACGCAGACAATAAGGAAGGGGCGGGCCTGCCTTTGTTATGACAAGCCCCGCACTAAATATATAGACCCGAAATCAACGGCGTTAAATTACTAATCGTAGTTAATATCATGAAATAGCAGAGCATAGTCCGCCGGGCGAAAATTCTCCGTGTGGGTAACTATCTTGCAAATCTCTACCTTACTGAAGGACTGAAACTATCCAGCAATCTCTACCAATTAGTCAGTCCCCTTCCTCAGTCAGGGCCGCCCCTGGAGGGAGCAAAGGGCTACTCCGCCTCTAATATTCGTGGGTGTAATTGGTCATTCCGTGGGTCGTTGGTGCGGCCCTCATTGGCTGTTTAGTAGTTAGTAATGAGCCTTTAGTGGAGCAAGATGGCGCTGGTGTCGGAACTGACGCTGTTTGCTGAAGCCAAAGTTGACGTTTGGTGCTCACGACCCTCTTTACTCTCTTCAAAGCATTGCCACTCTTTGTTTTTTGTTCGTTTTTTTTTTCCTCTCTCTTTTGCCCCTCCCTTGTGCCCTTCTGGACTGGGGCAGTGATTGTCTTACTTCCTCAAGATAGCTGGTTATTCTTGTTTTTCGTCCTCAAACTCGTTATTTTGGTCTTTCTCAGTCTTACCATTCTTGATCTTCCTCAATCTTTCCGTTCTTGTTTTTTCATAAGCTAGTTATTCTTGTTCTTCCACAATCATGACATTCTCTTGACATTTGATGGTGATTTTATCTGACATTAAGGATTAAACCAAAAGACTAACATGGTTGTCAAAACAAGTGTCTTGTTACAAGAGAAGGGCTCTCGATCATATGTATATATATATATATAATATATATATATATATATATATGTGTGTGTGTGTGTGTGTGTGTGTGTGTGTGTGTGTGTGTGTGTGAATAATAATAATAATATCATTATTATTATTATTATTATTATTATTATTATGATAGTAATATAAAGCATATTTACTTTGCACCCGATTTCGGCTTAATGTCTGTGAATATACCAGCCAGGACATTATTGAATATATCCACAACACAACAAACAGTATGCTAATATGCTAGCTGCTTCACCTGAGCACATTTTCAGAGGAGTATAACCAGCTCGTTCCAACTTTGCCTGAGTTCAACTAAATTAGCATATTTCTCCGATAATAATTTCAAACCCCTTTTTTTCGGAACCAAAGTGCTGCTAAAATGAATACGATGTTCGTAAATGAGAGTTTATTGATCAATGTGAATCAATGTGCAGAATTATGAGTTGGAAAATCCTTATGGGTGGTAATGAGCGCTACCTGAGCAATTTATTCTAAGCTGTTCACTCAACTTGTTAGAGTAGAGGGAAAGGGGAGTGAGGTTGTTAGACGAAGCGAGTAGGGGAAGAGGGTACGAGAGGAAGGAGAGTGGGAATGGAAAGGGAGGAAAGAAAAGGTGAAAGGTAAGGAAGAGGGAGGGAGGGGGGAAAAGGTGGGGAGCAGTAGCAAAAGAAAGGGGAGAAAGACAAAGGATTAGAGAGCCAAGAGAAGGCAGGAAGGTGGGGAAAGATGGAAGGAAGGATGGAGGAAAGGAAAAAATGAAGGAAGGATGAAAGGGAAAAATGAAGGAAGGAAGGATGGAGGAAAGGGAAAAAAGTGGAGGAAGGAGAGATGGGGGTTAGAAAGAAAAAAAAGGCAAGAGGGATGGAGAGTTCAAGCCGGGCGTGAAGAAGGAGGGAGAGGAAGAGAGAAAGAGGGAAAAGTGTGAGGGGAAATTATGAGGGAGGGAGATAGGTGATAGGAACGAGAAGGGAGGGGAAAAAAGAATTCAGTGATAGAAAGGAAGAGGGGGAGAGTAAGAGGAGCAGGGCCAAACGATGAAGTGAGAGCCGAACGCA
>NC_069427.1:23737612-23755112 GCF_026875155.1 Cherax quadricarinatus | reverse complement strand
GTGGTATACTTGATGGCATTACAGGAAAGAAAGACTGGAATTGATTTGATGACAACATAGACAATACTGAGAGGGATTGACTGAGTGGACAAGAGCAGATTGTTCGAGTGACTGGAAATAAGAAAACGAAAGCACAGTTGGAAGTTGAAAAAATGTTAGGATGTGTTTTTTTGACCTTAGAGTGGTCAGGAAGTGGAACGACCTGAACAGTGGATTAGTAGAGCCAGGATTGAACATAGCTTTTAGAAGAGGTACGAAGCCAATAGAGAGTGAAACCAGTAGAGGCAAGCGAGAAAGACTGGGTTTGGAGCTAAAATTCGACCCCTGCAACCACATGTAGGTGGTTGCAGGGGTTGAACACACACACACACACACACACATTCTCATACATCCCTTCACAAATACACACACACACACACACGTTCTCATACACCCCTTCTCTAACACACACACACACACACACACACACACACACACACAACACACACACACACACACACACACACACACACACACACACACACACAAAACACACACACAAATACACAAACACACTGATCCCATTCTACTCTGCCTCCCTTTATCCCCTACAAAACCTCAACCCTTCTTTCTCTTTAACCCTTTTAACCCCACCTCCCCTTTTCCGCTTCCTTCCCCTACCTGAATTATAATAGCTGACC
This sequence comes from Cherax quadricarinatus, assembly GCF_026875155.1. Taxonomy (NCBI): domain Eukaryota; kingdom Metazoa; phylum Arthropoda; class Malacostraca; order Decapoda; family Parastacidae; genus Cherax; species Cherax quadricarinatus. Next base: position 23,754,432 of record NC_069427.1, on the reverse strand, counting down.
CCGCCACAACATTTGCAACTTATTTTATCTGGCCTGAAAGTGACACTGCAACGCATATAGGAGGCCGAGAGAGACTGAACATCTCGCGTAAGTGGACCATTACGTTCTGAGGAAGCTCTGACAAGTACGGCTCTGGGAATGCGAATACAATTTCCGAAATGGTGTAAACACCCGCTGGAGGAATTGTTTTATGAAGGCTTTCGCCAGAACGAAGGTTTATTTGATATGGGAATAGCGCATTTTTTCGGCCGGCAAGTGCTCAGCGCGATGTATATGAGATCTCCGGGGAGATTGTACATTCTTGAGTTTGCTTTGAGTGTATGTATATGTATTTATGCGTGAGGATAAATATACATGTGAGTATTCACATTCACTGAGGGCGGAGAAGGACACTGAGGAGTCAGGTGCAGCGATTGAAACACAACGGCAAGATTATAAACAGCGAAATAATTATTATACTTTAATTTAAACGACGTGATAAAATTAAGGGCGCACACAGACACACACACACACACACACACACAACATACATATATATATATATATATATATATATATATATATATATATATATATATATATATATATATATATATATATTAAAAATATATATATATAATATCTCTAAGTCCACAGTAGGATTCGAACCCGCAAACTCGGCATCAGAGTACGCTGTACTTTATCTACAACGCCAGACTCTGGAGTCTGTAGTTCATGAATCGCTAAACCCGTGTGGGTTATTCTTAGCATGTAGTGGTGGAGACTCGATCCTCTCTCCACTAATCGTTACCAGGTCTCTGGCCAATGAATTTCCCCCCCCCCCCCACACACACGTTTGATATATTTCTTTAACGAAACACATAACTCTTACATTAATGGGAAAGTCCTAAACCCGTATGAATCACTCAGATGAATGGAAGGTAATAAATTTTGATCCAGGGAAGGAGACGATAGCACTATTTTTTTTTTTTTTAATCAAGAACTCTTCACCACTTGGTAATAGTAGTAGTAGATGTAATGGTGGTAATAGTAGTGTTAGTAATAGTAATAATAGTAGTAAAATTAGTAGTAGTAATAGAAGAAATAGTGGTAGTAATAGTAGTAGTAGTAGTGTTAGCAGCAGTGGAAGTGACAGTAATGAGGTAACAGCAGTAGTACTAGCAGCAGTGGGAGTGACAGCAATGCGGTAATAGCAGTAGTACTAGCAGCAGTGGGAGTGACAGCAATGCGGTAATAGCAGTAGTACTAGCAGCAGTGGGAGTGACAGCAATGCGGTAATAGCAGTAGTACTAGCAGCAGTGGGAGTGACAGCAATGCGGTAATAGCAGTAGTACTAGCAGCACTGGGAGTGACAGCAATGCGGTAATAGCAGTAGTACTAGCAGCAGTGGGAGTAACAGCAATGCGGTAATAGCAGTAGTACTAGCAGCAGTGGGAGTGACAGCAATGCGGTAATAGCAGTAGTACTAGCAGCAGTGGGAGTGACAGCAATGCGGTAATAGCAGTAGTACTAGCAGCAGTGGGAGTGACAGCAATGCGGTAATAGCAGTACTACTAGCAGCAGTGGGAGTGACAGCAATGCGGTAATAGCAGTAGTACTAGCTGCAGTGGGAGTGACAGCAATGCGGTAATAGCAGTAGTACTAGCAGCAGTGGGAGTGACAACAATGCGGTAATAGCAATAGTACTAGCAGCAGTGAGAGTGACAGCAATGCAGTAATAGCAGTAGTACTAGCAGCAGTGGGAGTGACAGCAATGCGGTAATAGCAGTAGTACTAGCAGCAGTGGGAGTGACAGCAATGCGGTAATAGCAGTAGTACTAGCAGCAGTGGGAGTGACAGTAATGCGGTAACAGCAGTAGTACTAGAAGCAGTGGGAGTGACAGCAATGCGGTAATAGCAATAGTACTAGCAGCAGTGGGAGTGACAGCAATGCGGTAATAGCAGTAGTACTAGCAGCAGTGGGAGTGACAGCAATGCGGTAATAGCAGTAGTACTAGCAGCAGTGGGAGTGACAGCAATGCGTTAATAGCAGTAGTACTAGCAGCAGTGGGAGTGACAGCAATGCGGTAATAGCAGTAGTACTAGCAGCAGTGGGAGTGACAGCAATGAGGTAACAGCAGTAGTACTAGCAGCAGTGGGAATGGCAGTAATGCGGTAACAGCAGTAGTACTAGCAGCAGTGGGAATGACAGCAATGCGGTAGCAGCAGTAGTACTAGCAGCAGTGGGAATAACAGCAATGCGGTAACAGCAGTAGCACTAGCAGCAGTGGGAGTGACAGTAATGCGGTAACAGCAGTAGTACTAGCAGCAGTAGGAGTGACAGCAATGCGGTAACAGCAGTAGTACTAGCAGCAGTGAGAGTGACAGCAATGCGGTAACAGCAGTAGTACTAGCAGCAGTGGGAGTGACAGTAATGCGGTAACAGCAGTAGTACTAGCAGCAGTGGGAGTGACAGCAATGCAGTAACAGCAGTAGTACTAGCAGCAGTGGGAGTGACAGTAATGAGGTAACAGCAGTAGTATTAGCAGCAGTGGGAGTGACAGTAATGCGGTAACAGCAGTAGTACTAGCAGCAGTGGGAGTGACAGCAATGCGGTAACAGCAGTAGTACTAGCAGCAGTGGGAGTGACAGCAATGCGGTAACAGCAGTAGTACTAGCAGCAGTAGGAGTGACAGTAATGAGGTAACAGCAGTAGTATTAGCAGCAGTGGGAGTGACAGTAATGCGGTAACAGCAGTAGTACTAGCAGCAGTGACAGTGACAGTAATGCGGTAACAGCAGTAGTACTAGCAGCAGTGGGAGTGACTGTAATGCGGTAACCGAAGTAATACTAGCAGCAGTATCAGTAGTACTGGTAGAAATACAGGTATACAGTCGATGAAATTTATGAGATAAATGATACAGGCTTCAGTATAAAATGTCTACGAGGAGAATGTTAAAGAGCAGCAAATGTATCCAGATGAGTTGCTCCAGATGCTGGTGGAGACAAGACGCACTCTGTAGAGCAAGTCCTTTTTGGGTCCGTGCTTCACTCTGTGTAGAGATTTATCAAATTATAAATGACTTGATGACTCGATAAAAGTTCACACTGAGCAAAACGTTATTAACAAAACCTTGTTATGCAACGTCTCTCTTTTTTGTCACACTACTAATGGAAAGGAAATTTTTTATATATAATTATAGAAATATCAAAGTGTGGGTGAGTACGCAAAACTGCTATTATTCCGATTTGAAAGTAATTTCCTTGAATTTCTTAAGTTTACGTTGAGTTTATCTGGAGTCTCTTCCGAGGGTCAGCGCTACCGCGACCAGGTACCAGACCACACCTGGTTGCTGTCATGATCGATCAAAGAGATAGTCCCCAACGTATGCACCACAACCCAGCTGATCAGGAAGTGAGTTGAAGAATCTGTCGAGTTTCCTCTTGAAGACAGCTAGGGGTTTGATGGTGATGCTTAAATGTCTTGACATCAACGAAGCCTTTAATAATCTTAAAGATAATCAAAATTCTCTGATTCAAAAATCACCAAATAATATATATGATGCAAGTATTTTTTTTTTGTATGGAGCGCTGATTATTAAGACATTAGAATTTAGAATAAAAGCAATAAAAACAAAGCATCATAACAATTCAGGATTATAATGCACTGTTTATTTAGGTTAAGGATTTTAACCACTTCATTGAGCGGAATAAATCTACAAATATTTTTATTCCGCTCCACTGTAAAATGTAATTTTATAGGAGATGAGTCAAGTTTTATTTAAACGAGGAGTTAAAGGAGTTAAAAAACTCTTTTTGAGATGATGTATCATGTCTCTCATTCTCTTTCCTCGAACAACTGGTAAATGCAGAATTGTGACAAATTAAAGAATAAAGAGACACAATACCGCGACTGGAACAATACACAAATAACCCGCACACAGAAGAAACTTGTGACGACGTTTCGGTCCGATTTTGACCATTAACTTAGTTATAAGTTTCTGTCTCCCGTGTGCGGGTTATTTATGTATTGTTCCAGCCACTGTATTGTCTCTCTTTATTCTTTAATTTGTCACAATTCTGCATCTACCAGCCTGCAGCCTCACTCTTCGCGTCAGCTTTCTCAGGAACTCCCCTGTTTCTGGACACAGTGAACCTCCTCCCGTTGTCTCCACAACATGATCAAGTGTTTGTACATGAAAACTCTTCGATTTATTCTTTATTTATCATTATGGGTAAAGCCACAAATACATATACACATTCATGTAAACGTTTTTACATATTTTTTGTGACTATTTTTATACATTTATACATATTGACCAGAAACTGCAGAGGTTCAGAGGTTCACTTCTGCACGTAGATATACTAAGATACATAGAGATAACAATGAGATGAATGGCAAAAATTAGAGGTTTTGCAAGAATATAAATAAAAGCGTTATCAAGATAACATCTAATTTCTCTTTATTCTCGTTTAGCAGCTGTCTTTGTGCTGGGATCATCACTCACCCCGAGCGCTTATTTTAAAATTATCTTGCTTTCTAAATACGTTATAAGGGTAAGGATGTACTTATCGACTAGTTTTTCAGGTTTTTGTGATCAGATAGTAATTGCAATTTGGGGCTTTTTTGGTTTTTTGAGGCAAGTTTCTCCCTGTGGTGAATTGGTAACCAATCGCCCGCAGTAGCCTATATATTATTGGTCATAATTCTCAGCCATCCTTGTTATTGTTCCAGGTCTCAAAATAATCCTTCTGCAATTACCTCATTTTTTTTCTTCCTTCAACATTAAATATATATATTGGCATCTCAAGACAATAACTGTCAATTATGTAAAATTCCGAATTGCTTTTTTTTGTGGTTTAATATTAAATATAATCTCAAATTCATGGCAGTTTTTTGGGATCTCTGAGGTGGTGCATTGCCGGCGGCCGCTGCATCACCACAACCACTAAGAGGACGAATTTCAACCTCATTCCAAGAGGTAATTTCGCCGATGTTGTACCAATTCCAGGGGAATATTTCTGCTTCTGTTTCCAATTAAACGAAGCCATCCGTTCCCCGGGAGAAGTTTTTCTTTCCCCTCTGACTGTCCTTGAAGTCTGGACTCGGCTACTCCAGACGACTTATGCAGGGTACCGTGAACTTGGAGTCCTCCCGCGGGGACTCTTGGAGAAGGCCAAGGCCCGTCATCCGAATATCTACCGTTTTTATCGGACTACATGTTGTTGCCTCTCTACGAGAGACATTATATATAATTTAGCAGTGGGTGGGAGGGTGATTTTGGGAGAAGAAGGAAATGGGTTGAGCCTTCCATACGGGGTAGTAGCGAAGGAGGGGGATGAGGAATAAGGGATTGGGGTCGTTGCCATTATTCTGTTGTTTTTGTTGTTTTCTTGTCTTGTTTTCCTTCGTTGTCCTCCTCTAGTTTAATGTCATTTTTTATAATTTTTGCAGTCTTCCCCACCTTCATATTTATCGTCTTCGTTTTAGCTATCGTCATCTGTCACCAACAACGAGATTTTGTTTTGTTTCACTGTTCGTTCACCATCCTGATGTCCTTATGTTTGTGTTATTTTTATCCATTTCTCGAGTCGTCAGGCATACAAGCATATGCAATAAGATCATAGTAAAAATGTGTTATCACAATATGAAGAACAACCACTGTGAAAAAATAGTGAAATTCCAAGCGCCTTTCGTGACTTTTCACATTATCAAGAAACTGATAGTTCCTTGATAATGTGAGAAGTGACGAAAGCGCCTGGAATTTCACTATTTTTTTCAGTGGTTGTTCTGCATACAAGTATATGTGTATTATATTGTTATTATTATTATTATTATTAGTAGTAGTAGTAGTAGTAGTAGCAGTAGTATTATTATTGTTGTTGTTGTTGTTATTATTATTATTAATTGTTATTTTTATGTCCAGATACAAGTGGTAAATCCATCACTATTAATTCTTCAAGGAAGGAGGAAGGGGGGACTCTTAATGGACATCAAGGCGGGGGCCTTGATGTCCATGAAGAGTTCTTGACCCAAAAAATCGTAGCTATCTTCCCATGCCAAGGATTAAACCTGATTGCTTCCCATTCGGGTTTAGCGATTCCTCATGAATATAAGATGGTAAATATTTATCACCTCATTCATGAGGAGCAGAATAGAGAAAAATAAATATTTCCTGAAACAGGGAATTGGACTTGTTCCTCAGTTTCTTGGGTCGAACTTGTTTGCTTTCGAGACTCCTTGCGCTGTATGACCCCTACGGGTTTAACGCCCCCTTTCTCCATGAATGAAATAATAATAAAAGGCTTCGTGGTCTAGGGGGGGAATATGAATAATGGAGAAGGGAAGTACAAATTGAGATGACTGTGTCAACTGTAATACACACGACAAGCTTCAGATTGTGGATCAGCCTCTAGCAAAATCTAAAGGAGGGGGGGAAGGGAAAAGTGGAGGAAGGAGGGAAAAATGTGGAGGGCGAGTGGGAAACGGTAGATGTTAAGGGGAAGGTTGAATTGTGGAAGGTATTTGGAAAAGGACAGATGCGGGGTTCAGGAAAATGTGGTGAGGGTGTGAGGAAAGATGAAGATTTTGGAAAAGGTGGCGAGGGTGCGGGAGAGGATGGAGGGTGTTGGGGAAAAAGGTGGATGTATTGGGGAAAGAACGGAGAGGGTTCGGGACGATGTAAAATAGTTAAAAGAAATGGAGAGGAGGAGGTTAGAGAACACTGGAGGAAGCTGCATTAAGAATGTAGCGTTGAAAAAAGGCTAGAGGAAGGAGAAAGGTTACTAATATTTCCACAACCCATGTTAATCACAATAATTTCTTATTCAGTCTCAAAATCTACGACCAGATTATCATTGCAGTAAATACGAGCGTCCTAAAAACGGTGTAGCCGAACCTAGTTAAGAAAAAGAACTACTTTAGAAATGGAGTGACCTTATAGCAAAGTTCAGTCGCCTGATGCCTTCATTTCCCTTCCACGTTCTCGGTGCAAGAGTTCCTCTGAATATCTTGAAGAACTTTTTGTGTGACGTCTCTCCGTAGGCCACTGTATTCAGACTCATTGCAACCTGCTTGCTCTGGTCCATTGCAGGCTACGAGTTAGATCGTTGTACTGTTGTCGGTCCGTGGACTGTGTGTCAGATTCACTGCCGTCTGCTTGATGTGGTTCACTGTAAGTTGCTGTGCTCAAATTTATCGCAGATTGCTTGCTCCCATCTTTCCTGCCAATATCTCCACACTTTACATACTTCTCTCCCATTCAACTTCCTCTCCCTCTATTCACGTCATGCAATTTCTTCCGTCCTCTTAACACCATTTCCGCCTCATTAGCGTACTTCGCCCTACTCCAACAATTTTTTTCTTCCTACCTTCTTCCCTCTTTTCTTTCCTCTCTTCTTGCTTTCCTACCTTCACCCATTTCTCCCTCCTCTCTAACCTCTGCTTCCCTCTCACCCATCAACGTCCCTCCTTCTCACCCACCTGCTTACATCCCTCCTTCTCTCCCACCCTCCTACATCCCTTCTTCCCTCCCACCCACCTATAACCCTCCCTCCCTCTCACCCTCCATCGTCCCTCCTTTCCTCCAACCCCCATACATCCCTCCTTGCTTCCCACCCACCTATAACCCTCCCTCCCTCTCACCCTCCATCGTCTCTCCTTCCCTCCCACCCACATACATCCCTCCTTCCCTCCCACCCACCTCCCACCATGGAGCCGTCGAGGAGCGGCTTGTATAGACTCAGCAGCACACTATAATCACTTGTAGGAGTGGACTTTAAGTAGAGCACCCATTAGAGAGCATAACTTGCAGCCAACAGGTAAGGTTATCAAGGTAAATGCCCCACCTCGAGCAGCAGGAGGAGGAGGAGGAAGAGGAAGAGGGGGTAGAGGAAAAGGAGGTGGTAGAGGAAAAGAAGGAGAACAATGAGGAAGAAGTACACCAGGAGTAAGAGAAGGAAGAGGAGGGGTAGTGTTGATGGGATGTCCGGAAGGGAGAAGGTGAGAAAGAGGGAGCTAGAAGGGAGGACATAAAGGGTAAAAGGGAGGTAAGGGGAAAGGGAAGAAGAATTCTCAGTGTGAAACCACGAAAGGTCATTCCAAGCCCTTAATTACCACTGTGCATGACGGCTACCCCTCCTTCCCTCGTTACTAGTGACGGCGGCGGTGGTGGCAGTGAAGGCGGCGGCGGTGGCGGCAGTGAAGGCGGCGGCGGTGGCAGTGAAGTAGGCAGCAGGGGCGGCGAAGAAGGGAAAAGCAGCAGCGGCGGTAAAGCCAATGGCGGCCGTGGTGAAGGAATCAAGTGCAGCGGTGAAGGTAGCAATGGCGGCGGCGAAGGAGACAACGGAGGTGGCGGTGAAAGTGGAGGCGGCGGTGATACCGAAGGCAACGGAGGTGAAGAAGAAACCCACAACGACGGTAGCCTCGATATTATCTTTCCTAGGACACCTTGACAGGTACCTTGAACGTGATGGGGGGAGAAGCGTTGGGAAGGTAAGGGATCCAAACAAGGGAAGGGGGTGAGAAAGGGTGAGTGGGGGGATAATAAGGGATAGGGAAGGAACGTAGATAAGGGCACGTTAATGGGAAGTGGATAGAATGTGACGATGGGATTATAAAATGATGTGCAGTGAAGGGGAAGGATTATGATACGGGTATGGGGAAGAGGATAAGGAATGGGTATAAGGCACGGAATATGAGTATTGACTAGTATGGAGGGGCAGGAAAGAGCTAGGCTCTTGAAGATGGGAGTTAGATTAGGATTCGGAAGAAACTGGTACGAGACAGGTAAGAGCTAGATGTCTGAGTGTACCCACAATTTAGAGAGGAATCTTCAGACGACCCACACGAGTTTAACACTTTATGCAACACAATACACCACATAATAAATTACTTAATTTTGAAATAAAATTTTAAATGTCTCTTTTTTTTTTTTTTTTTCAAACTTGTATATTTTGTGGAATACACACATGGGCGAAAACAAGCGTTCAGTGTTGAATTTTAAAAACTCGCATGCCATGAGTTCGAACTTCACCCGTGATTTCTTTCCAATATATTACTCCGTGCTGAACTTTATCACTGATTTTATCATTTATAGGAGAATCGGAGCAAATATTAACCCTTGAGGCACGCTTACTAGTGACCCTTGTCTATGATGGAACAAGTACTTATTTTTGTGGCACCCAGTACGAGACCTAGCGTCTTGATCTAACAAGCACTGATTTTTTTGGGCTCCGCAGTGGTGACCGTGCTTTATTATAACAGGTTCCACAATTCTCAATCTCTCTTTAGTCGAAACAATCTTAGTTCAGTCCAGTAGTTGGCCTTGTATTCATATTGTTTGTCATTCTTAAATTATTATTATGTAAGCAAGTCTAAAACAAACTGTTGTTGGTGCGTCTCTATGATTAATATGATTTGTGGTGTCTAATCTTCATTGTCTAGTTTTTCTTAGAATTTTCAAATATTATCTAATCTTTGTAGTGAATATTGCTTCCAGTATATTTGTAAAAAATATTGAATAATCTTTCTAGTATATTTTTTTATTTACAATAGTTTTATCGGTATCAGTGCTGGTGGTGTTAAATTATTCGTCCTCTTCATGATTTAATTACCTATTGTTATCTTATTTGCGGTTATCATGGTTCCTCTTTCGTTATTTTAAATGTGGTTATCTTTCGTGATCTTATATGTGAATACGTTCCCTCTTTAATTCCTATTAACCAGCGAAGGTATTTTCATTATTTTCTATTCATTATCGTAACTTATTTTCCATAGTTCTGGCATTCATTTTTGTAGCATATATTTTGACGTTTCTATTGTATGTATCTTTTTTTAAAGTAGGTGCACATTCCTACAGCTGAATTTTCCATTTTTGATGCAACGCATGTTGTGATTTTTTTTATTTGGAGAATTACAAGTCAATATATTTGAAGGTTTTGTTGTGGTCTTCTGCAGATTTTATGTTAATTACTCCAAGATACTTTTCCTAGACATATGTTCTAACGTTGTTTCACATAATGTGTGTGTGTGTGTGTGTGTGTGTGTGGTGCCGAATAGGTAAAACTTGTGATTTTGGCTTAAATAGCAACGCTCGTCTTGCCGAATAGAGCAAGCGAAAATTTGCGTATGCAACAATTTCGCATAGATCATTCTGAACCTAACGAAAAAAATATATTTCATTGTTTTTGTTTATTATTAAATTATTGTGAACTTAAAATATATTTAGTTGGATTAGGCTAAATTCAATTGCGCTTGTTATAATAAGTTTAGGTAAGTTTTCCAAGGTTCTTTTGGTACAAAATTATTAATTTTTATATTAATATAAATTGATAAAAAAATATCTTTAAACATATAAGAGAAAATTTTAGAAAGGACTTAATTTTAAACGAGTTCTTGCTAATTCACCACTTTTACATATATATATATATATATATATATATATATATATATATTATATATATATATATATATATATATATATATATATATATATATATGTCGTGCCGAATAGGCAGAACTTGCGATCTTGGCTTAAATAGCAACGTTCATCTTGCCGTATAGGACAAGCGAAAATTTGTGTATGCAATAATTTCGCCAAAATCATTCTTAACCTAACGAAAAAAAAATATTTCACTGCGTTTGTTTAGTATTAAATTATTGTAAACAAATCTAAAATATGTTTAGTTGGGTTAGGCTAAAATAAATTGCTCTTTTTATAATAAGGTTAGGTAAGCTTTCTAAGATTCTTTTGGTGCAAAATTATAATTTTTACATTAACATTAATGAAAAAAAAAATATCTTTAAACGTATAAGAGAAAATTTTAGAAAGGGCTTAATTTTAAATGAGTTCTTGCTAATTGACCAGTTTTACATATTCGCAGACAATAATATATATATATTATATATATTATATATATATATATATATATATATATATATTATTGTACCCACGAAACGAGTGGCATTGATCAATAACAACACTGCACTAGCCAAGGAGTCGAACCCATGCTGCTCTGGCCAGCCTCAGAATGAGCGCAAACGCGTGACGCCTTAGACCACTCGACCACACATATATACAAAATATGCGGAATATATAGATGTCGGGAACTGCGCTCCTTATCCAGTGTTTGTGACTTGAATCTGTCTGGTGTTAGTGATGGTGGTGATGGTGATCGTTGTAGTAGAGGCGGTTGTGGTGGTGGTGATGTCGTTGCTGCTAGACGACCTTCTATGTATCGCTCTTGCGACACCGCTGTGGTTACGAGGAAAATTAGACGCAAGTTCGAGAAAACTATATATAATTTTCAGGCAAAATAAAAAAAACTGGGGACGAAGATGACAGCGAAGAGGCGGAGAAACTCTGTCTTATTTCATTATTACGTTCCCAAATCTTGCCCAAATTTATTATGAATTTCAATTTATTATCATTCGTTTTATTGTTATTTTCACTACCTTACAGGGTCATCTGGTTTTTTTTTCTGATCAATCAGTGACTATATTGCAAAATAACATCACAGTATAACTCAAAGACAACATTTGCTGGAAATCAAGAAAAGTATCAGTGTGCTACTCATTCTACTTACAGACAGCGTTCGAGACGGGAAAAAATATAGAAAAAAGGACTTTTGGTGATGGTGACCATAATTTCAATTTCAGATTGCGATGTCGATTTTTTTTTTTACCTCCGGGGGACAATCTTTGAAGACGAAGGCGAATCAGGTAGCGATAAAGCCGGCAAAACAGGTGTGATGCAGGAGGCGGCGTTGCAGGAGGCGGCGATGCAGGAGGCAGAAGAAGTAAGCTTTGACTTGCTTATCAAATTCATTCTAATTTTTAAGGCCCTAAACATGTCCTCAAATTTGAGTTCCTTAGCTGATCACTGCTCGTTTCTTGAATCGAGTGTTTGAAGAGATAAGAGCGCTAACACTGATACATGACACATGTCCTTCATAAGCCTGTAAGGCTTACTTTCCAATCCACAAGTAGGCATATATGCTCCTTGTTGCTTACCATTCTTCTACACACCCTGTCGATCCCTCTCCCATGATATTTCTTAACTTTCATGGGCATTTGTTTGCTCACATCATAGCAGCAACCGTAATAAATTATATTTACAGGAAGTTTAATGCTCCCATGTGCAGCAGTCGATGACTTTCACTGAGCTATCAAAGAAAATAATTTCATAATGTAAAAGTACACAAAATGTAATCAATATTAGCACAGTCTTGGACCCCAGTATCACTGGGGTATGTGACATGACGCAGTAATAAGGTTAATTTGGTTTATTGAGTTTTAAATCTATCACCTACACGAGGTCCATTAGGGTGAATGTAACCTTTACACACCAAGAGGCAATAATCCTTTAATCCGTAAAACAGGATTAAATAAACTCTCAACACACTATCAGGATTAAATAAACTCTCAGCACACTACTAGATATGCACATCTCGGAGCCTTGTTTTCTCTACCTCTTCGTCTTGCACTTTCGCAGCCTACCGAGTGACTATGTTAACCGTTGTGTATAAACCTCGTTACACTACTGTGAATAAAGGCAAGACCTTGCTGATCGTTATATCATATAGGCGGAGACTTCATTCTCAGCGTTAGGAGAGGTTTGTAACCCATCCACGTACATGGCGTTGATAAGCGTGAAATCCTTTGAAAATGAGCGGCTAGGCTGCACGCTGGGGCATCATGAAATACGAGTCAAGTGTACGACTGATCTTAGTAGATTTAGCTAGGAATAAAACCTAACAACATTGGTCATTAAGGCTGTCATTAACCAGTACACTGACTTCAAGACTAATACCTAAAATTGGAATTGAGAAGGAGCTTTCAGTGCGTTTATTATACCAGAGTGGACATATATTTGCCTGTACTAGCGACTTAAGAATTTTAATTTATGTGTTGCATAGCCAATACAGTCTAGGGCTTCTAAGTGCTTACAACAACAACAACAACAACAACAACAATAATAATAATAATAATAATAATAATAATAATAATAATAATAATAATAATAATATAATGTCTGTATGTTACGCTACATAGAAAGATTATTATTATTATTATTATTATTATTATTATTATTATTATTATTATTATTATTATTATTATTATTATTATTATTATTATTATATTCACAGGTAAGCACTAAGTTTCTTGGCATCTCATACACTTGGATAAAACAGTACTGACGAGGCCACACTGATGGACCTATACTTGTTGAACTGTTCTTCCCTATGATCAGCAGCATCACCATAATGACAGACACTGAATTGAAAATAGGTTTCGGCTAGAAAATAAGCATATGTGATCTCCCACACCAGCATTCTGCCCATCTTCCAGGGATATAGGGTGATCCCACCAGGGCTGTAAGCAGGAGTACTTAGGTTGTTAGACAACAAATATCGAGGGTCTTTCTCGGCAAGTTATTGAGCTATTGCGACACTTCTCTTGTATATCAGGATATACCGACCTGTTTTTCCTCAATAAAATACCATAAGCTTTATACAGAGACTTCTTTTCATGGTTTTGTTGATTTCATTGTCTGTAGTGTGAGATTCATGGCATAGGAACGACCATGCAGACCATACTTTTTAAGCTTCATTTTGCCACAGATGCACTACGAGTTAGTGTGAATTGTTGCAGTAAGACAGTGAGCCACTACAGGGCAAAGAGTCAACGTGTCAGTCGCAGAAACAGGAACTTTTACAGTAGATGAAAAATCACCAGAGTGATACGCACTCACAGCTAATATTTTAAACGAAAATATCCTTAATCTGCTTGCAACAAATAAAATATATATCCAGAGGTACTCCTGCGAACATTATTTGGGGCCTAGTTCCTAAGCAAATCATGTATCCATATGCACTTGTATTAGAATATACAGGCGAAAAAAAAACGAATATGGGGTACACAAAAAACTAGTCGCTTCGCCATCAAAATTTAAAATCGCTGCTGCGAGGCTGGCTCTCTTCACTGGCGACCTTGTCCTCTCTAAATCATTCTCATTTACATGTAAAAATAAAGTAAACAAATTTTAAGGGAACATATGAGAGACTTAAAACTCTTGATAACAGATGATGAGGGGCCCATTTTAACTAAACTCATCAAATTGTACACTGGAAAAAATTTCCCCAAAACTTATACTCCATCAGCGAAGTATTCGGATAATTCTATTAGGGTTATAATTGGATAATTATTAGCGCTTGCTTAATTAAATTATGCTAGGAATTTGTGACATACGAAGGTTTGCGAATCGAAGTAAATTCTGCTGTCAGTTTGGCTCCATAATGCAGACAATTGAGGCAGTTTTTGTAATCATTGTGGGATGTGAATGGCTATAGAGGTAGAAGGTTAATAAATTGGAATTGTCACTTGGCAATAAATGCAATGTATACATAAATACACCGACTCACTGCATTAGTGCATCTTTATTTATTATAATTAGTTATATTTAGGTAATTCAAATTTACTTAATCGACAATATGTTTTAATGTTAAATAAATTAGTGAATACTTCATTTATTTGCATTTATTACATATATTATTGCACATAATCACATGCTTTGTCTGGTATTTCCTGGCCAGCTGTTACTGCTGATGGCTGCTGGTCTACATATCCTTCAAGTCTTTATCTGCACCTGCGGTCAAAATTGTTCCTTAAAGACTTTTGCCATTGTTTAAAAATGTTTCTCATACATCTGAAAAATGTTTAAGTCTGTGCAGTGCATGTTGCACAATGTTCTCAACTATGGTAAAGCGCCACTGTCTTTCGTAAGTTATTCTAACCAATTCTTCCATATCTACATCTTTCCCAGTATATTGTTATGGTAAATGTACAGATTTGGACCCGGCTTTCAAGTATTTTCTACGTATATAATTATAATGTACTCTCTTTCTCTATTTCTTTTCACTTTAGCGAGTACATATTTAGAACTCTGAGTTTCCATAATTTTAATGCTTTACTGACTTATTCAGCGTCAATGATCTTTGTTTCAGTTTTCCTCCGCATTAGTGGAGTCTTCAACACTGAGCAAATCTAAACGATGTGCACAAACAATTTGAAAAGGTCATATGGTATTATTTCCCTGTCCCGAAAGCGCATTATTCACTCTTCATTTTGTGCCGTGTCAAATTTGGCATATTGTTTTCTGGATAAAATATTGGCCGACATAATTAAATTCTAGATGGTCACAGTTCGTTCTATGGGACTCCATTGTTTATATTTCACACATATCATATAAATAAGGAAAGTGTAATGAAACTTATCTGTGCTCAGTAATAATCCATATGGAGACAAACTCATAATATTAATGATCTTGAATTTTGAGTATGCTGGGTCGAAATATACACCACTCAATCATTGCTATTATTGATATATATATATATATATATATATATATATATAATATATATATATATATATATATATATATATATATATATATATATATATATAATATATATATATTGAATGAGGATGTAATCCTTTTACAGTTTGGGAGTTTTGAAACCCGAGGTTAAATTAAGACTCGCAGGTCTGTAATTTCGTTCTGATCCCCTAAAGTTAAAAATCATAAGAAATACCCACGACCTTTAAAATTATTGTGTAATTTACCATTTAAAAAAAAGTATCGAGATCTATATTTTGAACTTTAATATATCTCATCAAAATAATTGCTTGATAGAAAAAAAAAATCCCAATACCTTAAATGTTAAATACATTTATTACCAGAGAAAAAACAGGTTTGGATCATTCACCTTAAATATCAATACTAATGACAGAGACAAAAGAAGAAAATCAAACCTACAGTTTACCTTGAGCTTACCACAAGTCATCGGGGAATAATAATAAATGAATTTATAAGTGATATACATCAAGTAGTGTGTATGCCTGTGTACAAACACTGAAAATTGCATATTTTCATTGTAATGCACACTTATACATTTAAAGATATATTTTTTCCATATATGTTAATATAAAAATTAATGATTTTGTACCAAGAGAACCTGAGGAAACTTACCTAACCTTATTAAAACAAATTTAATTAAGCCTAATCCAACTAAATATATTTTACATAAGTTTACAATAATTTAATGATAAACAAACACATTGAAATATATTTTTTTTCGTTAGGTTCAGAATGATTTTAGCGAAATTATTGCACAGACAAATTTTCGCTTGCCCTATTCGGAAAGAGTGAGTTGCTATTTAAGCCAAAATCGCAATTTTTACTTATTCGGCACGATATTATATATATATATTATATATATATATATATATATTATATATATAATATATATTTTATATAATATATATATATATTTATATATATATATATATATATTGTATTATATAATATAATACATATATAATTTATATATATATATATTATATATATATATATATATAATATATATATATATATATATATATATATATATATATATATATATATATATATATATATATATATCTACTTGAATTTGTGTATCTCTCAGTAATTATACACTGATATGTATTGTAAAAATGGAATATGATACTGACAACCTGTTAGAAAAATACACAAAAAGTGCAAAAGGTAGGTTAATTTATTGTACAGAGACCCAGGTCCCCAGACTGAAACATTTCAAATAAAATGTTCTAGTGTTTACATTTTGTGTTTTTTTCCACTGACATGCGTATATGTTATATATATATTTAATATATAATATATAATATATATAATATATATATTATATATATAATATATATATATATAATATATATTATTAATTTTATATTATATATATATATATATATTTATATATATATATATATTATATATATATAT
>NC_069427.1:23725112-23732612 GCF_026875155.1 Cherax quadricarinatus | reverse complement strand
ACTAATAATAATAATAATGGTAACAATAATAATAAAAATAATTATAACAAAATTCTTGATCTTG
Organism: Cherax quadricarinatus; assembly: GCF_026875155.1. Taxonomy (NCBI): domain Eukaryota; kingdom Metazoa; phylum Arthropoda; class Malacostraca; order Decapoda; family Parastacidae; genus Cherax; species Cherax quadricarinatus. Next base: position 23,732,548 of record NC_069427.1, on the reverse strand, counting down.
TTCTTGTTCAGCTTCTTCTTCTTCTTCTTCTTCTTCTTCTTCTTCTTCTTCTTCTTCTTTCTTTTCTTATTATTATTATTATTATTATTATTATTATTATTATTATTATAAAAAAAAGAAGAAAAATATAAAAAAGCGCCAAAGCAACGATAAGGGGCTATTTAAAAGACAGCTTAATAATATATTGTTACACACTCTGCATACAATCTGATGAGCATATCCAGCTTTACCGATATACGCTTAAAGCAACAATACATGGACATTCGGTTGGGTGTATATCTCGGTACACATACACTTACAATTTATTTTCAGTCCATGTATCAGGAATTAATGTGTCTCCGGCTGGTACAGTACAAGTTACCTGTAGCCTTAATCCTCATGTATTCCAAAGGCTTTAAACATAGTAAACTCATTGCTGGCATACGTAAATTGTGCACAATAAATATTGGCATATACATAATAACGTGGTGTATATAACATTGATATATGCAATAAATTGATATGTGTAATAAACAGGACTAATGAGCAGTTAAAAAAAAGGTGTAACCAACGTAAGGGAGACAAGAAACAGATGCAAATAACTCCCAGAAGGTACGTAAAAAAATGTTGAATACAACACACGAAAAACAGAAGCAGAAAAGAGTAACATATATTACATGCGACATCACAGCAACCCCCCCAGTAAAGCTGAGCAGAAGCAAGAACAGCATAACACACAAATACACACACACACACAAACACACACAATATAATATTATATATAATTTATATATATATATATATATTTTATATATATATATGTATATATGTATACCAGTAACAACACTCCGACTAGCAGGGGAATGGAACCCGTGATGTTTTAGCCCGCCTCATGGTGAGCGAAAAATCCACGACGCTCTAACCCACGGGACCATACAATCCAACAAGAATCACGCACCCAGCAGAGTTAGGTGTTGTACCGTGATCCGAGGACATACGATGGCGTGGTTGCCTCAGAACTAATTTCATTCTACTCCCCGTTTCGTGTACTAGCCTCCACAAGCAGTAAATATGTCCTTGGATCACACCTAGCTCTGCTGGGTGCGTGATTCTTGTAGGATTGTATGGTCCCGTGGGTTAGAGCATCGTGGAATTTTCGCTCACCACGAGGCTGGCTAAAATAAAATGAGTTCGATCCCTTGGCTAATCGTAATGTTGTTATTGATTAAATACCACTCCTTCGTGGTTACAATACGATATATGCTGCTTGTGGAGGCTAGAACACAAATTAGCTCTGCGGCACCCCAAACCATCGTATATCCTTGGATCACGGTACAACACCTAGCTCTACTGTGTGCGTGATTCTTGTAGGATTGTAGGGTCCCGAGGTTTAGAGCGTAGTGGAATTTTCGCTCACCTTGAGGCGAGCTAAAACAACACGGGTTCGATCCCCCGGCTAGTCGCAGTGTTGTTATTCATTAAATGCCACTCGTTCCTGGACAGAGACTCACAGGCAGAAACACAAAACAAGCAGACAGACAGAGACATAGAGATACATACAGAGAAATAATAGAGAGAGGAAAGTAAAGAGACAGGGAGCTCAGTTTACGGTAGGGATTAAGAAGGAAGTGGTAGAGCTGGTTCTCTCCTTTACAAAACAACGAGGATGAGGGACGCTGCGAGAAAACGAGCATTTCATGTTTAAAATTCGAAGGAAATTTTTGGAAAATGGAACGCGGAGGGAAATTAAGGCGTGTGTTTATGTGCGTTAATGCGCGTCCGGCCGTGTTTGTTGTTGTGTGTGGTGTGTATGTGTGTACTCACCTAGTTGTACTCACCTAGTTGAGGTTGCAGGGGTCGAGTCCAAGCTCCTGGCCCCGCCTCTTCACTGGTCGCTACTAGGTCACTCTCCCTGAACCATGAGCTTTATCATACCTCTGCTTAAAGCTATGTATGGATCCTGCCTCCACTACATTGCTTCCCAAAATATTCCACTTCCTGACTACTCTGTGGCTGAAGAAATACTTCCTAACATCCCTGTGATTCATCTGTGTCTTCAACTTCCAACTGTGTCCCCTTGTTACTGTGCCCAATCTCTGGAACATCCTGTCTTTGTGCACATTGTCAATTCCTCTCAGTATTTTGTATGTCGTTATCATGTCCCCCCTATCTCTCCTGTCCTCCAGTGTCGTCAGGTTGATTTCCCTTAACCTCTCCTCGTAGGACATACCTTTTAGCTCTGGGACTAGTCTTGTTGCAAACCTTTGCACTTTCTCTAGTTTCTTTACATGCTTGGCTAGGTGTGGGTTCCAAACTGGTTCCGCATACTCCAATATGGGCCTAACGTACACGGTGTACAGGGTCCTAAACGATTCCTTATTAAGATGTCGGAATGCTGTTCTGAGGTTTGCCAGGCGCCCATATGCTGCAGCAGTTATTTGGTTGGAGATGTGCCGGGTGTTATACTCGCCCCAAGATCTTTTTCCTTGAGTGAGGTCTGTAGTCTCTGGCCCCCTTGACTGTACTCTGTCTGCGGTCTTCTTTGCCCTTCCCCAATCTTCATGACTTTGCACTTGGTGGGATTGAACTCCAGGAGCCAATTGCTGGACCAGGTCTGCAGCCTGTCCAGATCTCTTTGTAGTTCTGCCTGGTCTTCGATCGAATGAATTCTTCTCATCAACTTCACGTCATCTGCAAACAGGGACACCTCGAAGTCTATTCCTTCCGTCATGTCGTTCACAAATACCAGAAACAGCACTGGTCCTAGGACTGACCCCTGTGGGACCCCGCTGGTCACAGGTGCCAACTCTGACACCTCGCCACGTACCATGACTCGCTGCTGTCTTCCTGACAAGTATTCCCTGATCCATTGTAGTGCCTTCCCTGTTATCCCTGCTTGGTCCTTCAGTTTTTGCACTAATTTCTTGTGTGGAACTGTGTCAAACGCCTTCTTGCAGTCCAAGAAAATGCAATCCACCCACCCCTCTCTCTCTTGTCTTACTGCATGTCATAGAACTCCAGTAGGTTCGTGACACAGGATTTCCCGACCCTGAAACCATGTTGGCTGCTGTTGATGAGATCATTCCTTTCTAGGTGTTCCACCACTCTTCTCCTGATAATCTTCTCCATGACTTTGCATACTATACATGTCAGTGACACTGGTCTGTAGTTTAATGCTTCATGTCTGTCTCCTTTTTTAAAGATTGGGACTACATTTTCTGTTTTCCATGCCTCAGGCAATCTCCCTGTTTCGATAGATTTATTGAATATTGTTGTTAGGGGTACACATAGCGCCTCTGCTGCCTCTCTCAGGACCCATGGAGAGATGTTATCTGGCCCTATTGCCCATTACCCATGCCCATGCCCATTGCCCATGTGTGTGTGTGTGTGTGTGTGTGTGTGTGTGTGTGTGTGTGTGTGTGCGCTAATACCTGTATGTATTTAAAAGTTTTGATGTTTGCTACATGTAAAAAAAATTGTGGCGAAACGTTTCTTCAGTAAAGATTCCCATGTGTTGCATAAGTGTCTCAATTCTTCAACTTGTCGGTTTTCTAACCATTCATCACACACATAAATATATATATATATATATATATATATAATATATATATATATATATATATATATATATATATATATATATGTATATATATATATATATATTATATATATATATATATATATATATATATATATATATTATATATATATATATATATATATATATATATTTCTCATACAGAATGGAGCTTGAAAATTTTCATGAGTCAATTTGATGTGCTCACATGTCAATGTGCAACGTTCCACTGTGTACTGATATGTAAAGCATGACTGCAATTATGAAAAAAAAAACTGAATGTAAAAAGCAATCAGAAATTTATGAGCACTTTTATGTACCTACTCGCATCTTTTTAGAAGTGTTGGGAAGAAGAATAGAAGAAAACACATTTATTTGGTACCTCAGTGAGGTGACTCCCCCAAAATTAAGTTTAATCATATGAATAAAGAAGTGAAACATGCCTTCTAGTTCACTTTTCACCCGTTAACCTCAAGATAATCAACAACTATAAGAAGTCGTGGATTTGACTCTAATATTTTATAAATTCCTACTAGGAAAAAAAAGGATGAGAATCTGTGAAACTACTCAGTTCAAGAACTTCATAATATGTTAGGTCTATTTTACCGACACAGCAGCACCTGCGAAGATTATGAGAAAATATCCATCCCACGGTCAGGAATTCTGTCTCACTGACCACTTGACTCTCCTGGCCATGATGTGAAGCCTATTTCCAGCCTATATCAGCAACGGTAACTGCAGTTTTTTTTTCATTACTGTTGTTGCTGATGTGAGTAAAAGCAACAGTGGTTCATGTTACTGTTGCAACAGCAACATCAATAGCAGCAGCAGCAGTAGTAGTAGTAATAGCAGCAGCAGTAATAGTAGTAGTACTAGTAGTAGTAGCAGCAGCAACAGCTGCAGCAGTAGTAGTAGTAATAGCAGCAGTAATGGTAGTAGTAGTACTAGTAGCAGCAGCAACAGCAACAGCAACAACAGTAGTAGAATGCAGTAACAGCGTAAAGACAGACAGACAGACATGCGCACGAGTTGAACACATAGTACATAATTTACAATTGTTGTTTCCTTCATATTTGTCATTCCACCCAGAAAATCCTTATTCGCCAACAGGTTTTAAATTGAAATAAGCCTCTTGCACATTCACCAAATTCCCGAAAAAGCAGCAAAAACATATTTTTCTCTCCTCCATTTCCTTCTTCTCTGAGCCTCCTCAGGGCTACAACCTGGGGTTGTAAAACTCTGCTTTACGAAACACCTTCTAGTGTAACTATTTTCTACAAACGAAAGATGTCGTAAGTCCCACCCGTGGAGAAAACTTTTGCATTTTTACAAGTATTCTTTCTGGTGGAGAACGTAAAAGATGGCCGGGGAGAGATTTACAAGGCTGATCTGTTTGCCTAAGTTGCGAATGGCTCCCGGTAAGACCTGTTAAACTATCGGGAACTGCGATCGTTGAATGGGTAGTTAAAAACGCCTGACAAAGTATATGCTCAGAGTGTCCAATTGTCCATTCTCACTCCCCCGCCCCCTCCAGCACTGGGATATTAGGCAAGAAATAAAAGTTATGCTAATCTCTCTCTCTCTCTCTCTCTCTCTCTCTCTCTCTCTCTCTCTCTCTCTCACTGGAAGTGTCCTACAGAAGATTCGTTCGAAATTCCTTGTTTGGTAATATCCCAACGTTTATGTCATGTGCCCTAAAAATGCATACATTGGAATATCCACTGGAGAGAATGGCCGTTTAGCTTTTAATTAATCCAGATACCAGGAGTCCAGGGCAATAAAAAAGATGTTATATCTGATATATAAATCGCTTATAATAGCGGCTTTCCATTTAATTAATACAGTTAAAACGACTCCAGCATTTATGCCAAAAAATGATTAAAAAATTGCGCCATCGTAATGTGGAAAACAAACTCGCGCACGCGTTCACGCGCGTGAATTTAGGTGGACTCACGCACACATGCACTAGAACTAACACACACACACACACACACACACACACACACACACACACACACATACACATACATTTGTGAATTACATGACGGAATTAATAGACTCCGAAGTGTGCCTGTTTGCAAATGATGTGAGGTTGGTGAGAAGAACACAGTCGGAAGAGGACCAGGCAGAACTACAAAGAGATCTGGACAGGCTGCAGGCCTGGTCCAGCAACTGGCTCCAGGAGTTCAACCCTACCAAGTGCAAAGTCATGAAGACGGAGTACAGTCTAGAGGGCCAGAGACTACAAACCTCACTCAAGGAAAAAGATGGGGTGAGTGTAACACCAGGCACATCTCCTGAGGCACACATCAACCAAATAACTGCTGCAGCATACCGGCGCCTAGCAAACCTAAGAACAGTATTCCGACATCTTAATAAGGAATCGTTTAGGACTCTGTATACTGTGTACGTTAGGCCCATTTTGGAGTATGCAGCACCAGTTTGGAACTCACACCTAACCAAGCACGTAAAGAAACTAGAGATAGCACAAAGGTTTGCAAGAAGACTAGTCCCAGAGCTAAAGGGTATGCCCTACTAGGAGAGGTTAAGGGAAATCGACCTGACGACAATGGAAGACGGTAGAGATACGGATGATATGATAAAAACATATAAAATACTGAGAGGAATCGACAAGGTGGACAGAGACAGGATGTTCCAGAGATGAGACACAGCAACGAGGGGTCACAGTTGGAAGCTGAAGACTCAGATGAATCACAGGGATGTTAGGAAGTATTTCTTCAGTCACAGAGTTGTCAGGAAGTGGAATAGTCTGGGAAGCGATCTAGTGGAGGCAGAATCTATACATAGGCTTAAGAAGAGGTATGATAAAGCTCATGGAACTTGAAGAGTGACCCATTAGTGGCCAGAGAAGAGGCGAGGCCAGGAGCTGTGAATTGACCCCTGTAACCACAACTAGGTGAGTACACACACACACAAATGCATGAACCATGACGTACTCAATCACAAGTGCTACACATCCACAAACACAAGCACCATCTCACACATTCACAAGCACAAACCAACACAAACACAATCACAAACACAAGCACCATCCCACAAGCACATAGTGTGAACCCCAGTACATTCCCTATAAAGTTTGACCCCCTTGCTCTTCTCTGGTGAGGGAGAGAAAGCCAGAGTCAGCAGCGCGACACTTTTTACTTTTAATACATACGATTAACACGATGCTGGCAGCAAAAAGAACACACTCCTCTCCCCCCGTTGTTATCAAACTGGTAACGACCGACCGTGGGACAATCCTTGGCTGGTTGTTTTCTGGTTGTCTCTTTGTCTGCTTGCCTGCTTGCCTGCTTGCCTGCCTGCCTGCTTACCTGCCTGCTTTCCTTCTTGCCTGCCTGCCTGTTTACCTGCAAGTCTACCTGCCTGACTGTATGCTTGAATTCTTGCGTGCCTGCTTGCCGATTTTCTTGCCTGCTTGCCAGCTAGCCTGCCTACCTGCCTGCTTGCTTGCACGCCTGTATATCTGAGTTCTTATCTGCCAGTCTGCTTGCCTAGCTACCTGCTTGTCTGCCTGTCTTAACTGCTTGCTCCAGCCCCAGCAAGAGCAACACCAAGATATGTACTTTCTCTCTCTCTCTCTCTCTCTCTCTCTCTCTCTCTCTCTCTCTCTCTCTCTCTCTCTCTCTCTCTCTCCAGTAGTTCGTCGGGGGTCGCATGCTGGGGTGGAGGAGTGCTCGTGCAGAAGGGCGAAACAGTATGTCGACCCTCTTAACACAAACACTCTATCTCACAGGCACTCAAAGTCCTTCGGGGGCAGTATATACACGAAAAATTAATGCCGTATTTTTTCAAATTCCATCCTGGCAGTAGCTTAGTGTCTCATTTGCATGTGGAGCGTACATCATGGGGGTATTTGGGA
>NC_069427.1:23692612-23717612 GCF_026875155.1 Cherax quadricarinatus | reverse complement strand
ACAAGATTCAATTATATTCCTGTCGACCATGGACTTGCTTGATACTACTTTCTCAACTTTTTGAAAATCAATTGGATGGTTAAAATCTCTTACATGAATAAATACAGCATTGGAATCTTGTCCAGTTCTAATGCTATATTTATGTTGCTTTAATCTTAGTTCGAGATTTTTACCAGTTTGACCGTAATAAACTTTTTCGCAAATTTTACAAGGAATCTTATAGACACATCCATCAGCATTTTGGGGGGAATTCTTTATCAAAAGTTTTTTTACTGTATCAAGATTTTTGAATACATCTTTAATATTAAAAAGTCTTAAGGAGAGAAGGCATATCAATCAAGTTTTCATGGTAAGGGAGAACCAGCATATTTTTAGTTGAATAAGGCTGGTTGTCCCTTTTTGGATTGTAAAAAGTATTTCTAGCAACTTTAAAAGATTTATCAATTACATTTCTTGGGTATTTCAAATCATTACCTATTTCATAAATTTTGGATATTTCCTCGTCTATGAACTCTGGACTACAAATTCGTAAAGCTCTCAAAAACATTGATGAGAAAACAGTTTAACTCTATCTTGATGGGAAGAATAATAGTGGACATAGGAACAGTTATTTGTAGGTTTTCTGTAAATTTTAAATTTGAATTCAATCCAAAAAGGGACAACCAGCCTTATTCAACTAAAAATATGCTGGTTCTCCCTTACCATGAAAACTTGATTGATATGCCTTCTCTCCTTAAGACTTTTTAATATTAAAGATGTATTCAAAAATCTTGATACAGTAAAAAAACTTTTGATAAAGAATTCCCCCCAAAATGCTGATGGATGTGTCTATAAGATTCCTTGTAAAATTTGCGATAAAGTTTATTACGGTCAAACTGGTAAATATCTCGAACTAAGATTAAAACAACATAAATATAGCATTAGAACTGGACAAGATTCCAATGCTCTATTTATTCATGTGAGAAATTTTAACCATCCAATTGATTTTCAAAAAGTTGAGAAAGTAGTATCAAGCAAGTCCATGGTCGACAGGAGTATAATTGAATCTTGTTTCATAAAAAGCAGTTTTGACAATAATATGAACATTTCCTTTGGTTTATATAAATTAGATCCATTTATAATTAATAGAATTTGGGAAGAATTTAATAATACATTGGACAAATAATTTTTTTAAATTTCTTATTTCTTTGGTAGAATAGTTTGTTGGTGGGTTGTAAGAAGGACCTGTCTAGTTTCTGGCAGTTTATTATTGTGATCTGATATAGTTGTATATATATATACTATATTATGATTATATTTTCTTATAATTATATCATATAAATTTAATTATATTTATCATATGTATTTTGATATATTGAAATACTAGATCACTGCTTACTTGAAGTCTAAGCTGCAAAATATAATTAATGAATGTATATGCATATATATATATATATATATATATATATATATATATATATATATATATATATATATATATATATATATATATATATATATATGCATACATTCATACATTATATTTTCGCGCTTTGCTTCAAGGTAGGCATTACTATAACATACAGTCAGACCCCACAAGTATTGGCAGTCAGTAGATGCTTGAATTGTTTTCCACATTCAGGAGCACCAGGTTTACGTTTCATTTGTTTAATCTCATCCTGCCGCATGTACTGTCCCTCAAGAGATTTCACAACACATACAATTCGCGAAAAAGCGAAATATTTTACAAACATTTTCTCTGATATATTTGTGTCAAGATAACATAAAACAACAGTAACACAAGCCTGGTGCTCTAAGGTATGAAAAGCAACGTCTGTCTTGTATAGGACACTCTATTTTGATGCAACGTGCACAGGTTCGAGTCCTAAGCTTACCACTCTTCCTTATTGTTTCATACAGTATTGTTAGGTTATCTATAGTTGTCTTTCTTGTGATGTGATTGTGAAGTAACATCGATTCTCACTAAATGGAGCGGCAGTTTGAACGCAAGGCAAGCCAGTTCTAAACCAACAGGCCACTGCGTTATCAATTGTACTATGTCTACCTAAAAAAAAAGAGAGAGATTAATCCAACAAGGTGTATTTCTAGATTACAGCTTCTTAGTATACATAAAAATACACGTAGTTGGATGAGTCTTATTTGTCTTCCATGGCACAGTGGTAAAAGGCACTGGCATCTAGTTTCTAGACTGGCTCTCTATGGGTTCGAATCACCCAAGTCTGTTCAGTGAGTTGTTTATAATCGTGTAATTGCGATGCAGCGAATCATTCATGACAACTGCGGTTTTCTTTGGTTTTCCACCTTCCGTTTTCTTCATTTTTCTTTTATGTTATAATATTTTCGGCTATTTCTCTCTTCGATTCTTTGGGTAAACCTTGAACTTTTCTTCATTTATGGATAATAATTTCTCTTCTTATTTCATTTACTTATCAGCCAGAAATACTGTCATGTCAATCCATTCATTTTCATTGTTTTTAAGAAAAACTGTCGCTAGTCTCCTGCACTTTTCTAGATTCACCTCTAAGTGACCGCAGGGGTCATGTCTTAGTTCTTCGCCCCTCGTCTCGGCTTGCCGCTTGCAAGTGTGTGTGAGTATGTGTGTGTGTGTGTGTGTGTGTGTGTGTGTGTGTGTGTGTGTGTGTGTGTGTGTGTGTGTATGTGTGTGTGTATGTGTGTGTGTATGTGTGTGTGTACTCACCTATATGTGGTTGTAGGGGTCGATTCATAGCTCCTAGCCCCGCCTCTTCACTGGTCGATACTAATTGACTCTCTCCCTGCTCCATGACAGTTGTCATACCTCTTCTTAAATCTATTTATGGAACTTGCTTTCACTACTTCACTCTCCAGATTATTCCAGTTCCTGACAATTCTAAGACTAAAGAAATACTTCCTGACATCCCTTTGACTCACCTGGGTTTTCAGTTTCTAATTGTGTCCCCTTGTTTCTGTATCCCATCTCTGAAACATTCGATCCTTGTCCACCTTGTCAGTGCCTCTTAGTATTATACGTTGTTATCATGTCCCCTCTATCCCTCCTATCCTCTAGTGTCATCAGGTTGAGTTCCCTTAACCTCTCCTCATAAGACATACCCCTCAGTTCCGGGACTAATCGTGTTGCAAATTTTTGCACTTTCTCCAATTTCGTGACGTGTTTGACTAAGTGAGGGTTCCATACTGGCGCTGCATATTCCAGTATAGGCCTTACGTACACTGTGTACAATGTCGTGAATGACTCCTTACTCAGATGTCTAAACGCCAATCTCAGGTTTGCCAATCTCCCATATGCTGCAGCAGTTATTTGATTGATATGTGCCTCAGGGGACATGTTCGTTATAATGCTTACCCCAAGATCCTTTTCTTTAACTGACTTTTGCAGCTGTTGGTTTCCTTACCTGTACTCCGTCTGCGGTCTTCTGTGTCCTTCCCAATCTTCATGACCTTACACTTACTGGGGTTAAATTCCAGGAGCCATTTGTCGGACCATACTTGTAGTTTGTCCAGATCCCCTTGTAATCTTAACTGATCCTCGCTCACTTGTATTCTCCTCATCAGTTTCACATCATCAGCGAAGTGACACTTCTGAATCTATTCCTTCCACCATGTCATTCACGTATACATGAAACAGCACCGGGCCTAGGACCTGAACCTTGTGGAACTCCACCCGACACATTCGCCCACTCCGACACTTCAGCACGTACCAACACACGTTGTTTCCTTCCTGTCAGGTATTCCCTGATCCATTGCAGTACTTTCCCCGTTATTCCTGCCTGCTCCTCTAATTTTTGCACCAGTCTCTTGTGTGGTACTGTGTCAAAAGCCTTCTTGCAATCTAAAAAGATGCAATCTACCCATCCCTCTCTCTCCTGTCTTACTTCTGTTACCTTATCGTAGAACTCAAGTAAATTTGTGACACAGGATTTCCCATCACTGAAGCCGTGCTGACTGTCATGTATGAGCCCAATCTTTTCAATGTGTTCCACTACTTTTCTCCTGATAATCTTTTCCATGACTTTACATACTATACAAGTCAATGACACTGGTCTGTAGTTTAATGCTGCCTGTCTGTCCCCTTTCTTAAAAATTGGAACTACATGTGCTGTCTTCCACGCCTCAGGTGTGGAAGTTCCTCTGCTCTTCTGGTGTGTGTGTGTGTGTGTGTGAGTGTGAGTGTGTGTGTGTGTGTGTGTGTGTGTGTGATGTGTGTGTGTGTGTGTGTGTGTGTGTGTGTGAGTGTGAGTGTGTGTGAGTGTGAGTGTGTGTGTGTGTGTGTGTGTGTGTGGATGAGAGAGAGAGATAGAGAGAGAGAGAGAGAGAGAGAGAGAGAGAGAAGAGAGAGAGAGAGAGAGAGAGAGAGAGAGAGAGAGAGAGAGAGAGAGAGAGAGAGAGACCATATTAAACTAGTTTTATTTCCACACACAAGCCTTACAATGCTATGCAAATTTCTGTACAGGGAATTTCAATGCATATCTTATATAATTAGACAAATTAATAGCATGAAATGATTACGTACTTCATAATTGCATATTAAACACTAATCAAAAACAATGGAACAAGAAGAAAAAACTAATTATGCCGTTATGGTTCATGAATGGATGTTTGCGGTGTTATGGAGCCATTTAGGCTAATTGACTCACAATTGTACGTCGGGTATATACGCAGTGTCTGGCATCATTAATAGCAATTCCAGTGTTTGTTGCAGCTCACACACACACACACACACACACACACACACACACACACACACACACACACACACACACACACACACACACACACACACACACACACACATAAACACTCACAAACACACACACATTGATAGGATGGACAGAAACAAGCAATTAGAGATGCATGTAACAATTCACACGATCGCAGAGATGGGAGTTAGAAACACCGAGGAGTCACAAGGACGTTACGAAATGTTTTCTCAGCTCCAGATTGATCAGGAAGTGAAACAACTTGATCATCGACATTGCAGAGGCAGGATGCATATAAACCTTTAGAAACAGGTAAGTCAGGGCTCATAAGAGCCAGGAGAGAATGAACCCAATAGCTGCCGCGTGAGAAACGGACCCAGGAGCTGAGATTCGACCCCTGCAACCCCAAACAGGCGAATGCAAATAGTTGAGTAAACACACACGATCTCACAAAAAAATATAAACTTTTGTTTCACTGTATTTACCCTCCAGCACTACTGTATCGTTAGTATCCCATATAATATTCCCATAGCGTGGCTACTCGTCGCCGCCACCCAAATCAACTCTCTTATCGCAATACACCAACCACGCGATAGCAAATCATGCCTACCCACCTCCAATTATATAAATATTTTTGTGTTCTTCTTGGGAAAAGAAAAAAAACTTAATTCTTTCCAACAAGCTTTTCTTCTCCTATTGCACCAATACTTTTGCTTTGTTTACACACGTAAGAAAAACGAGAAGCATAACCTCTGGAGGATATTTCCCCCTTTTTTCAAAAAGCCACCCTGTTCAAATGTTACAGGCAAATGATGGACCGAAATGGTGGTTTAGATTTTGAAGTCAAGGCCCCCGACATGACATGACAAAGGTTACTAAAGTGTGGGACTCGGAGGTAATTTGGCTTGCAAGGAAATGACGAATTCAGTAATATTAAGGGTTGAAATGTGAATTATAGTTTGTTTAGGCCGAGATTGATGGTAACAGCAGTCGTGCTGCTGGTTTTGGTAGTGCTGAGTTTAGGGGTGGTGGTGGAGATGGGGGAGGGGTGGTGAAGGTGGAGGACAGGTGATGGAGGTGGGGGAGGGGTAGTGGTGGTGGTGTTGCTGATATTGTTGGTGTTAGGGGTAGATGTGCTGGAGGGGTGGTGGTGGTGATGTTGTTATTATTGTTGCTGGTGGTGGTGGTGATAATGGTGGTGTTTTGGTGGTGAGACGGGGTGGCGTTAGTGGTGGTGATAGTGGTGGAAAGTGTAAGGTTGGTGGCAAATTTCCTGTTAGTAGATTTGGGTTGAAGGGGGGTTTAGTGGGAGTGGATTGTTTTTGGCAGGTTCGGTCGTAGTAAGGTGGAGGCGACGGTGGTGGTGGTGGTGATGGTGATGGTGGTGGTGGGTGGTGGAATGGTGGAGGTGGTGGTGATGGAGGTGGTGGTGATGGAGATGGTGGTGGTGCTGATGGTTGTTGTTGTGATGGAGGTGATGGTGTGTTTGGTTGTGGAAAATTCGGTGGTTAAACAAACCTTAAAGGTCTGTTTTGTCGTGTATTTGGTAGAGAGAAAGAGAGAGAGAGAGAGAGATGATGATGATGATGATGATGGACTTGTTGGTGATAGGAATGGTAGGCTCCTTGAGGGTGTAGAGCTGGGGATTTTGGTGAGGTGAATATAGACAATGAAATTTTGGTGAGATTGACCGTGATGGCAGTGATTATGGTGAAATTCTCATTCCCCCTTCACTTCTCCATCATCCCCCCCCCCCTTTCCCTTTTTGCTCCTTTCCCCATTTTTTGTCTCGCAAACAAAAAAATTAAAAGTGTGAATTCATTTTAACCAAAAACTATATGACACAAATATATATATATATATATATATATATATATATATATATATATATATATATATATATATATATATATATATATATATATATATATATATATATGCAATAAGATCACAGTAAACAGGTGATTTTAAAATATGCAAAACAACTAATATATATATATATATACATATCTATATATATATATATATATATATATATATATATATATATATATATATATATATATATATAATATCATATATATAAATATCATATATATATATATATATATATAATATATATATATATATATATATAATATATATATATATATATATATATATAATCATCTAGTAGACGTGTGATTTGTGATATTGCTAAAGTATATAATAAATATAACAATTAAAATATAATATAGATATAAGTATATATAAAAAAATAATAAGATAAGATGATATAATAAGAGGATATGGATATATGAATGTATTAATATATAGATAATATCAGCTATATTTTATATATAATATTAATCATATAACTGTGTGTGAAGTGGTGTGTGTGGACTGAGTTTGGTAGGAAGTATGTAAGAAGAAAATTATAAAATGAATATAAGTGATATGAGTAAAGGTGGATGAATGTTGATAAAGAGAAGTACGAAAGAGTGGATATGAGATTGAAGGGAGAGAGTATGGAGTATTTGAATGTATTCAGATATTTAGGAGTGGACGTGTCAGCAGATGTGTCTATGAAAGATGATGTGAATCATAGAACTGATGAGGGGAAAAGTGAGTGGTGGACTGAGGAGTCTGTGGAGACAAAGAACTTTGTCCATGGAAGTAAAGAAGGGAATGTATGAGAATATAATTATACCAACGCTCTTATATGGGTGTCAAACATGGGTGGTGAATGTTGCATCAAGGAGGAGGCTGGAGGCAGTGGAGATGTCGTATCTGAGGGTAATGTGTGGTGTGACTATAGGGTAGAGAATTCGTCGTTTGGAAATTAGGAGGAGGTGCAGGATTACCAAATCTATTATCCAAGGGGCTGAGGAGGGGTTAAGGTGGTTTGGACATGTAGAGAGGATGGAACAAAATAGAATGACTTCGAGAGTATATAAATCTGTAGTGGAGGGAAGGCGGGGTAGTGGTCAGCCTAGGAAAGGTTGGAGGGAGGGGGCAAAGGAGGTTTTGTGTGCAAGGGGCTTGGACTTCCAGCAAGCATGCGTGAGCGTGTTAGGAGCCAAAGGAGACAAATGGTTTTTAGGACTTGACGTGCCGTTGGAGTGTGAGCAGGGTAATATTTATGCAGGGATTCAGGGAAACCGGCAGACCGGACATGAGTCCTGGAGATGGGAAGTACAGTGTCTACACTCTGAAGGAGGGGTGTTTATGTTGCAGTTTTATAACTGTAGTGTAAACGCACCTCTGGCAAGACAGTGAAGTGAATGATGGTGAAAATTTTTCTTTTTGGGGTCACCATACCTTGGTGGGAAACGGCCGATGTGTTATAATAATAATTATTTTATATATATATTATATAATATATATATATATATATATATATATATATATATATATATATATAATATATATATATATATATATATATATATATATATATATATATATATATATATATATATATATATATATAATATATAATATATATATTATATAATTAATTGGAATTCCACTATTTTTTCTCCAAAGTGGCTGTTTTTTATATATATATGCATATGAAAAAAAGAAGTTTAGACTTACTGAAAAGAGTACGAAAAAAGTACACAATACACAAGAAGGAAAAATATTCAAACACACAAAATATTATAATAAAACAAAAAGTATTATGAAAATGTAAGAGGAAAAATAAATATATAGAGAAGAGCACTATACAAATTCACAAAAAAGAGGAGTAGTATGAAAATGCAGCTTAAAAAGAAGAGTTTACAATACATGAAAAAAAAGAAAGATACATAAACATCAGATATGCAGTAAACATAATAAAAATAAAAATACAAATTAGCTTGGAAATTCACAAATATTCCTCTGAAACAACTGAAAAAGAAAGCTCAAAGAACTCAAAGAAAGCTGTAAAAAATGAAAGAAAGGATTGCAATTTAGAAAGTATTGAACACATGTACCGATGGAAGATGGAATCTGTGCAATGTATTCCTTGCCTGTGTCACCACCTCCTGTCGTCTCCTCACCGTGCATGTCAGAAGATAATCAGGGTAGGTGCTTTCCTAACTCAAATAAATCATTTTAGAGGAGTGGTACCAGACAAACAGACGCGACCAGGTGATTTACTGAACAAAAGACACGCTTTTATTGGGAGAACATTTTGCTTAGCATAGAGAATTATCATGCTTGATAAACCTTGAGAAAGACTTGTTAAAGCTCTTCACAGATTGATACGTGTTCCCGATAAAGGCTTCTTTCTCCGTCTTTTTATTTTAGCTTAGTTATGGTAGGAAGGATGCGCACTGGGATCCAGAAGCTATGTTCTCATAAGCTATATTCTCATTAATAAATAATGAGGCAAAGTTCCCCCTACTACAGCGAAAGTTCTACATCCCTTAAGAAATACCATATCGCTTGTTGTGAATGTTTGGATATATAATAACCGTAATAAAGACTTTTCTGTACATACAATCATACTAAAATGTTGAACAGTTTTCATCTAATATTCCATACACAGACATAAAGTATGATAAACATAGATATTTTTGGATAAATGATAATCGCATTATAAATTCTTGTTTTCATAAGCCGTCCTCGTTAAATATGTGGATAAATTACTTATAATATTCCATACAGATGATATAACCTCAGGTTAACAATTGTCTAAGAATTAGGAACTTAGAAAAATTAATACATTTTTTCAGGGTTTTGCAGACATGAATGAAGACAAAACACATGAAGTAGAGCCAGTTTTTTTTTTTTCATCTTTGTCTTTTTCCTCAGAAACCAAATATGAAATAATTGGTATGGAACTTCTTTGCAATAGTAATTTTATGTAGCCAGAGACAAAAAAAGCAGGAAATGAATGTAATCAGATGTCATGGTTATGTTCTTCTAAGATGTTATTTACTTGTGAAGCCGGATGAGAGGTGTTGCAAGAGCCAGTGTTATGAAAGCAGGTGATACTGAATTTGAATCCTGCAGTGTACCTTTGAACTATCAACTGTTCCCTGTGATGAGAAGAATGACCTACGACGAGAGATTAAACGCTGAACCTGACGACTTTACAGGATAGAAGAACCAAAGGCTACATTACAAAAGCGTTTTAGAACGCTCAGAGAAGACAAGAATACACCTTAAAAACAACGGGACACAGATGATAATCAAAGATACAAACGAGCCAGAGGAATATTAATAAAAAATACTTCAGTCTCAGGATGTAAAATAAAAGAGGATGTGGTGAAAGTAAATACTCCAAACAGTAGTATTACGGTAGGTACCTCAGTGACCCCTTCAAGGATGGAAATTAGTAAATTTATTCGCATGAGGTTAAAAGGCGAGACCAGCTGCTAATACTCGACCTCCAGCAACTAGGTGAGCATAGCTGGAAGGAAAAATGGAATATACCGATAAAATGAATAAAGAAACAATTGTAATATAATGCAATCTTTTACTGACAACGTTTCACCCACTCAGTGGGTTTTATCAATTCACAAATTCGTTTGTAACTTAAAAAAAGCCCATTGTGTGGGTGAAACTGTACTGCGATTTTGAACAATACTCAATGGGCATAAACGCCTAGCGTGGATTCAAAAGTAAATATATAAGTATAAAATTATGAGTATATTCATAAAAACTGCAAAATATACACGCAATTATGTAAGTGTATGAGTTCTTAATTACTCCTATAAAAGTAATTACTTCTATAAACTTAAGTATATTAGTAAGTTTACAAGTTAGTATGTAAATACAAAAGTATATATAAAAGTAAATATAAAGTGCAAAAAAGTAAACTGCAAAATCAAATACAGCCTCGAATAAAGACGCAGAGCCAGGGGCTCAGGTTCAACCCCCCTCAGGCACTGCTAGGTAAGCACATGTTAGTAAACTGCTGGGCAACTTTGGATGGATAAGAACTGGAGTCGTCTTCCCGTTACAGTCTTTGGTACTTCCTGAGACACAGGATAAAGGATACCCTGCCACATCAGCCTTTATGCCCCCTCCTCATAATCACCATTATCCCCTTCACAAAAGATTACTTTGGATACCCATGGAATTTATATATCCCATTTTCTCTTCTCCACGCCCTCTAGTTCCAGGGTCGGCCACTAGATGGTGGCACTGGCGCTCAGATAGGGAGGCAGGGGGGGGTGTTCTGGATAGGGCTTTGGAATGGGGAGGAGAGAGGGGAAGGGGAAGAGGTAGGAAGAGAAAGGGGGGTAAGGGATGGAAACTGGAGTCTGGTGGAAGGGAAGGGAGGGAGGTGAGGGGTGTGACGGGCATGCACTTAAAACCCCTCACTCCCTCCTCCATCCACTTTAAAGCGAGCAAGGTCATTTGCATATGTGTGACCCGCATTGAAAACTGCCGTGATATGTCTCCTGATACTGGGGGGTACATGGCTATTTCTACCCCCTGCCCTTCCTGACTCTCCTTATACTTCATTCATACCTATCCCACTTGACCCCTTCTCTGTGTCCTCCCTTCTTTACATGTCTTCTTAGATATGGAATCAGTATCATGTTCACTAAAGAATCACCATCTTTTCCGAAGATGTGGTTGTCACATAATGTTTATGACGTGTGTGTGTGTGTGTGTGTGTGTGTGAAAAGAGGAGGCTGAAATATAGCATTAACAGACAGCATAAAAATCAAAGGAGAATAGAAAGAGAAATAAGAGAAGAAGAAAGATGAGAAAAGTGGAAATAGGAAGAGGAGGGGAGAGGAGGAGGAGGAGCAGTAGGAGGCTTAGGAAGAGGAGGAGGAGGAGGAGGAGGAGGAGGAGGAGGAGGCAGCAACAGTCATGGGATGGGTGTGTCTCAATACCACCTCCGGGACACATAAACACAATTGCAAATGTTCTCTTGCAGATAAAGAGGCACTTTAAGAAGCATCTTAAGAAGGCTTGAGTGGAGCTCGGGGATCTAGGTTTCACCTGCAAGAAACAGGAGCTCGGACATCCAGGCATCATTTTCCAGGAACAAAAATTCATAGAATCATGCAACGTGTACCCGGAACTGAAGCTCTGGGACTAAGACTTCTTCAGCCTGTAATTGGAGCTCTGGCTTCATTTGCTTGGAACTTTAGCTCTGGACACTAAGCTTCATCTTCCCGGAACTGGAGGCCAGATTTCTTCTGCCTAGAACTGGAGCTCACAGAACAAGGTTACGTCTACCTGCTACTACACGTCAAAGATCCAGGATTTATATGTTTTGAACAAGAACTCTTGGAAACAGACTCCATCTCTCCTGGAACTGGAGTTCACAGAAAAAATTCCTCTGCCTGGAGCTCGAGGATCCAATCTTTGTCTGCCTGGAACTGGAGCTCGGGGATCCAGGCTTCATCTGAATCGAACTGAAACTCACTGTCTCTGGGGACACCTACTGGTTGTGAACTTTTAATTAAGAAGTGCTGGACAGTCCGATGAATTTTGCGCTCGCCTCTTTACGGCCCTTTTGTTGTGTTCCTCCATAACAGAGTGGAAGTAGGAGCGGAGGGGAACCAGCAGGGAAAAGAGAGAGAGATGGAAGGAGAGAGAGAGAGAGAGAGAGAGAGAGAGAGAGAGAGAGAGAGAGAGAGAGAGAGAGAGAGAGAGAGAGAGAGAGAGAGAAGCTTCGATAGTTGACTAGTAAATAATTTATTAAATAAACGGGAAACAAAAAGCAATATGGGAAGAGAAGCAACGATAATGCGAAATGACCAAGTAAAAAGAGCAAATCCAATGATGTAAAAGCGAATATTACAAAACAAAAGAATAAGAAAAAGACGAGAAAAGATGGAATGAAACGAAAACAAAGGCAGAGGGATGTGGAGGATGAACAAAGAGAGAGATTAGAAAATAGGGTTAACTGAAGTCAAGGAAAACAACCCGTTCTATGAGGTAATAAACCCAACATGGGGACGAGGTCCCTTAATTCAGCTGAAAGATTCTTGATCCAGTGAACTGGAGCAACCCTTTTCGTCCTCGTATCAAACCTGATTATTCACCAGGCACTGTATGAGTCTTACCGATTCAATGATTTCTTTTGAGTATAACATTAATCATTGATTGAAGGAGCAAGATATTACAATAGATGATAGTTCCTGCAGGCATCGTGCGTTCATGTTTAAGTTAATAGTATTATAATCTGCTCACTCACGAGTGTGTGTGTGTGTGTGTACTCATCTAATTGTACTCACCTAATTGTGGTTGTAGGGGTCGAGACTCAACTCCTGGCCCCGCTTCTTCACTGAACTCTACTAGGTCCCCCCTCTCCCTGCTCCATGAGCTTTATCGTACCTCGTCTTAAAGTTATGTATGGTTCCTGCCTCCACTACATCACTTTGCTAGACTATTCCACTGCCTGACAACTCTATGACTGAAGAAATACTTCCTAATCATCCCTTTGACTCATCTGAGTCTTCAACTTCCAGGTGTGACCCCTTGTTTCTATGTCCTATCTCTGGAACATCCTGTCTCTGTCCACCTTGTCTATTCCACGCAGTATTTTGTATGTCGTTATCATGTCTTCCCTAACCCTCCTTTCCTCCAGTGTCGTCAGGCCTATTTCCCTTAACCTTTCTTCGTAGGACATTCCCCTTAGCTCTGGAACTAACCTTGTCGCAAGCCTGTGCACTTTCTCTAATTTCTTGACGTGCTTGTGTGTGCACTCACCTAGTTGTACTCACCTAGTTGAGGTTGCAGGGGTCGAGTCCAAGCTCCTGGCCCCGCCTCTTCACTGGTCGCTACTAGGTCACTCTCCCTGAACCGTGAGCTTTATCATACCTCTGCTTAAAGCTATGTATGGATCCTGCCTCCACTACATCGCTTCCCAAACTGTGTGTGTATGTGTGTGTGTGTGTGTGTGTGTGTGTGTGTGTGTGTGTGTGTGTGTGTGTGTGTGTGTGTGTGTGTGTGTGTGTGTGTGTGTGTTAGTATGTGCTTTGCTGTGAGCGTGAACACGACTGTTTACATTCGATGTACGTTTGCTTGGCTTCGTTTATATCAAACTTCTTTTGAAACATTAATAAGTTCTAGTGGTTATTTTAGCGTTAATTTAAGATAATGTTGTCTTAATGATACTGTTCCTCCACTGATCATGATTGTTAATCTCTTTTTATTTCATTTCTTCACTATTTTTGCTGTATTCCCAATAATTCGCCATGTTCTTTTGGTAACCAATCCATCGAGGATCGCGTGTACGATGCCAATAAAACCTCACGATTCGTGCAATGGCGAATTTCCAGAAAAGATTTGGTCTCAACGTAACGCTTTGGCGACCATCTTGAATTCATGTGCCCTTTTTTCAGAAATAAATGTTAAATCTGTAAAAGCAGCTACAAATTCTGTTTACAAACCATTTTATATCATAAGGTGTCCTTAGAACCCAAAGCTGGAGCAGAGACGATTATATCAAACATCATTACAGACCCAGCTCAGGTGTAGAGTAACAGACATTATAGTTTAGTGGACAGCAAGCACCCAGGAACGTATTACCAAATAAGTGTGAAACGGAATCCTGTAATTGTTTCACGCACTAGTAAAATTGATGGTGTCTGTACCCTGTCTCATAAACACGCCTCACAGTCACGTTAGATAACTGCTACTTATTTCTACTACAACTTGACACTCATCTGAGTTTCCTTCTAATTTCATAATTATTGATATCCTTGTAATGCTTCCTTTCGTCTCCATGGGTAAGTGGGGTACAATGTATCGTAAGCAATTCGTGTCGCAAAAGGCGACTAAAATGCGGAGGGCTAGGGGTTTAGAATCCCTTTCTTGCGTAAATCACTAAAATGATGAAAAAAAGGAAATTTTGAAATCTGGTTGTTTGAATAAGCAAATTAAAGTTAAAGGAGTTGGAAGAATTTCGCTTGGGAAAATTAAATAGGGTTAAATAGGTTTTATACTGGAGAATTATAGCTAAGGAATGAATATGGTAAACATAAATGATCATCTCTGGAAGAAGAATAAGGAATATAGATGTTTAATTACAAGAATTATAAGGATTAGAATAAGCTTGGGATGCGGGAAGTAGATTATAGTAATTGTTTATGCACCTAGAATTCACTAATAACTTACACTAACCAATAAACTGTATTAGCTACAATAAACAAATGGAACATAACTAATGTTAGCAGGCACTCCAACTGCTACGTAGCTGCAAGTTGTTGCTCTTTTGTATTGTTTCTTTTTATTTACAGTCTTTTTAAGATTAATTCTACCTGAGGCCTTGTATACTGTGTCAATGCATCAAAAATATTGTCCTAAATGACTGTAATTTTCACACTGAATGGGTGAGCCTTGACGTTGAAAACGTTGCAATCTTTTATTTCGATTTTTTTATTGAGCTGACATGCTTAGATATCCTGGGGTCTAGATTTCATCAAAATGAACTTTAACTGGGGAGAGAATCTTCACCTGATGAAATCTGTTTAAAACCTGGAGAAAGTACATACAAAGATTTTTAGCGAAAGAAAATCTGAAGCTGAAAGGATTAAACTCCGTGAAAATTAAAGAATAAAAGGATCAGGGAAACTATAATAATGATGTACAAAATACTCAACAGATTTCATAGGATGGATTGGGATACGTTCGAGGGGCGGGAAAGGGGTTAACAAGGACACAGTTGAAAAAAACAAAGATACTCATAAGTAACTGAGAAATCAAGAAAAAATTCTTCTCCCTCAAAGAAGTCAGGAAGTGAAATGACCTGGATAAAAAAGTAGTGGTGACAAATTCAATACCAAGTTTTAAGAATAGGCATGATATGGGCTCATTAGGTCAGGAGGAAGTAAATCTGACAGAGAGGAAGTTAAGAGGGTGGACCACAAGCCGAGACTCAACCCCTGCAATCATAAATAAGTACGTACAGGTATACACACACATACGCACACATTCACACACAGAGCCAGGAGCTATGAATCAACCCCTGCAACCACAATTAGGTGAGTAAACACACCTAGGTACTGGCCCTCGGTCTTTACAACAAGGATGGCAATGTTATACTCATGAGGGAAGCTCTACTGCCTTAAATCAAGAACCCTTCACCAGAATTAAAGAACCCTCTTTGAAAGGGCAGATGACCCTTAGGCATGTTAATTCATTCCATTAAAAAAAACATGGAATGAGTTAAGTTAAGATTAAATCGGAAGCAAACTCAAGACATAAAATCGAAAGTGAACACTAAACATTCATGTCAATTGATGATTATAATGATGGATTAGGAGCCGGATCTCTACAGCTCAGTTGGAGTTGAGAACACTCGTGCTGTGTTCTCGGTATGTGTTCGTTTAGTGACCACCCACCAGGGGGCAGAGGAGTGCAGGGCACTGATGGAAATAGTCTGTGTCTCTCGACTTGCGTCCCTCCCACCTTGAACCTTTCCCTGCTCCCTCTTCTCTCTGTTTATTTTAATCTAAACCCATAGACTATATAGCCTTGAGGGGTATGAGAATAGATGTACCAAGTAAGCTCCTGGAGAAGTTGGATGAGACAGTAGTGTCGCAATTGTTGGCAGTTAATTCAACCAGAGATAGTGTCACAGGTGCAGGCAGTTAATTCATCCAGTTCATGGAGGTTTTTGTAAAATAATCGTTGTGTAACCTATGTGGCTGAATGATAGAGCACTGAGACTGCCAGAGGCTGGGACCAGGGTTCGAGTTTCCTTTCAGTTCTTTGGTATACTCTGTATATCCAGATTTTTTTTTTCTTTAGGTATGAAGACATTATGATGAGCAAGCTTTTACAGGGGCAATGTTTCGCTCAGGGCAGAGCTATAACAAGCTCTTTCCATACTTCAGTCTCCTTCACTCTCTTTTCTCTATATCCAAGTTCACCCCATCTCTCTCTCTCTCTCCCTCTCTCTCTCTCTCTCTTCCCTATCCTTAAAACTAATGTTTTTTTTCTTTATCTGCATACCCTACCATCCCTCTTACTTCCCTTTCTTCATACTCCAATCTCCTTCTCATTCTTCCCTCTCCCTGTATCCCTGCTTGCCTCTCAGTCTTTTCCATCTCTCCATTCCACATTTCCTTGTAAGTTTCTTCCCTTTCTTCCATCCCTCCAAATCCGAACCTCCTGACTATTCCATCTCTCTTTCATTTTTTTCTGTTTCCGTCCCTTTTCCTATTCCCCCTGAATTCTTTAGTCCTTCCCTCCCTTTACACTTCCCAGCCTCCCCTGACCCCCAGCATCCTTCCCATCTCCCCCGGCTCCCTCTCCCTGAGGCACCGCAGCCTGTTGCATGCATTTGTTTACAAGGAAAACAGACAGGGTCATTGAGCTCTCTCTATATCTTACAACCCGGCTTTATTAATGCAGCATCCTTTTATATAACAAAATATACATTTTTTTAAAACTTTTTACCCTCAGTGATGCTCTGAGAAGTTTAAAGGCAGTGGTTTTATCCATCCAAATCTCAGCATCCACTCCAGAAAGTGGATTCCGGGAATTGATGCCACTGGAGAAGAAAATGGATCACGGGTGCTTTTTATTACCCAGGGGTATATAGCTTCCTTGTATAAGTGTTTGCTGATGTCTCTTCTTTATTTGTCACCCTGTTTCTGTGACTGCTTCTCTGTCTGTCTGTCTGTCTGTCTGTCTGTCTCTCTCTCTCTCTCTCTCTCTCTCTCTCTCTCTCTCTCTCTCTATCTCTCTCTCTCTTTCACTCTCGTGTTTCCTCGTTGCCGCGATATTACTCTAGAACCGTGCATAGTTATATTTTGCCGATATTCCATCCTCCCCCTCCTGCCCCAGCAACGACGAGCAGAGAGCAGACAGTACACAGCAGACGGTGAGCAGCTCCGGCATTTCCCGCAGAGAAATTTTGAAGTTCCGCATTTGAATACTCTTACTGTATTTTGCGTATAACAAGCGGCTGGGGAGCTGAAGCAAGGAATAGATTATTGTATTTAGAGAAAGAAAAGCTAAAAAATACTGGTCGTTATGTAAATGAATTTCTGGCGTCGGAGGGGTTATTGTGGCTGCTGGTTAAGTGTGTGCCGATGATTATATTGCTTTGTTTACCAATGTCTGCATAATGTGTAGATATATTTGCATATTATATATATATTATATATATATATTTATATATATATATTTATATATATATATATATATATATATATATATATATATATATATTATATATATATATATATAATGTCGTGCCGAATATGTGTAAAAACTGGTCAATTAGCAAGAACTCATTTAAATTAAGTCCTTTCTGAAATTTTCTTTTATACGTTTAAAGATATATTTTTTTTTATTAATGTTAATGTATTTTTTTTAATTTTGCACCAAAAGATTCTTAGAAAACTTACCTAACCTTTATCATACAAGAGCAATTTATTTTAGCCTAACCCAACTAAATATATTTTAGATTTGTTACAGTAATTTAATACTAAACAAACACAGTGAATATATTTTTTTTCGTTAAGTTCAGAATGATTTTGGCGAAATTATTGCATACACAAATTTTCACTTGTCCTATATGGCAAGATGAACGTTGCTATTTAACCCAAGATCGCAAGTTCTGCCTATTCGGCACGACATATATAATATATATATATATATATATATTATATATATAATATATATATATATATATATATATATATATATATATATATATATATATATATATATATATATATATGTATATATATATATATATATATATATATATTATATATATATATATATTATATATATATATTTATATATATATATATGTGTGTGTGTGTGTGTGTGTGTACTCACCTATTTGTACTCACCTATTTGTGGTTGCAGGGGTCGAGTCTTAGTTTCCTGGCCCCGCCTCTTCACCGTTTCTACTGGGGGCCCTCTCTCTCCCCGCTCCATGAGCTTTATCAAACCTCGTCTTAAAACTGTGTATGGTTCACTGCCTCCACTACGTCATTTTCTAGGCTATTCCACTGCCTTACAACTCTAGACTGAAGAATATTTCCCTACTATCTCTCCGACTCATTTGTGTCTTCAACTTCCAATTGTGGCCTCTTGTTCTGTGTCCCCTCCTGGAACATCCTGTCTTTGTCCACCTTGTCTATTCCACGCAGTATTTTATATGTCGTTTATCATGTCTCCCCTGACCCTCCTGTCCTCCAGTGTCTCAGGCCGTTTTCCCCTTAATCTTTCTTCATAGGACATTCCCCCTTAGCTCTGGAACTAACCTTGTCGCAAACCTTTGTACTTTCTCTAGTTTCTTGACGTGCTTTATCAAGTGCGGGTTCCAAACAGGTGCTGCATACTCCAGTATGGGCCTGACATACACGGTGTACAGTGTCTTGAATGATTCCTTACTAAGGTATCGGAATGCTGTTCTCAGGTTTGCCAGGCGCCCATATGCTGCAGCAGTTATCTGATTGATGTGTGCTTCCGGAGACATGCTCGGTGTTATACTCACCCCAAGATCTTTCTCCTTGAGTGAGGTTTGCAGTCTTTGGCCACCTAGCCTATACTCTGTCTGTGGTCTTCTGTGCCCTTCCCCTATCTTCATGATTTTGCATTTGGCAGGATTAAATTCGAGAAGCCATTTGCTGGACCAGATGTGTGTGTGTGTGTGTGTGTGTGTGTGTGTGTGTGTGTGTGTGTGTGTGTGTGTGTGTGTGTGTGTGTGTGGGCGTTCACATGCGTAACGGATGACTCATGCTGCAGTGATCGCAATGAATCATCAACACAACTCCATAATCATGAAAACAGAAAAAACAACAGATTATTATCTCAAAATGGGAATGAAGAGACACAGTCAAACAAATTAAAAGTATAAAAATACAAACAAAGCAGACACCGAGAGACAATCAAAGCAGACACAAGCGAACAAGAGACATAGATACGAAAAACAGACAGACTGAAAAAAAAAGACAGAAACGAAGACCCATCAAACGCTAATAATTATAACAGAGACACATACATAAAAGAGACACAGACAAACAAGAAACTAGGATAAATAAAAGACACAGGCAAATAAGAAATTCGGATAAACAAGAGACAGAGACAATCAAAAGAGAGCCATACCAACTAAAACAGAATCACAGACAGACAAACCAACGTAGAGCCACAGTGAAACTGACAACCTAACAGCAGCTCGGCTCTATGGCTTACGTCACCACCCAGAGCACCTCCCACAGCGGCTGGATTTAACAAATGTTATAGACACACTCTACTCCTTCTCTGACACTCTTATCAGCGTAGAGCAATTTACGGAAGCAGGATTATTCCCACATTCAAAAGGTAAGGGGATTGGAGGGTTGGTGGGAAGAAGGGGCTGGAGAGCCGGTGGGAGGATGGAAAAGGTAAGTGGGGAATAGGGAGGAAGAAAGCGATGATGGGAGTAAAGTGTGGTACGGCCATACGGAAGCAAACCCTACAAAGACAGTGAAAAGGATCAAGAGAAGAGGACGGATAGGGACTCCTGGGATACAAAAAAAAAAATGGTGGAAAGAAAGAATGGAGGAAAAGGTGATAAAAGAGAAGGAAGATGGAGATGTAAAAGTCAGTGCTAGTAAAGATGAAGAAGAAGAAGAAACGGCTGAGGGTGAAGTTGCTGGTGTTAGGGAGGACACGACCAGGGAAGGTGGAGTTAGTGAGGGAGGGGAGGTAGCATGATGGAGAGAGCGGGGAAAAGGACAGGAGGGTGAGAAGCTGGGGAAAGAGAGAGAGAAAGGGGGCTGTATAGGTGGTGTGGGGAAGAGGACGGGTGAGACATTGGGGAAGACATAATGGGGGTTGGAGGGATGGACGAAAGAGAGACAATGAGGAGGGACAGAAGGGGGGGAAAGAAGCTGAGTGGCTGGTGTGAGTTTGGGGTATGGGTGGTGTGAGCCCGGGCATGGTTGGGGTTTGCCTGGTCTATGGTGGTCTTAACACACACGGTAACAGGTCTGGTAGTGTAGTGTTGGTGACAGCCACAGTAGTTCTCACCACCTTCCATTATTATTATACTCTTTCCAGCCTTCACACTTTGTTTTTAAACACACACACATACACACACAACATTATATATATATATATATATATATATATATATATATATATATATATATATATATATATATATATATATATATATTTATATATTATAGGGAAGTCATCTATGAATATTTAATTATGACGATGGATGAAGAAATATCTGTAACGTCAAACGTATTAAATAAACTGGATATGGTATTCATGTAGGCTTTGATGATGATGATGATATTATTATTATTATTATTATTATTATTATTATTATTATTATTATTATTATTATCATTATTATTATTATTATTATTATTATTATTATTATTATTATCAAAGATTGTTTTCCAGAGTCTCTTATGACGATCCAAAACTTGCCTGTGGCTGAACCATACACGGAGAGCAATAAAATTGTAAATATGATGGCTATTCCTTTATTTCGCCAAACATCTCTTATATAGCAAATTTATTGTATAAATACAAACATATTCACATCCGGCATTTTAGTATTAGGCGATGACTTCTCTAACTTCTCTGATTTATAAAATAAAAAGTACCGCATTTGACATACCGTATCTAAATTAATGTCAATATTATTAACATGGGGAACCAGTAATCTTCTGTACAGGGGAATGGAAAGTAATTGGATTTGATGCATATGAAAATAGGTCCAATTTCTTGGATCAAGTCTTTCACATGCATTAAGGATCCCCATTTTGAAGCAATATCTTTCACCAGCATTAAGAAACCCCATTTTGAAGCGATATCTTTCACCAGCATTAAGGAACTCTATTTTGAAAAGATATCTTTCACCGCCATTAAGAATCCCCATTTCGAAGCGATATCTTTCACTAGCATTAAGGATCCTCATTTCGTAGCGATATCTTTCACCAGTATTAAGGATCTCCTTTTCGAAGCTATATATTTCACCAGCATTAAGGAACCATATTTTGAAGAGATATCTTTCACTAGTATTAAAAAATCCCATTTTGAAGCGATATCTTTTACCAACATTAAGGATCCCCATTTGAAGAGATATCTCATTCGAAAAATAGACAAATGTCAGTAACATGGAAACATTTCCATGAATATTTTCACTTTACTGATGGTCTCCATAACTTAATATTTCGTTCGTGATTTACGAGATAAAGGCTATGGTGAAGCGAATCTCAGACGTACTTAGCTTAAAGGCTATAAGAATTTTTTTTTCTTGGGGGGGTAGGGGGGTTAGTGTTTTTCCACGGTCGTTCAAGAGCGCACGTTATACCCTGTGAGCTTATCGAACTCCGGCTCGCCAACGCAATCATTTGCGCATTGCTTTTTAATCTATGCGTGCGCTAATGCTTACCTACACTCGTAAACCTCATACCTTAGACTCGTGATTACCTTAATAATCCTCTTGGGAATTAAACTCTGAATAAAATTGTTTGTTTATGCTTCGTGTTGTGACTGTGTGCTTGTGCGAATTTAGGAGACGAGGGATGGGAGGGCGGGGGACTCTGTGGAAATGGGTGGGAGATAGGGGCGAGGTTGAGGTAGGTGGGGGTGGGGGGGTGATTTTGGTGTGGGGGGTGGGGAGAAGATGTTGTTAACTTGTCTCTTTTATTGCAAGCGATACTTGTACTCTTCCATGGCATACACACCCACGGCAAATAAATATTATTCCCTCTGTATACTTAGTGACCATAAATTGACTAAGATTGTCTGTTGCAAGTTAACGATCTATTCTTCTGCCTCAGGCTCGTTGCTGCTCATCTACATACAAAATATTTATATCAACACATTTCTCTTCCCTAATTCACTCCTTTCTACATTTATAAAAATCCTAACATTTATGGCGATCATTTATAAACTTCGAAATTACTATATATATTATAAGCTACGACCAATTAAATTAAATCTTCTTAATCTACAATGCTGCTTGAGAAAGCGGTTGATTATTTTTTACTATGAATTGCATTTTGTCATTTCGGGTCAATGGACGCAGTTTTTCTTGCCTTCTGGAGATTTTCTTCTCGACATTAATAACAATATCTACCCTTCGTGCAAACACAAAAATTATAATTCAAAGATTGCATGTACTGCAGTCATTATTCCACCCTGAATTTTGCTCAGAAATAGTGTTATGGATAACAGGTGTGCACTGCTGGAAAAACGAAAATTAAGGTAGCAGATGTATATTCGCTACAATACACTGAGGATAGCAGATATGTATTTTCATTAAAAAAGTGAGGGTTATAGCAGTATTTTCTTTCAAACACGAAAGATGAGGGTTACCATCTGAATACTCTTACACATAAACACAAAATAAAAAGTTGTAGCTGGAAATACTTAAGTCATTTTGAGCCTTTTTTTCGGGGATGATCATAAAATAAACACAATGACTGAACTCTACAGCAAGATTTTATACGACAGAGTACAGTAGCTGTGTGAAGCAATGGAGACTCTTTTCTCAAGGATATTGAATCACCGCCTTTCCTGAGAATAACCGCGAGTATTGCCGCTTGACTACGTATGGGGGGCTTAGATGAATACAAGAAAAAAATCATTCTTAAATGCTGGACTGTTACTTTACCTTTAAGTAACGGGATGGTCCCGCAACAAATATATTTTCCAGTACCCTTTTCCTTTTATCTAAATAAATATACTATTAGCTATCATCAACATATTCTTTAAACCTTTTACTAAACTAAGAATTAAGTTAAACTCATCAGAGGTAATTACTCCTACGTATGATTAATAAAGGTTAAGAATAAATGCCACAATTACATACCTGGAAAAAATTCCTAAATGCCAGGGGCTTTGGTAAGAAAATTTTAGACCTTCTCGCTCCAGTATGGACCATTATAAAGGTTTAATAATGGTCACTGATGGATGGAAAGGTCGTCTAGTTTTTCGTCTTTAAAGTGGGTTTTTTAGAGTAAGCATTTTTAGAGATTACTGGAGACTTTCATTTACTGGTTTTTCTCCACTTAAGTGACGTTATAAAGAAAAATTTCCACTAAATCTAGGAATTAATCTATTTGTCTAACTGTTGCTGTATTTATTAGCGCTATTATTCTCTATAACTGGTTTATTTTATTAGATGTGTGCCTTAATTTTATATATATATATATATATATATATATATATATATATATATATAATATATATATATATATATATATATATATATATATATATATATATATACATGTATATATATATATATATATATATATATATATAATATATATATAATATATATATATTATATAATATGTCGTGCCGAATAGGCAGAACTTGCTATCTTGGCTTAAATAGCAACGCTCATCTTGCCATATAGGACAAGTGAAAATTTGTGTATGCAATAATTTCGCCAAAATCATTCTGAACCTTACGAAAAAAATATATTTCACTGTGTTTGTTTAGTATTAAATTGCTGTAAATAAATCTAAAATATATTTAGTTGGGTTAGGCTAAAATAAATTGTACTTGTTATAATAAGGTTAGGTAAGTTTTCTAAGATTCTTTTGGTGAAAAATTAAAAATTTTTACATCAACATTAATGAAAAAAATATATCTTTAAACGTATAGGAGAAAATTTTAGAAAGGACTTAATTTTAAATGAGTACTTGCTAATTGACCAGTTTTACATATTCGGCAAGACATATATATATATATATATAATATATATATATATATATATATATATATATATATATATATATATATATATATATATATATCGTGCCGAATAGGCAGAACTTGCGATCTTGGCTTAAATAGCAACGCTCATCTTGCCATATAGGACAAGTAAAAATTTGTGTATGCAATAATTTCGCCAAAATCATTCTAAACATTACGAAAAAAATATATTTCATTGTGTCTGTTTAGTATTAAATTACTGTAAACGTATTTAAAATATATTTAGTTGGGTTAGGCTAAAATAAATTGTTCTTGTTATAATAAGGTTAGGTAAGTTTTTTAAGATACTTTTGGTGAAAAATTAAAAATTTTTACATTAACATTAATGAAAAAAATATATTTTTAAACGTATAAGAGAAAAATTCAGAAAGAACTTAATTTATATGAGTTCTTGCTAATTGACCAGTTTTACATATTCGGCACGACATATATATATATATATATATATATTATATAATATATATATATATATATATATATATAATATATATTGATTTCATTAAAGTAAGAAAAATAAAGACAATAATAATTATTTGATTATTATTATTAATATTATTACTGGTGATTTGAAATCGGTCTCAATATTTTCAGACAAATTTTGAATCATTGTTATTATTATTATTATTATTATTATTATTATTATTATTATTATTATT
>NC_069427.1:23682612-23687612 GCF_026875155.1 Cherax quadricarinatus | reverse complement strand
TCTCTTGCCTCTTCTTCCTGTTCCTCCGAAAATATGTGTAAGCACCTGAAAGAGGTCAGATTTTATTTCCTATTTTCGCTGTGGTATTTTCTTTCATATTTGCAGTCACGTGTTTTATTGTCATTCCCTCCATACATGCGTGTGTGTGTGTGTGTGTACTCACCTAACCTAGTTGAGGTTGCAGGGGTCGAGTCCAAGCTCCTGGCCCCGCCTGTGTGTGCATGTGTGTGTGTGTGTGTGTGTGTGTGTGTGTGTGTGTGTGTGTGTGTGTGTGTGTGTGAGTATACAATAAAAAACTTCAGTGGATAACTGGTGGATGTAATAAAAAATTACTTGCAAAATTTATGTTTGTTTACTTATCGTTTTTACTCTCTACATATATAGTACTCAACATATTTATATCGCCTGTCTCCAGTACCTTTGTGATCTATGGTCATTAATGTCTTTCTAAAACCGTTAGTGTTTTCTTAACGCCATTACTGTCTTCTTAAGACAAGAAAGACACCGATAATTACTACACAGAAGTGAAAAATTACGAGCATCCGAGGGCATAGATGTGAATTATCTCAGTTTTCCCTAAAAACTTGGTTGTGGGGGGAAGAATTACCGAGTGTTTGGACAGCATTTCAAACCGCCTTCACACACGTGCTGAATCTGATGAAAGAAATTCGCTATAAACCTCTAAGAACCTACATCTGCGAGTCAATAATTCCCGGGTTTTGTCCGTCTAGGTAGGAAACCTGTCTAGGATTGGCGAAGTTGATAAGAATATGAAGGATGCCTCTTGATTGGCCGCACGTTGCCATGCAGGTGTGCTCAATGAGCTATGCAGGAGACGATTGGCTGACAGCCCGGAAATTAGAGAGGCTTTTAGCTTACAAATCCTGTGTGTGATTGGTTAGTGATTAGAAGAGCAGTTAGTTCTTATCTAGCGTTGGAGCAGCAAATTATTCCCATACCTTGAGAAGAAATAAGGTCGAATTGCGATTAAACAGTCCTTAGTCCTTTTAGTGGGCCCTTCAATGGCTACCAGCAGAGCGATGATTACGGCAGAGAGGCAAACACTGACAGCAAAACCAACGGAGAAGGGACAAATAAAAGGTGGAAGGAGACGGGTAATGGAGTAGACACTCCTTCATGGTAACTTATCATCATATGTGCGTCCGCCACTCCTCGCCCCGGCCACAACACATTTCTACTTGCAATCGCCCTTTTCCAACAAGCTGCGTTGGGGAGTTTGAACTGCTCCGAACAGCTGATCCTTCGAGGCCATTTTTAGAGATACGTTTTTGTTTGGGTCGCCTTCCAGAGAAAACGGAGTTCCTGAAGGTCTTCCAGCTGGTTGTGGCCATCTAGGGTAGGGAGGGGGGACACGTCGTTGGTGGGGGAGCAGGTCTGCGTGACGTCACGTGTTGTGGCCAAAGGGGGTGGAGCTTAGTGATGTCTCAGAGGGGGAAGGGGGGAAGTGGATGTGGTTAGAGGAGGAGTCTCTGGTGTTGAAGGCCACCAGCGCGCAGTAAGCCAACACCTCCGATGATAAAGGCACTACAGAGGGAATTTAAACATGCATACGGAGATGCTGTGTAGGAGTTGTGAGGGCCATGAAGAGGTTGTATTCGGGTGGAGGTGTCACCACTGGAGGTAGGGGGCGGAGGGGGGCGGGGCTTACTGCACCTGCAACGTTGATAAAGAGGGCGGGGCGTTGTGACGTCATCGAGCTGAGAGAAGTAAGGGCGGAGAAAAGTGACGTCACTGTGACTGAGGCAAGTGAGAGAAAAAGAGAGAGATAGACAAGGATTCATGACGTCACTATAACTGAGAGAATCGAGAGATAGAGAGAGAGGGAGAGAGAGAGAGAGGGAGAGAGAGGAGAGAGAGAGAGAGAGAGAGAGGAGGAGAGAGAGAGAGAGAGAGAGAGAGAGAGAGAGAGAGAGAGAGAGAGAGAGAGAGAGAGAGAGAGAGAGAGTAACATCAGTGTGGATAAGACGAGGTCTTCGTGACATCAATGAGAATAAGGCAGGGGTGGGCGAGATCTTATTAACATCAATTAGACTAAAATTAAGTGCGTGGAGTCTTCTTTATATCACTGGAACATCTTGATGTCGTACAAGAGGACATCATCGAAATTTCGGTTGAGAGAAAAGGTCTCATACTGCTCCTTTAAACATAGAATAAATTACTTATTTTTTAAAATAATTATGAAAAAAAATAGCAGAAATAATTTTCTTCCACTTACAGTATAAGAGATTTTAACACACATCAGCTCATTAACAGATGAGCTATAATCGAAACTCAACCAATTAACAGAAGAAGAGCTGATATCCCACCATATCTCATTTACAGACCGAGAGCTGATATGCGTATGGGCTGAAGCTGTTATTCAGCCTCAGCCCAACCCTATCTGAGATTGATTTTCCATCCCCGTCCCCACAATACCACCCACAACAGTATATTAATACCCAAGTACCTTTTCATATTTAGATTAATAGGGGCAACTGATTTTACTCCCGGAAACGAGCCTTGGTATTTTGGTTGTGACCAGTAATGGATATTTACAATGAGAGACAGCAAAGAATGACTGAAACAGAAAACGAAGAGAACAAACGGAAGAACAATGCAAGATACAATGCAAAGATACAATTCAAAGAAAAAAAAAAGCTGATAATGCCATTCGCAAAAAAAAAAAAAGCTATTACATTTTAACAACTTAAGTTTTCAAAAAGTTGAATGAATTAAGAACGGAAAATTAAGGCAGATTAATTATTACTAAAATTTCATGAAGCACAAAACCTTTGCGGCCCATTTAGCGCAGGGAGCGGTGGAGGATCGATCCTTCGAATGTTCATAGAGGAGCAGTTTGAAAGAGTGTGGATCCTCGGCCTGCGGTCGAGTGTTGTTTTCACTGTTTAAGTGATGGATCTCGATTCATGGGAAGTAGCTTACCAAACATTGAGTACCATATCTCAGAACTCAATAGTAAATCTTTCAGTACTGACCCACCCCGGTCTAAAACCTCTTGCCCTAGACAAACACACACACACACACACACACATATAAATATACATTTACAGTGCTAGTCACGGCATTATGCCGCCCCTTACCACACACTTGACAAACACAAACATATACCATGAAAGATTATAATATATATATTTGCACACTGAAGTTTTAATACTTAATGCTGCGTCCTTTACGCTTAATCACGTCCCTCAGCCGTGTAGGAAGACTCTCACACAAATTCATGAGGGTTTGAGGAGGTATATTATTCCATGCCTCATGTAGGGCAGCCTCCAGCCACGGGATGGAACTGATATCCTTGCCCGGTAAACTTCGTTTCACTATTGACTAGAGGTTTTCAATAGGGTTTAGGTCTGGGGAATTGAATGACCAGTCATTAAAGAATCTCACTTCACAGTCCTTAAGCCACTGAAATACACATTTGGCGGTATGACACGGTGCACTGAATTGCATAAAAACCGTAGCTCCACACTTGTCAAACGCCTCAGGTAAATTGTCACACAATAACTCCTGGTAATTTTCCTGGTTCATATACTGGTTTTTGGAAAGCACAGTGAGTTCACCAACACCTAAGCACTGAAACACCCCCAAACCATAAGCGAGTCTGGGTGTTTGGTGGTCCCACAGGTGTACCGTGGGTCTAGTGGGTCACTACTTCTGGGCCCGTACACATGTCCCCCACGGTTACAGGTGGGGATTAGGGATTCCAGTGAAGATATTTCTTTGCACAATCCAGCCTACGTTTCTTCTGTGGCTTGGATAAGATCGGTTTCTTAACCTGGCGGTGACTACTATAGCCCAGTTCTGACACACGCCTTTTAACAATTCTTAGTCACCTCTGAGAGAAGATGTGGGTTCTTTTCTTTTAATTCTCTAGCAGTCATCTTAGGTGTACTCTCTAACTGCTTCTTTAACCCACTTATGGTACGAACAGATGTCTTCTTCGAGGGGCCAGGCCGAGGTTTGGCAAACAGTAACTAGACACCGCCACCAGCCTTGAAACGCTGCACCCAGTTCCTCACTGCACGCTCACACATACCAACATTTTCCAATATTTCTTTAGTCTGTTGCCCAGCTTTGTGAAGCCCTATGATTTGAGCTATAGCTTCAGGTGTTAAGGCCTTCTTTTACCCATAATCAAGACCAAAGCGAAAGGAACACTGTACAAAAAATGGGGCAGATGAGTGGCAAAAGTGCAACACTTTCTTCTCACCACGGCAGCCACGTGAGCACTAAGGAGTCACTGTAAAGTGTGGCAGCAGGCCATGACGTCATGCTAACGGCTGCTGCCCGGCATAATGCACTGACGAAAAAGACCCTCCTGTATAGTAGGATTTTAATTTTCGTCATGGCATTATGCCGGAGGCGCTCGCCCGGCACTGTATATATATATATATATATATATATATATATATATATATATATATATATATATATATATATATATACATGTATATATGTTGTGCCGAATAGGTAAAACTGGTCAATTAGCAAGAACTCATTCAAAATTGAGTCCTTTCTAAAATTTTATCTTATACGTTTAAAAATATATTTTTTCATTGATTTTAATGTAAAAATTAATAATTTTGTGCCATAAGAACTTTAGAAAACTTACCTAACCTTATTATAACAAGCGTCATATCTAATATTTAAGATGAGTTTACAATAATTTAATAATAAACAAACACAATGAAGTATATTTTTTCGTTAGGTGCAGAATGATTTTTGCGAAATTATTGCATACACAAATTTTCGCTTGCCTTGTTCAGTAAGAAGAGCGTTGCTATTTAAGCCAAAATTGCAAGTTTTACCTATTCGGCACGACACACACACACACACACACACATACACACACACACACACACACACACACACACACACACACACACACACACACACACACACACACGCACACACACACACACACACACACATATATACATATATATATATATGTACATATTTAAATACACATGGATAGA
>NC_069427.1:23675112-23677612 GCF_026875155.1 Cherax quadricarinatus | reverse complement strand
ATCTTCTTTTCCCCATGCTGTGTTTGGGACTTATTTACTAAAACATAATGTCTGAATGTTTATAATAATTAATTCAGCTGTACAAAATGTTTAATTGGATTTTTTGTTAACTGGTGATGCTGATGTAATTTGTTTTCTTACTTGGTGGTACTGAATTAATTTGTTATTTTGGTGATACTGAGGTAATTTTTTATTTTAGTGATACTGAGGTAATTTTATTCACTTGACGATTCTGAGGTAATTTCTTGTCTAACTAGGTGATATTTAGGTAATTTGTTATCTTACCTTATAATGGAACCACAGAAGCTTGCTGTGGTATTTTCCCTGCTAGGGATCTTTGTGAAGCATTTGGATGGAATTCCAGGCAGTTCCCGTGTGAATGGGTGCATGGATAATGGTGTACAGGGAATTGTTATCTTTGTAGGTTGAATGAGAAATGGTGAAGATTCAGTGGGTAACGCGACTGGATGAATGGGTAATGGGCTGACGAGAAAATGGATAATGTGGGTGAAGAATGGTTAGCAGCGAGGGTGGGTGAATGGTGGATGGTGTGGATGGGTAAGGGTGTGGTGGGTAGATTGAGAACCTTTCAAAAATGAATTGTTGCCAGTGTAAGACGAACAATGGTATCGGTCTGAGGGAATGAAATGGATGACTGCTTGGATTCAAGAACAGGTATGGCTGCACTTGAAAAGAAAGAGAGCTAAACCCGCTGGGATCTTACAGCGCCAGGAGAATGGTAGGTAGTTACATTTTATTCAAGGAAGGATAAGGTAGTTCCTGTTACTAAGATCAAAAGCCCTTTAGCAAGCATTTACCCCTAGAAAGGTTGCTTGAACAAATTCAGTAAAGTGGGCCGAATTGCTATAGAAAAAGTTCCTTTCCAGTTATTGATTTCTCTAATGAATTAATAAATACATAGACATATCTCTATTAATTAACGTGTTTTATTTTTCACAAGACTACCTTAGCGACATTGCCTGCCATACAAAAATTAATATACAAAGCAGCGTTGTCCTCCCAACTTATGGATCAGCCATCATTTAGTTACTGTTGCTTAGAACGAGAGAAGAGGAGTATGTTATGTGATGTTTAGAATAATCGTTGCTAAGCTACTGTAACTATGAATTTACACTGTATCTGTTTGTATGACCTTATGGGTATATAAACGAAGTTTAGCAATATTTTAGTTTCGTCCATAGAATATTTTCTCGCTCTGTGATGACGAAAATATCCTCAGGAATTATTTTTCTCTTGTGTGTCGGATATACCATCATGATAGATTTTAATTTGCAAATATAGCAGTACTTCCAGCTCTGCTGGTATAAAACCTCAGAAGGTCACATAGCCGAAGAGACCTCCAAATACTAGACGATATCATCAGCTTCCAGTTTAGACTGATAGATTTCCTCGCTAGATAAAAGATCATCATCCTGTGTGAAGGAAAAAAGACAAGGTAAACAGAGCTTGCGTTTTTCCCCTACTACATAACTATCATACAGAGTACAGTAGTAGCAAGCTTCTGATGTCTACAATAATAATTTTTATTGTGTCCGGTTTGACTCTGGCCTAAATAACTGGGTTCCCAAACTGGTAAAAAAAGAATTAGAACAGACGTTGGTGCCTTGAGCGAAACTGGAAACTTATAACGGAGTCGGAATGAAACCGGCTAAAAACTGAGGCTCATGGTATCTTAAAAAAAAAAAAAAGGAGAGGACCCTGGTACAAATATAAATTAAAGGCCCCCAGAACCAACAAAATTTAAAGATTCAAACCATTGTCCAAATGTAAGTTATAGGGTCACGGTACCAAAACAAATTATATAGTTTTGGCACTAATATAAATGAGGGGTAGACAGTAACGATATAAATGCGAGGACCTGAGGAACCAATGTAAATCAGGGGTTCCTGGTACAAATATATAAATCCGAGGTCCCATGTACTAATATAAATCACAGGTTTCTGGTATCATTGTAAATCAGAGACCCCAGGCACCAACATAAATCACAGGTTGCTGGTAGCAATGTAAATCAGGTCCCAGGTACCAATATAAATCACAGGTTCCAGGTATCAATGTAAATCAGAGGTCCCCGGTACCTATAAAAATGAGAACAGGGACCCTTCCACCGGTCAGGTGGTGCCCCCTGTCGCCCGTCTTCACTACCACCCACCACAATAACCACCACCACCACCCAGCGCACTACAATAAGTCACCACCATCAATCACAGCAACCACAGCCACCCACCACACCAACCACCGACCACCGCCACCCAACACACCAACCACCACCACCCACCACCGCCATCCAACTCACAATATCCCCATATCCACGACGCCGAGCACCACCCACCACACCAAACAGCTCCCACCACATCAAGTACCTCACCCACCACACCACCCACCCCTCCTACCACACTAACTTTACCACCACCAAAATTAAAGCTCCAGTCTCAACCTGACTGGTTGTTATTGATATTATTATTATTATTATTATTATTAT
>NC_069427.1:23665112-23670112 GCF_026875155.1 Cherax quadricarinatus | reverse complement strand
ACATAGAACATGCATGGTACACAGAGCAAGCAGTAGCACATAGAACATGCAGTGGTACACATAGCAAGCATAGCACATAGAACTGCAGGGGTTTAACACATAGCAAGCAGTAGCACATAGAACTGCAGTGGTACACATAGCAAGCAGTAGCACATAGAACATGCAGTGGTACACATAGCAAGCAGACACATAGAACATGCAGTGGTAAAACAGAGCAAAGCAGTAGCACATAGAACATGCAATGGTACACTGAGCAAGCAATGCACATAGAAAAATGCAGTGGTACACATAGCAAGCAGCAGCACATAGAAAAACAGTGGTACACAGAGCAAGCAGTAGCACATAGAACATGCAGTGGTACACAGAGCAAGCAGCAACACATAGAACATGCGTGGTACACATAGCAAGCAGTAGCACATAGAACAGCAGTGGTACACATAGCAAGCATAGCATCATAGAACATGCATGGTACACATAGCAAGCAGTAGCTCATAGAACAAGCAGTGGTACACATAGCAAGCAGTAGTCACATAGAACAATGCAGTGGTACACATAGCAAGCAGTAGCACATAGAACAACAGTGGTACACATAGCAGCAGTAGCACATAGAACAAGCAGTGTACACATACAAGCAGTACACATAGAACAAGCAGTGTACACATAGCAAGCAGTAGCACATAGAACAACAGTGGTACACATAGCAAGCAGTGGTACACATAGCAAGCAGTAGCACATAGAACAAGCAGTGGTACACAGAGCAAGCAGTAGCACATAGAACAAGCAGTGGTACAAATAGCAAGCAGTAGCACATAGAACAAGCAGTGGTACACATAACGAGCAGTACCACATAGAACAAGCAGTGGTACACATAGCAAGCAGTAGCACATAGAACAAGCAGTGGTACACATAGCAAGCAGTAGCACATAGAACATACAGTGGTACACAGAGCAAGCAGTAGCACATAGAACAAGCAGTGGTACACATAGCAAGCAGTAGCACATAGAACATGCAGTGGTACACATAGCAAGCAGCAGCACATAGAATAAGCAGTGGTACACATAGCAAGCAGCATCACATAGAACAAGCAGTGGTACACATAGCAACAGTAGCACATAGAACATGCAGTGGTACGACATAGCAAGCAGTAGCACATAGAACATGCAGTGGTACACATAGCAAGCAGTAGCACATAGAGCAAGCAGTGGTACACATAGCAAGCAGCAGCACATAGAACAAGCAGTGGTACACAGAGCAAGCAGTAAGCACATAGAACATCAGTGGTACACAGAGCAAGCAGTAGCACATAGAACATGCAGTGGTACACAAGCAAGCAGTAGCAACATAGAACAAGCAGTGGTACACATAGCAAGCAGTAGCACATAGAACATGCAGTGGTACACATAGCCAAGCAGTACACATAACAAGCATGGTACACATAGCAAGCAGCACAGCACATAGAACAAGCAGTGGTACACATACAGCAGTAGCACATAGAACATGCAGTGTACACATAGCAAGCAGTAGCACATAGAACATGCAGTGTACACAGAGCAAGCAGTAGCACATAGAACATGCAGTGGTACACATAGCAAGCAGTAGCACATAGAACATGCAGTGGTACACTACAACAGCAGCACATAGAACAAGCAGTGGTACAACATAGCAAGCAGTAGCACATAGAACAAGCATGTACACATAGCAAGCAGTAGCCACATAGAACATGCGTGGTACACATAGCAGCAGTAGCCACATGAACATGCAGTGGTACACATAGCAAGCAAGTAGCACATAGAACATGCAGTGGTACACATAGCAAGCAGCAGCACATAGAACAAGCAGTGGTACACAGAGCAAGCAGTAGCACATAGAACATGCAGTGGTACACAGAGCAAGCAGCAGCACATAGAACATGCAGTGGTACACATAGCAAGCAGTAGCACATAGAACATGCAGTGGTACACATAGCAAGCAGTAGCACATAGAAACATGCAGTGGTACACATAGCAGCAGTCGCACAAGAACAAGCAGTGGTACACATAGCAAGCAGCAGCACATAGAACAAGCAGTGGTACACATAGCAAGCAGTAGCACATAGAACATGCAGTGGTACACATAGCAAGCAGTAGCACATAGAACATGCAGTGGTACACAGAGCAAGCAGTAGCACAGAGAACATGCAGTGGTACACATAGCAAGCAGTAGCACATAGAACATGCAGTGGTACACATAGCAAGCAGTAGCACATAGAACATGCAGAGGTACACATAGCAAGCAGTAGCACATAGAACATGCAGTGGTACACATAGCAAGCAGTAGCACATAGAACATGCAGTGGTACACAGAGCAAGCAGTAGCACATAGAACATGCAATGGTACACTGAGCAAGCAATAGCACATAGAACATGCAGTGGTACACAGAGCAAGCAGTAGCACATAGAACATGCAATGGTACACAGAGCAAGCAATAGCACAT
The DNA here is from genome assembly GCF_026875155.1 of Cherax quadricarinatus. Taxonomy (NCBI): domain Eukaryota; kingdom Metazoa; phylum Arthropoda; class Malacostraca; order Decapoda; family Parastacidae; genus Cherax; species Cherax quadricarinatus. Next base: position 23,667,639 of record NC_069427.1, on the reverse strand, counting down.
AGAACATACAGTGGTACACAGAGCAAGCAGTAGCACATAGAACATGCAATGGTACACAGAGCAAGCAATAGCACATAGAACATGCAGTGGTACACAGAGCAAGCAGTAGCACATAGAACATGCAGTGGTACACATAGCAAGCATTAGCACATATAACATGCAGTGGTACACATAGCAAGCAGTAGCACATAGAACATGCAGTGGTACACATAGCAAGCAGTAGCACATAGAACATGCAGTGGTACACAGAGCAAGCAGTAGCACATAGAACATGCAGTGGTACACATAGCAAGCAGTAGCACATAGAACATGCAGTGGTACACAGAGCAAGCAGTAGCACATAGAACATGCAATGGTACACAGAGCAAGCAATAGCACATAGAACATGCAGTGGTACACAGAGCAAGCAGTAGCACATAGAACATGCAGTGGTACACATAGCAAGCAGTAGCACATAGAACATGCAGTGGTACCATAGCAACAGTAGCACATAGAACAGCAGTGGTACACATAGCAAGCAGTAGCACATAGAACATGCAGTGGTACACATAGCAAGCAGTAGCACATAGAACATGCAGTGGTACACATAGCAAGCAGTAGCACATAGAACATGCAGTGGTACACAGAGCAAGCAGTAGCACATAGAACATGCAGTGGTACACATAGCAAGCAGTAGCACATAGAACGTGCAGTGGTACACATAGCAAGCAGTAGCACATAGAACATGCAGTGGTACACAGAGCAAGCAATAGCACATAGAACATGCAGTGGTACACAGAGCAAGCAGTAGCACATAGAACATGCAGTGGTACACATAGCAAGCAGTAGCACATAGAACATGCAGTGGTACACAGAGCAAGCAGTAGCACATAGAACATGCAGTGGTACACATAGCAAGCAGTAGCACATAGAACATGCAGTGGTACACAGAGCAAGCAGTAGCACATAGAACATGCAGTGGTACACATAGCAAGCAGTAGCACATAGAACATACAATGGTACACAGAGCAAGCAGTAGCACACAGAACATGCAATGGTACACAGAGCAAGCAGTAGCACATAGAACATGCAGTGGTACACATAGCAAGCAGTAGCACATAGAACGTGCAGTGGTACACATAGCAAGCAGTAGCACATAGAACATGCAGTTGTACACATAGCAAGCAGTAGCACACACGGCAAGTAGCAACACACAGGGCAAGCAGTAGCACACAGACCAGTGACACACAGGGCAAGCAGTAGCACGCAGAACAGTGACACATAGGGCAAGCAGTAGCACATAAGGCAAACAGTAATACACAGGGCAATCAAAAGCACACATAACAGTAACACACAGGGCAAGCAGTAGCACATAGGGCAAGCAGTAACATACAGGGCAAGCAGAAGCACACAGCAGTAGAATGTTAAGGAAGTTGCATAGATGTTTTCATACTCAGTAACAATCTGCTTTTCACTTAACTCAGAACTGCATCATAATATCATATAATTATGGTAAGAGTGTATCTCCGTGAAATCTTCCACCACTTCACCCAAGCATCCTTCAAGAAGTTTTAACCCGCTGCACTGCAAGCCTTTCAAGATGTTCTCCGAAACATTAAACTGTGTAATATGTAAATAGGTATCACTGATTTCATAAGAGTGCCAAAAAATGCAGTAATTGTCATTTCAAGTGTTCCTCTCTTCTATGTAAGTATGTATATATGTACGTATGTATGTATGTATGTATGTATGTATGTATGTATGTATGTATGTATGTATGTATGTATGTATGTATGTATGTATATATGCATGTATATATATATATATATATATAATATATATAATATATATATATATATATATATATATATACATATATATATATATATATATATATATATATATATATATATATATATATATATATATATATATATATATATATATATAAAGCCGGGATGTACATTTATGGTGATTAATATGCCCAGGCAAAGTGAGAAGCAATCAAGTGCGTAAATCTATGTCTACAGGCATACCATCATGTCCAAATGATTTGTTAAGGGAGACGCTTCCCAGTGCATCCATAATATCTGAATGATTAAGACATCACTCGTAATAAAAGTGTAACATCTTTAGACTAAATAAGAGACAATCACTGCAGTATGAATCATGGATAAAAGACTTTTATGCAGCTATTAGGATAGTTGTAAACTCGTAGGGTAACCCTAATTCCTTGGATCATAAATTCTTCACCAGCATGAAGTAACTCCCTGGAAGTATTGATCCAGTTCAGACCCTAAAAAGGTGATATTTACAGTCAATGGGGTAAGGACTAACTTTACCAAAATAAGTAAAATTATTATTATTTTTAGATTCACAGGACAAGGGAAAATGCAAATACGTCTAACAGTTAAAAAAGGAATGTGTTAAAATAAGCCCATTAACCAATATAAGCAAGATATCAACCAAGCAAAGTTAAGCTCTGGTCCGCTGCTGGCTCAGCTTTACGCTCTGACCCGTCTATGTATTACTTTGTATTAAATAAGCT
>NC_069427.1:23612612-23660112 GCF_026875155.1 Cherax quadricarinatus | reverse complement strand
CTTGTCCCGGCAGCTCAGCTGCAAGTGAGCCGCATTAAAAAAGGAAGACATTATACAATACGTCCAGTGTTCTCAGCGGAATATTAAGCAACCGTCAACGCGAGCAGCGGGACGAGGGAGTAAATTGCGGACAGCACCGCGGGGAGTCCGGGGCCCGACCCTGGGGGTTATATAAATACTTTTTACTGCATGCCCTTGAGTTATTCCGACGTAAATTTGCCACACTGACGCATTAACAACTAGATAACACATGTATTAAAAGGATAGAATTGTTCTGAAGCCATTATAACCACTTGGTAGCAGAGAATAAACAAGTTAGTTGGGACGGAGTCTGTCGGGGGGACCGCTGTGTGTGTGTACTCTCAGCTCCTGCCGCCTCCTGCGCTGCAGGATCTTCGGAGACAGAATCCTCTTCTAAGGCTCCAAGAAGGGATCAACAGCCCTTTGCCAACATCCTAGATTCTTCAGAGAGAGAGTGTGAAGTCTCTTCCTATTGTATATAATCATATCTGATTTCTTTCCCATCACTATGAATTGTTTGATCCTTGCTGTTTCCACGATACTCTTGAACACATAATTGTCTGAAGGATCAAGGGAGAGATACTCAATGTCTCTCTGCAGGATTTTTGGGGGACACACCACGTTTTCTCTAATGGATAATAATATATAGGCTTCACGTCTCTATGAAGGCTCCTCTTATACACTTCACGCCACATTAAAGCAAAACGGAGTCAATTCGCATCTCTTTGGAAGACACACTTCATGTTCTCTCTGAAGGATCCTTGGAGAAACACTTTAAACTCCCTCTGAAGGATCCTGGAAGACACTTCAAACCAGAAGGATCCTGGAAGACACTTCAAACAAGAAGGATCCTGAAAGACGCTTCAAACCTGAAGGATCCTGGAAGACACCTCAGACCTAAAGTATCCTGGGGCACACGCTTCACTTTCTTTCAGAAGGACTTGGAGAGACACTTCCTGTTAAGCATCCTGAGAAAATCACTTCGCACGCACATCACGTCCTCTCCAGACACCGATGAATCGACGGACGAATTAAAACCATGAATACCAGGTGAGAAATTCTCTGTTTCACGGCCGTCTTGCTGCAACGACGAGCTGTGAGAATTAAAACACCTATAGTAGATTATTATTATTATTATTATTATTATTATTATTATTATTATTATTATTATTATTATTATTATTATTATTATTATTATTAATAAAAAAGATGTAGAGTCGATACAAAACTAGAATTTTTTTTTCTTCGCTTACAAAATAGTGGACCAATGTTATGATCTAAAGGAGGATGCATTTAACATTTACTACACTCGTAGGAAACGTTAAAAAATATATGTGATGAACAAATTATTGGGCACGAGTATAGCTCTTCCCCTGTCGTTACAAATAGGTAAATAAAAAAAAACAAATTACTAGTGTTAATGAACCGCTAGCGGAGTAAGGTGAGAACCGACACTCAGGCTGTTGAAGTAGCGGGCTTCAAGTAGCGGAGGGAGGATCGAGCCTCCACCACGCTTTGCGCTGAATGAGCCCACATGGGTTTCGCTCATCATGAGATACAGAGCGAGCTTTCATTTAGACAACGTTTCGCTCACGTGTAGATATTTGAAGTCATGCTCATGGCTCTGCTGTTTCTATTCTTCCACACCTTTTTGTATACACGTTTCTTCTCAAACCAACAACGATAGACAATACCGTAGGGAGATTAGTGGGGAATCAAAGACGACGTTTTATCCACAGTGAAACGACGTGGGTGAAACGTCGTAAAATGAACTTTTTTCCCCCTCCCTGTTAAACGTGTCTCTGAATCACCAGCTATTAGCATAATGAGTTTAATAACGAATTCTCCAAGGATAACGCATCATTTTTGCATGATTGGAGGGCGTTATACGCAGCTGTAATACTCAAAGTGCCCAGCTCAGGGACTTCCTGCTGCCCTGCTGATAACAATCATGCAAAGATGAACTTGAAAATTAATTACACAATACAAAAACATAATCCCGTAATTTTTTGCATGAAAGGAGGGTGTTAGACACTGCCTGTATTGCGGCATTAAACACAAAACTCATAACCCCCTCACTGTTATGGCAGATTATGAACGGTGAAACTTACAGTGGTATGGAGCGAGGGGAAAAGAGGGTAGGAGGGAGGAAGGAAAGGAGAAAGAGAGAGGAAGAGGGAGGGATGGAGGCATGGTGTCGATGAAGGAGGTCTGGAAAGAGATAGATAGATAGATAGATAGATAGATAGATAGAGAGAGAGAGAGAGAGAGAGAGAGAGAGAGAGAGAGAGAGAAGAGAGAGAAGAGGAGAAGAAAGGGAATGAAATAAGGCTGAATGAAGGCAATGAAGGTGATCTAGCAGAAGAGAGGGAGTGAAGCAAGGAATAAATGAGATAATGAAGGTCTGGAAAGAGGGAGAGGGAATGAAGCAAGGAGAACAGGAGGCAATGAAGAAGTTTGGAAAGTGCGTGAAGGAATGAAGCAAGAAGGAACGGAGGCAATGAGGGAGGTGTTGAAGGAGAGAGAAAGTGAAGAAATGAGGAGCGTAGGAAATGAGGGAGGACAGGTAAGAGAGAGAGAGGAAGAACGAGACAGGGAGGGAGTGAAGAAAGTTGAAGGAAAGAAAGGGAGAGCAGAGAAATGAAGAAGATTGAAGGAAAGAGAAAATGAAGAGGCAAAGGGAGGGAGGGAGAGAGAAAAGAAAAAAAAAGAAAGTTGGATGAAAGAAGAGGGTGAACGAAGAGAGAAAGAGAGAGAGCAAAGAAAAAAGGTAGAGAAAAGATTGAAAGAAAGGACAAACGGGAAAAAACGGGAAAAAAGATGAATTAAAAAGAAAGAAGGAGCGAATGAAGTGTGAGCGAGACAGCATCTCTAGTAACGCGGACTCGTTAGCATCAACTTCGAGATGGCTGTGGATGCTGAGTAACTATATCTCTCACCTCATCCTCCTCCTTCTACAGGGCTATGCTGAAAGAGCTAAACCCGCGCGTGGGTCTTTCAGCGAAGGGAGTGGTGAAGGCTTGATCCACCGACCTTAACCAATCAGGTTTTTTTTTTAAATATAATATGACACCACAGATTTCCTTTCGAACAGCAGCGGTTTGTATTTACAAATTATTATTATCATTATTATTATTATTACTATTATTATTATTATTTTAATAATATTTCTGTTATTATTATCATTATTATTATTATTATTATTATTATTATTATTATTATTATTATTATTATTACTGTTATTATTATTATAATATTATTATTGTTGTTATTAATGTTATTATTATTATGACCCGTATAGGTTACATTCAACGCAATTATTTCCTGAGGCTCGATACTCCATCCGTTAAAATTATTATTATTATTATAATCAAGGGAGAAGCGCTAAACCAGGTGGATTATACAGCGCCTGGGGGGGGATGTGGAAGGCATTCAGGCTTAATTCGGGGAACTGGAGCACAGATTCAATTCCCTAAATCAAGAGCCCCTCACCAACATCAAGGAACCTTCCTTGAGGGGGCATCCGTTAAAAGAGATAGATGTCCCTCATCTCACAGCTAGGTTACCCCCGTCTCCGATCAGCCAGGGTGGCCGTGGTCGAGTATCAGATTCAGAGTATCTTAAGTCTCACGTTTGCGCTTCAGAGGTACAAAGGCTGAAAATTCAACATTTCAGGAAATGTATTGGTTTTCGAATGAGTTACGTGTCACTGAGAATCAACACCGCCATAAAAAAGATTAATGGATTTTGGGTGGGACGAATTGCGCACATAATTAAATTTGCGAGTAGTAACTTTTAACGCTGGAGTTTGCGTAATTACGGTCATTAATATTTAGCGGAACTCGTTTATCGGCAGATATTTTCCACGGACCTAAACGCTCAAGTCCGCGGTTGTTTTCAATTACCGAAGCAGAACACTTTCCAATTCGGCTTTGATTCGTTAGTCTTCAAGAAGAATCAACACGTTATTTATTTTTGCAGTTAAGCTTCCTTTCATTTCTTCCTTCCTTCCTTCCTTCCTTCCTTCCTTCTTACCTTCCTTCTTGAGGGTCTTGTTCCCCCTGCCTTCAAGTCGTCCAGCAAGGTTCAGGAAGTATGTATCTTGAACGAAATTCTGGTTATCTGTGAAGCGTGAAGGGCGGTCTTTGTCCTCATCGGTGTACAGTTACCCCGCGTTGCTGCTGTTCTAGGTACACTGCTGCTGTTACTGTAGCTTTTGTTACTGTTGTTGCCTTTGTTGTCGTCGTTGGTTTTGTTTTGATGTTTTTGCGTTGTATATCAGTGTTGTTGCTGCTGCCGCTTTTGTTACAATGCGGTGGTGGTTTTTATATATATATATATATATAAATATATTATATATATATATATATATATATATATATATATATATATATATATATATATATATATATATTAATTTTTATTAACACATCGGCCGATTCCCACCAAGGCAGGGTGGCCCGAAAAAGAAAAACTTTCATCATCATTCACTCCATCACTGTCTTGCCAGAGGGGTGCTTTACACTACAGTTATTAAACTGCAACATTAACACAACACAGCGACTAATCGAACCCGTGTTGTCTTAGCCCGCCTCATGATGAGCGAAATTTCACGACGCTCTAACATACTGGACCATACAATCCTACAAGGATCACGCACCTAGCAGAGCTAGGTGCTGTACCGTGATCCGAAGATATACGATGGTGTGAGTGCCTCAGAGCCAATTCCATTTTACTCCCCGTTTGGTGTACTAGCCTCCACAAACAGTATACATAATATTATAACCACGAAGAAGTGGTAATTAATCAATATCAACACTGCAACTAGCCGGGGGATCGAACCCGTGTTGTTTTAGCCCGCCTCATGGTAAGCAAAAATTTACGATGCTCTAACCCACTGGACCATACAATCCTACTAGAATCACGCCCCAGCAGAGCTAGATGTTGTACCGTGATCCGAAGACATATGATGGTGTGGGTGCCTCAGAGCTAATTCCATTCTACTCTCCGTTTGGTGTACTGAGGCACCCACACCATCGTAAGTTCTCTGATCACGATAGGCTCAAGCAACAGGGGTTCGATCCCGTGCTAGTTGCATTGTTGTTGTTGATTAAATACCACTTGTTCGTAGTTACAATATATATTAAATATATATATATATATATATATATATATATATATATAATATATATATATATATATATATATATATATATATATTTCAACAAGTCGGCCGTCTCCCACCGAGGCAGGGTGACCCAAAAAAGAAAGAAAATCCCCAAAAAGAAAATACTTTCATCATCATTCAACACTTTCACCACACTCACACATTATCACTGTTTTTGCAGAGGTGTCAGAATACAACAGTCTAGAAGCATACACATATAAAGATACACAACATATCCCTCCAAACTGCCAATATCCCAAACGCCTCCTTTAAAGTGCAGGCATTGTGCTTCCCATTTCCAGGACTCAAGTCCGACTATATGAAAATAACCGGTTTCCCTGAATCCCTTCACTAAATATTACCCTGCTCACACTCCAACAGATCGTCAGGTGCCAAGTACCATTCGTCTCCATTCACTCCTATCTAACACGCTCACGCACGCTTGCTGGAAGTCCAAGCCCCTTGCCCCCAAAACCTCCTTTATCCCCTCTCTCCAACCCTTTCGAGGACGACCCCTAACCCCGCCTTCCTTCCAATATAGATTTATATGCTTTCCATGTCATTCTACTTTGATCCATTCTCTCAAATGACCAAACCACCCAACAAACCCCTCTTCTGCCCCCTGACTAATACTTTTATTAACTCCACACCTTTTCCCTAATTTCCACACTCCGAATTTTCTGCATAATATTTACAAACCACACATTGCCCTTAAACAGGACATCTCCACTGCCTCCAACCGTCTCCTCGCTGCTGCATTTACCACCCAAGCTTCACACCCATATAAGAGTGTTGGTACTACTATAACTTTCATACATTCCCTTCTTTACCTCCATAGATAACGTTTTTTGACTCCACATATACCTCAACGCACCACTCACCTTTTTTTCCCTCATCAATTCTATGATTAACCTCATCCTTCATAAATCCATCCGCCGACACGTCAACTCCCAAGTATCTGAAAACATTCACTTCTTCCATACTCTCCCTCCTCCAATTTGATACCAATTTTTCTAATCCCTAAATCATTTGACACTCTCATACCTTACTCTTTTTACGTTCATAGTTAACGTTTTTTGACCTTCACACATTCCCAAACGCACCACTCACCTTTCGCAATCAATTCTTGATAATCTCCTCATAATCCCACAGTAACATCAAGTCAAAAAGTAAACTGTTCCATTCCCATCCTTTAATTTGATATTCCAAAATTTTTTTAATCAACACACCCTCCCCATCACCTACTCATTTTACTTCCTTTCAACCCCATCTATAACTTTCCCAAACTCACCATGTGACCATTGCAATCTGTCTAAAAACCCAAAACTTTTCATCGGGAAGTGTCTCCCATTTTGAATTTGACCCCCTAACCTGAATCCCACACCTCTAAAAACCTTAGCATTTATTCCTTACAACCCTTTTCCTATATATTAAACAACATATGATATTACATCCTATTAATATATTTTTAGGAATATCTCCCTTATTTAACATATATACTATATATCAATATATAAATACTCTTTAACATATATAATACTAATTTTCATATATTCAACATATATATATACTATATATATATATATATATATATATATATATATATATATATATATATATATATTATATATATAATATTTTCTGGCTAGTACCTTCAACACAGCAAAATCTATAATTTGTCCCGATGAATTATAAAAGAAATTTATGGCTGCTGCAGTGACTACGTATGCGCGAACAGAGAAAATTGTCAATAAAAAAAATTATATTAAGTTTTTTTTATCCACCATATAGGATGAACGAAAAAAAAAATAACGTTAAATGATCGTATTTCTCTTTTCTATTACTTTTTTGCACTTAAAAGTATTTTTTCTGAACTATGGTAAACGAGGTAAGGGAAAAGAAGGTGACGAAGTTCCATGATAAAGTCACTGGCTCAGATCATCAGCAAATATCATTGGCTTGAAGTTTACGAAATGATTCTGGCGAGGAGAGGAGGAAAAAAAGAGAGAATGAAAGTTGTCGAATTCGAATATGTCAATGCCAAGTGATTGCGCAAAAATCACATTAAGTGCAGAACGCTTGTAATCAAATTCGAGGCAGGAAGAAAACACAGGGAACTCTGCTAAATTACAGTAATAGACGATGGAAAATCAAGATGAAAGGAGATAACAAACAAGAGCACTGAGAGCACCGACTGAGGTAAAACATGGCTATCAGATAAAAACAGTAGCCAAAGTTCGTCAACCCTCTCGATTTTCTAACTCACTTAGGGGGAAAAAAAAGCTCAAGCATCAGCTCTATAATTTGGTATGATTTGACTGGTTATTGTCTTGCAATTCAACGACCTCCTAGAAGACACTGCATGTGCAATAGGCTCTGGTAAACGCATGGATGTGAGAGTTACAGCGTGTTTCACACTTTAGCATGTCCTCTTATCTAAGTCGATTTTTAACACACTATTTCAACAGATTTTCTGGGGAGGGAAGGGAAGGATGGGGTCCTGAGGAAATTCAGGGTGAGGATTTTGAGAATAAGTTTCTGGATAGCTCTTGAAATGGGCTCCTGGCAGTGTTTTGGGAATAGGTTCTTGGTGAGGTTGTAGGAAAGAGCTCCTAGTGGGGCTCTAAAAATGGGTTCCTGGGGGATCCCTAAATAGCGGGACGCTTTATGTGCTACCCTCACGGGCATCCTCACACAATACTCGGTAAGTATGAGTCTCGTGGTTGAAATTTTGACCTTTGCAGATGTCAGATGCAAAACCATTGAAAATCACGTAGTTATTTAGTTTTCGTTGGGGAAAAAAAACGTTATTTTAAATAAATATGTGTTTCGGATACTAAAGGGGGTGCACTTGCCCCTCGCGAAAAAAAAATTAGGCAGTATAGTTAATTCTATGCTAGATTTTTTTCAAATAAGTAGTTTAAATTTAAATTTGAATAGAATTCTTTTCAATTTTTGAAATGGCTTAAACTCTATGGTTTACAGTGTGTGTTTTACAGTTTCCTAAAATTTTTAAAGCCAATTTACAATGTTTGGGATATGTGAATCATTGATTAAAGAGAGAGAGAGAGGGGAGAGGGGAAAGAGAGAGAGAAGAGAGAGGAGAGAGAGAGAGAGAGAGAGAGAGAGAGAGAGAGAGAGAGAGAGAAAGAGAGAGAGAGAGAAAGAGAAAGTGAGAAAAAATTAACTGCATCACCCGGTGTACTAAATTTAAATTTAAATTACCAGTTTTACGTTCTTGTGAACAGTCATAGACAGGAGTGACGGAGGTAAATTAGACAGAGGTGAAGGTGTCCGAGTACCAGAAAGAATTGGGTAAAATGTGGATCAGGGTCGTGATGACCTTCCTCACACCTAATGAAACCTAGTGGTTCCCTGGTTCAGACGCTGTTAACCTTATCACAGTGTCGTGGTTAGTGTTTAAACCTAGGGACCGTTCACACGCACGCACACACACACACACACACACACACACACACACACACACACACACACACACACACACACACACACACACACACACACACACATTCACAGGAGGTTCGTTTGTACACATTTTTAAAGTGTGTAAAATGGAAGTGAAAGCTAGAGTGGTGGGAGAGAGGAGTGAATTTAGTTGACAATAATACAGGAATAGACTCATCAGTGTCTCTGCTCTTCCACCCATTGCGGGGGGGGGGAGGGCTTTTTGATGCCGGTGTAGAGCTCTTGATTCAAAGAAGTGAAGCAAGATCTCCCTTTCTTGGATCGACCCTGACTCCTACCCGTTCCCCAGGTGCTGTTTGACCCCTGCGGGTTTATCGCATCCCCATGAATATACAATAATCATCTCCTCTTCCAACCGCTGGACTTTAATCAATCAGCTGAATGGTGTTTAATCAATTCTACATCCAATATCTTAAAATATATATTAATGTTAATTTTTCATAGATCTATTACTCACACCATTAGTCTTTAATGTGTAATTAATATATTAATGTTTGTGTGTGTGTGTTTACTGCTCACTTACCTAACTGCGGATGCAGGGCGGAGCCTCAGCTCCTGGCCCCGCCTCACTGTTGGCCACTATTGGTTTCACTCCTGGCTGCTTGTGCCCTATATCATACTTATTCTTAAAGCTATGACTTTTGCCTCTCCCACTTTGCTATAAGTTAAATTTTGAAGGGGTGGTCCGGTAAGCCAGCGGAAGGCCTCGATCAGACGACCAAAAACTCAGTGGAGAGTCATCCTATGACTAAAACTGGCGTCAGGAAACACTTGTCCTATTTCCTGACGAGACTTACCTAACCTAACTTCTCTGTCAAGGTCGTTCCGCTTCCTGTCCACCCTAAGACTGAAGAAGTATTTCTTAACATCCCTGTAACTCATCTGAGCTTTTAACCTCCAGCTGTGAGCTCGTGTCATATCAATTTTGCACCTTGTCCAGATACATTAGTTGGTCTAATCTGTATTCATTCTCATTAGTTTCACATCATCTGTAATCAGCGACACCTCCAACTCGATTTTCTCCGTCAGGTCGTTTACATACACAAGAAACAGTACCGGTCCAAGAACTGACTCTAGTGGAACCCCCATTCGTCAAACTCTCCCATTCCGACACCTCCTGATAGAAACTCGCTGCTTCCTTTCCATTAACTATTTCTTGATCCACTCTATTACTTTCCCTGTGATTCCTGGCTGCTCCTCTAGCTCTTGTTACAGTCGCTTGTGGAGTACCGTATCGAACTCCTTGTTGAAATCTACCTATCCCTCTCTGTCTCTCGTACCTAATTTTCGTTTCCTAATTATAACACTTTAGCAGATTTGTAAGACAGGATTTACCATCTTATAATCCTTGCTGGTTGTTTGTTATGAATCCACTTCTTTCCAGGTGCTCCACTAATCCACTTCTTTCCAGGTGCTCCACTAATCCACTTCTTTCCAGGTGCTCCACTAATCCACTTCTTTCCAGGTGCTCCACTAATCCACTTCTTTCCAGATTCTCCACTACTCTTCTGATAATTTTCTCCATAACCTGACATACGATGCGTGTTAGTGACACTAACCTGTAATTCAGTGCCACCTGTCTTTTCCCTTTCCACATGTTGGGTCTACTCTCGCTGTTTCTCGGACTTGGCAGACGACTTGTTTCAATCGATTTCTTGACGATCTTTGCTAGTGGTTCGCGCAGTTCCCCTGCTCTCTCTCTCGCAGAATATGTGTGTGTGTGTGTGTGTGTGTGTGAGTGAGTGAGTGGGTTAGTGTGCGTGTGTGTGCGCGCACATATTATACTTAACGCTCTGTATATAAGACTTATCGCATAGGGCGAGTATACCCACTTCACACGGCAGTAGATATTATTCCACCATAGCATTATCTAATAGCTTCTTCTCGTTGGAGGTTCATAAGGCGACTCACAGCTCACGCCGTACGGAGCCCTATATAAAAGCTATGCGTGGGGATACTCGGAGAATTTACCGGCTTCAGCTGAACACCGTTTTGAAATGGCGATAAATCGTGGCTCACGCCAGATGGAGAAAATCTATAAACGATTCTATTTTGCTGTGATAAAAAGTAAAAACTTGGCGAGGAAGGTTCAGGCAGCGATAAATCCTGAGTTTGGTTCTTGGCAACTTTTGTGACAACCTCCATAGTGGATGTAGCATTTCTCTCTCCTTCCCTACCACTTTGTTTTTTTTCTCTTTATCTTTTCCTCTTCCTGCTTCTATTCTTCCTTCTCGTGCTTCTCCTCGTGCTCCTTCTTCTCGTTCTTCTCCTTGTGCTCCTCCTCTTCCTTTTCATTCTCCTCCTCCTCCTCCTCTTACTCGTTCCTCATCCTCCTACTTCCTTCTCCTCCTTCTCCTCCTCCTCCTTCCTTCTTCTCCTCCTCCTCCCGGAGTCTGGAACTAACTCGTTTGCGGCTAACTGCCCTTAAAATTTAATTGTAATTATTTATGCCCTTTTCCAATGTGTTCTTTCTCAGTTTTCTGTCTGTCTGTCTGTCTGTATTTCCTTCTCTCTTTCTGTCTATCTATTTATCTGTCTCGTTCTTTTTCTCTTTACAAGTCTTTTCCTCATCTATAATCCCTCTCTTCTAATGTTCCCTTTCCTCTCTTCTCCTCGTCTTTTCCCCCGACCTATCCCTCTCCTCATCTTCTCTCTTTCTTTGCCTCCCCCTCAACTCACCCATGCAACACCCTTCCCCTCCCCCAACCCCGTCTATTTCTCATCGTTCAAAGGCAACCTCGCGTTGCCTTATTGCCGTGTTTAACTTGTAATAACTTTATTGGCAATCAAGATGATGGCAACTTAGCCGGCGATGGTAATGGCGCACAGTTGCCACTGCTTCTCACGTCGCTCTCCTTCAGTAGTTACCTGTTTATTTTTTATTTTTTGTTTTGTTTTGGCTGTTGTTATGCCAATATTACCGAGTCATGCAAAGAATGAACGACAAATAAGAAGGAAAGGCAGGAAAACCGCCACCTTGATGAGTTTAAGTCAAGCCAGAGGGGTATTGGTGGCCTCGTTATGCTTGTCTCATGGTATAAATTCCAGTGTTCCTGCGATTTACTGTCCATTCTGAATTTTTTTTTCGTCATCTGATAGAATTAGAAACGCGGCGTGAGGGAGACCGAAAAGAAATTCTTGAGACAGTTCTGAAAAGCGAGTGAATATGATGTTTGATACACGAGGTATGTGTGTGTGGGATTGCCATGTAAACATAAACAGGTATATGTGATCAATGATTAGCTTGGTAAATTCGTGAGGAGTTGCATTAACATACGTCAGCTACTCATGTATTAATCATACTGTAAGACTCCTCTCACGACATTTTTTTTTTAAATTATAATTTTGCTCCAACGAGCATGTGCTGACCATCTTCTGTATATTCTAAATATCCTAATAATGGTTCAATATAAAATTCCTGAAGCTGGTTCAATTATATTACCTCTTGCAGCTCATTGCATATTTATTAACTCGTATTTGAGACTTTACACACACACAACACACACACAAAATATTATATATATATATATATATATATATATATATATATATATATATTATATATATATTTATATATATATATATATATATATATATATATATATATACATGCAGGACAAGCCACGGGGGGGGGCCTGCATAGTAAGATACGCAAGTCTGCGATGTTGGATTATATATCATATAATATACTATATATATATATATGATATATAATATATATATATCATATAAATGGCAGTGTAGTATTAATAGGTACTGGAGAGCGCCGCAAACACGCTACATCAATGGCTCCAGCAAAACCACCATGGTCACTGATTAAAACACCATATTAGGTTGCGCAGGGCACCACCGCCCAAACCCATGTCACTGCCCCCACACTCTAAACCCAAAACCTCTTCTCTCTCTTCTCTCTCTCCTCTCTTCTTCCTCTCCTCTCTCTCTCTCTCTCACTCTCTCTCTTTTCCTCTCTCTCTCTCCTCTCTCTGTTTCTCTCTCTCCGAAAGCCTTTTTTTTTTTTATCTATTCCGAGGCTATGGGTCCTGTGAATCGCACTTCTGGGCCCTATTGCTTATCCTTCCCTTCTGTTTTCCATTGGTTTCAATCTCTCTTACCTTTCCTGCTCCTCATTCCCTTGCCCCATCAACTCCCCAAGACTCCTGACTGTCTCCTCGCTTACCTACATGCCACTTTTAAGGCAGTCTGGCCACCACCCATCACATAATCGTCAATCCGTCCATCAAATTATTGACTGTTTGGAGTTTGTCTTTTAATGGAAGACTTACTGCTTTCGTAATACTCTGCTGGATGAGAGAGGAGGAGGAGGAGTAGAAGGAGGACGATGAGGACGAATAATAATGAGAATAATAATAATGATAATGATAAGAATAAAACTAATAATAATGATAATAATAATAATAATACTATTACTACTACTACTACTACTAAATAAAATAATAATAATATAATAATAATAATAATAATAATAAATAATAATAAATAATAATAATAATAATAATAATATGAAGTAGAAGAAGAAGAAGAAGAAGAACAAAAAAAGACAGGATTAGAAGGCTAAATAAGAGGAAGAGGAAGAAGAAGAAGAAGAAGAAAAAGAAGAAGAAGAAGAAGAAGAAGAAGAAGAAGAAGAAGAAGAAGAAGAAGAAGAAGAAGAAGAAGAAGAAGAAGAAGAAGAAGAAGAAGAAGAAGAAGAAGAAGAAGAACGGAATACAAGTGGAGGCGATAAAAAAAAATAGGAAGGCTTACTTGTGTTCCCTGCAACACGTGCCTTCATATATAGGCTCGAGTACCGTATTATTTGTCTCATGCAATTACAATGTTGTTATAATTCCCAGCCGATGAGTCAGGTATCTTCTTGGTACTTAACACAGAGACTGACGACCCTAATGAGTAAGCTGGGTATAGTTTATTTCATCTCTCTCTCTCTCTCTCTCTCTCTCTCTCTCTCTCTCTCTCTCTCTC
Source organism: Cherax quadricarinatus (assembly GCF_026875155.1). Lineage (NCBI taxonomy): Eukaryota > Metazoa > Arthropoda > Malacostraca > Decapoda > Parastacidae > Cherax > Cherax quadricarinatus. Next base: position 23,646,458 of record NC_069427.1, on the reverse strand, counting down.
TCTCTCTCTCTCTCTCTCTCTCTCTCTCTCTTTCTCTCTTTCTCTCTTTCTGTCTTCCTGTCTTCAGCGGCATCCAAATATGGCGTCTTACCTGAAAGGTTAAAACGTGAGATAGATAGCCTTCACTGTCTTGTGTTGGTCAAAGTGCCCAGTCCCAGCGACCGGTTTCAGCACCCGGTTCTAGCGACCGGTTTATTATCATTATATTAATTGGCAGGCTCTAAATCCTGAAGGGTCATAGCACGCTTTGGGAATGGGAAGCAATCAATTTGATCTAAAGAAGTCGATGAAGGATGGCAGCAATTCCTTGGATCAATAGCTGCCATCATCGAGACAGCCTACCTGAAGGCAGCTAACTCCGATATAACTCATATATTCTGAGGAATAAAAACATTTTTTGTATTTTATTTTTTTGAAAGAAAGTAAAGTTGAGATGAGCTGATTATTTTATTTTGCCTTTTCACTTCTAGAATGTCAAAAAATCGATGGATTTTTTTAAATGACCACCGAGGCTGTAATGAAAACAAGACTAAGATATATTTGCAATTTCGATGTCAGTCTTATTCAAAATAAGCTTCTGTAATATAAATTATATTATGAAAACATAAGAGCTGTTAAATTTTTACGAAGGCGTTGAGGGAGAAGAGACATGATTTAGGTAAAGGCAGATAATATTATTATTTTCGTCGGAAAGCGCCAAACAGGTATGGGTTATACAGATTCTGGAGAATGGGAAGATATCAGGAATGATCCGAGGTATGAAAGAAATGTTGCAGTTCAATGAATCGTAAGTTCTTCACCGGCATCAAGGAACTTCTATTGATGAGGATGTACAAGGTTCAGCAGCACAACGAGAAAACGCACTTTGGTTAGGAGAGTAATTATAACATACTAACTGAACTCCCCCCTCTAGAACTTCACATCTAGAAGGCGATTAATGTGGTCCTCTACAAGAGCCTTAATGGGGCTTTTCAAGTCGTGATTTCAGTAACCCAGTTATGTGGGGTACTTTTTTTTTTTTTGGATTTTTCTCCGACGGACGAGTTTCTTCGTCAGCGCTACTTGGTCTATAACATACTCTGAAGAGGCAGTGCTGGGCAGCATCACTCATTCTTTAAACAAATATATCTCCATAAAAATAAGACATTACGGCCCAAGCAACTCAGTTTGGTGCTGTTTCAAAATCCACTATCACTACCTTTTCAAATCATCGTCTGATTGCAGCAAATCTCTCATACCTAAGTTAAATACCATCACTCTGTCACAGCGTGATACTATTTTGAATATCTGTCTGCGATACTAAATTTATCTTTCAATACGTGTTCATCCTTCTCTCCACGCAACACACCTTCCATCGTTCTTCCTCTCTCTTGGTGTTGCTTCACCAACCTGACACATACAAGGGTAACCATAATAAAAGTGGATTTGTTTAAGTACCTTGCGCAACAACTTCAGCATAATGTCACAAGTGTGTAGAAAAGAGGATGCACACGGTCTATGGCGCTATATTTTGCAATGAAGCAGAGAGTAGATATATGAAACTAGTAATTCCGTATAAGTACATTATAAGCTAGCTGTAACTAAGATTAACAGCATTTAAAAAATAATTACAAGATTTACAGCTATTAACAATGTTAATTTGTTAAGGCAGTGAAACTCGAATGAGGAAGCAACAAGGATTAATCACGTGTTGACTATCTGCGCTAAAGTTTATAGTGGAATGTTCACTTACATTCCACTATAAACTCTAGAGTCCAGATCACTTGGCATCGCCCAGTGATTTGAATTCTGGGAACAGCATCTTAAAAACTTACAGATGCCATCACGTGCGTAAAGTAGTATTAAAGAAATGGACGTATTAAAATCTATGAAAAAATTTAAAATTAGTTCCATTTCCTATACAAAAATAGTACCTTTTCTTCAACATTGTTTTTATACTAAACTTAGGTATAAGGGCATTGAGCAGCTTACTTGATCTCTATGAAATATTGCAGATTTAGGGTCAGATGCTGAATATTTTTAGAGCAAACTTCGGATTGGAAGATAAAGAAAATTTTATACTTCTTGTGAAGCGCTAAACCCATGAGAGTCAAACAAAGCAACATGAATTAGTGTAAAAGTTTAAAGATTTTAATATTTGCTAGACAAAATAAGCTTCATATCGGCAATCAGTTAGATTGCTTGAGAGGCAGTAAGCACTTCAACAAGCATGAGAGTCTTTCTGACAGGTTAGACGACCCTTATTAGATACATGGTAAGAACTTTGCAATAGATATAGATAGATATAGACGGTATATGTGTAAAAAGATATTAAAAAATCTTTGACTTCTGCAACATTTTCCTCAGTCTAATGTAATATTCTTAATGTTTACCTCAAAAGTTAGATTTTCGTGGTTGTTGTCAGTGAGATGATTTAACCTCTCAAAATTTACTCCTCCAGCAACATTAATAAAGGTACTAGCTACCAGTAGTAATACGGGTAACTGTAATAAGCTAGGCAATCATTATTTAATACGGTTTAAACGAACTGTATATTTTATTTACTGTAAAACTTGCCGAAGTAATATATATTGATAAAGAATTGACCCGTCAATACACACGTTGAATTCAATAGGTCAGAAGAAACAATTGCTTCAAGTACCATTGTTTTGAGTAACAAAGGAGTCTCCTTCTTTGTCTTTATGATTGATGTGTATGGTTTCTGTGTGTGTTTTTGCTAGCATACAAGGCGGTGTAACTAGTGTCGTTCACCAGCCACGTTTTTAAAACGATCATGGTTTAACTTGCAGGATAATAGCCATCGGCTCGACGAAGAACCACCTTGCTTCCACTCGTGGTCACAAGAAAAGAAAATGACATCAGCAGAAGCATTGCATGAGGTAGGGGTCTTAGTCTTGAAGAAGTTAGTTATATTTCTACTAAACCAATTAGTGATTTGGCAAAATGTTGGTATATTAGCGATTCATACTGACCTCAGAGTGCTTATCTCTTAATATTTGAGACGAAGAATCTCTCGCGATCTTAATTATTAATAAAAAGAAAAAATGTGGTAAGGTGTACAGTCCTTTATATTATTGAAACAATGCTTAATTCTGTCCTCACTGAGATTATACGAGTGTGTGTGTAGGGCCATTAATAACAATCTACAAGTCTTCAATTTGTGTTACCTCACTTAGATACAGAGAATAATTGTAAATTAATAATCCACAAGACGTCAGGTAGATAAATGTGAGACATTTAATAATGATGACAATTTTTTTTTTTTTTCAGTTAGTGAGTTTTCATCTGAAAATGATTATTTACCTTTGTTCGCTTAATAAATATTTCTAGATATCTGTGTTGATAGAGATTTGGAAACTTGACATTGTGTTAATTTTAACTTTCAAACTGAAGATTTTAGTCTAACAGAAGTTGATGGGAAGTCATTCTTTGTTTAATTCTGTAAGTTGGCCAATTACTGCGTGTCTTCTGATATACGTATAGTGAAGGACTCAAATACGACTGCATAACAAATGGCCTTATTAACATCCCGTGCACTGCAGACATCAAAAAGATATTTGCCATTTAATATATACATTAAATATGACTTAGTTTAGTTTGTGATATGTAGCACAAAGCTTGTATGTCTCATCTCACGCAAATAATGAAAATCTAGGGTTAAAATTTCTACTTCACGCTGAGTTGTGTCTGACGAATAGGAATTACTGGAGGTACGTCTGATTACTTGAATATAACTGAGACTGTTCTCGGAATATAAAACACACAGAAGAGCGAAACGTTTTATTAAAAGACATTTCGTTATAAACTGAGCTTTATTAAAACTTTTGTAGATTTGATAAAACTCTATTTAGCCGAAAACTTCTAAGAAAAAAGGCTCTGCTGCCTTTGTTTTATATTTCTCTGGTTTGTCGGCTGCTCGTGATTCCCTGCATTCAGAGACAGTCATGTCTCAGAATGCAGTGTCATGGGTTTGTCTTTGACTTAAAAGGTAATCAGTTCCTCTAAGATAAGTTCTATTATTCTGTGGCCCAGGTGGCTTTAAAATTAATGAAATTGTTCTGGAACTGCGTTTATGCTTTTAAAAACCTTAGTAAAGGTAGTCGGAATGCTTCAGTCAAGAAAGAAAAATTTACCAGACGATTGAACCAAACTAATTTTGCCTTTTGTCTCTAAAACAATATTTTCAGAGATTAATTATTCTGAAAACGTTTTGCGTAAGAAATGTTAATAAACTAAGTCTAAATCTGTGTGAGTTTGCTTTAGGGAAAATGAATATGAATCTTATTCTTATTTGGCAATTCGTTAAGACAGCTTCTTGCAGATTTTACCTAAACATTTCTGGCGGATGTAAAGAAATATAACTTGCAAGCCAGAGAAAGTCTCATACTGTTGAAAGTTCCGAATTTTTCTTCTGGAGAAGTTGTTTTTTTCCTCCTTTTGCAGTAAATCTGAGTTCAAATGGAGGTAAGCCCATCATTATCTTCTCATCATTTCTTACTCTATTCGGTTTCATTTTCAGATTTTTTTTTTTTTTTTTTGAGGGGGGGGGGAGATTTGTTATAGAATTTCATTTGACCGGGTATAATTCTACGGCATTGCAACGCCAATATTTGGTGTTCTCAGCAATGTTCAATACTACTACTGACTTCCAGATAGTCTTCGTATGACTGTCTAGCATTTATAACCCGGGTATTCTTTCATTAGCGTGTCCCTCTTGCCCCGACCCCCTCCCTTGCACGCATTTTACATTGTATTTCATGGTTTCAAAGGGAGTTATGAAGGCCTGGCTTGCAAGCCACAACCAAACTGGACTGCAACATATCATCATTGGGTTCTCCTCACCGGCCCACGCCACCCTTCACTGAACCCCTCCTGTCCTCCCACCTTCGGCCCCTTCCCCCTTCAACTCCCACCTACCCACCTTTCTCCCCCTAACTGGGTGGCCTCGAGGAACAATCAAATGAATACGAGTCACGAAGCTCAGCACACCTCATAAACAATGATAATCCACTCTTGTGGCATTGAAACAAATTTCTGCATGCGAATTTACATTGATAATTCGTGTACTAAGCAAGTGACTTTAATCTGTCCATACCAGATGTACTGAGTAAATTTTCGTAGCGCTAATGACTTAGGCTGAGAAGATATCAAAAGAAGAGTGAATGTTTACATTTTACGAACTTCATTACTAATGCAACGTGTGTTGTGCATGACTAAACGAATTTATGTTAAAACTTGCAAAATATATATCTGAAAATGTGAGAATTATTTTGGTATATGTGTAGAATTTTTAGCGAGATGCGGAGGAACCATTTACACGCAGACTCCCAGAGATCATAACATCTGTTTGCAGAAATGTTGATATTAAGCTTCTGCCAATGAGTCTTGTTATAATACTTTTGCTCAGTATTCTCTTCATTAATAAAATAATTGATTTGGTGTTTAATTTGTGGATTTTTTAACTGCTTAACGTGATAAAGCTCCATCATCTTCCTCTCACAATTTACTAACCAATCTTCAATTTTTTTTTTTTTACGATGTTAGGATTTAGGGAAAGATATAGCTGATAAACACGCCCATTGAATCACCCTAAAATCTGTCAAACCTTAACAGTTTCCTCTTTTAGTTTTATCTAATCAACTTCTCAGATTCCATAGTAAATTACGACAATGTTTATGGCATATAGTTTATTTTTGTTGTGTATAGCAAGCAAACTTATTCTTAATTGTCTAACAAACGTTTCACTACATAAGATGTTCTTTCTGCAAGTTAAGTTCTCTTAATCCAAGGATTCTGAGCTACCCTTTCTTTCCTCAAATGAAATCTAATCACCTTATTCTCCAAGCTCTGTATGATCTATAATAAATTGAAAAAATAAAGAGAAGTGTGTTGTGTCTACAACAGGTAGAGAAGGATGGGAAGGCGATGGAGGAGAAGGAGGAGGAGGAGGAGGAGGAGGAGGAGGAGATGGAGGAGATGGAGGAGGAGAGGTGGAGGCAGGGAAGTGAACTTTAGTCTTGATATATTACAAGTCTGGTCTCGCCCCAACTCGACATTCGAGCCGAATAACCCTTGGCCTTTTCATAAGTAATGCAAATCGTGTTCTTGGGGCTCCCCTTCAGATTCGTCGTGGCCCGCAGAGGCCACTCTGCCATTACTTATTTGTAATTGCAACAGGGAATTAACATTTGACTTTGTCTTACTCTCAGAAGATGCTGCAAGGCTCAGTTCTTAGTAGATAAGAACTCCGCTTGTCACTTGCGCTAGACACCATTCCAGGCAGGATTTACCTCTAGCCATTTTGTTTATTATGGTGCAGACATTCTGGAAAAATGCTTTATAATTTTTATTTTTTTGGCCACTAAATGCTATAATTGCATATAGAAAGGAAATCCCATTTTAATTACAGTCATTAATGATAAAGGAAATAATTAATAAACGTATTTAATGTATTGCATGTATGTATAAGTATACACATGTGTGTGTGCGTGTGATAGTGCATGTGTGATTGAACCTTTCGAATACTTCAATGCCTTGCCTGACCTCCGCAAAGTCAAGATAAAAGAAAGGGGGGAGTAACTGGTTAGCTAGTTGCCTGAGAGTTGATTCACAAGTCAACCTCTCCCATCCTACCCCCACTTAACCAGCAGTTTTCACTGTAATTATCTGTGCAACCACAACAGTCGTTTGCCTGCAAAGAGTGAGTATAATTATTGCATTCAAGATGAAGTCCTAAACCTGTAGGGTTCATTTAGCGCCTGGGGGACAGGGAGACAACCAAGTCTGATCTCAAGGGAGGATAGTTTCAGTTCCTTGGATCAAGATCGCTTCTGGAACATTGAGGTACCTACTTTTGAAGGACTCTGAGGAGAGAGGCCACCTGCGGGTGTAGCCAAGTCATTTGCAGAGAACTTCACAAAGCAAAATCACCTCTAAGTGAAGGTCGAGGGGGCGGGGACATTATTCATTAACCACAACGTCAAGATGCGAGCAGAGGATTTATACTGCAAAGTTGCAGTATACCGTCGACAAGTATATATATGTAGGACCGGCACGCCAAGCGCATAATCGTTCCTGTGACAACCAGCAATTCTTGTGAGTTTTCTTCTCGTTTTATGGTTCTTGTCGCTCGTTAGTTATTGGTAAATATAAGTCTTTCTCTAAATCCCATTTTTTTCTCTCTCGCGAAGGTTTGCTGTATTTATCTTAAGAGTCTAAAGAGCAAAATCTCGACGTGTGCAGAAGCCTTCCAGAGCTCTGCAGAAACCAAAATGTATACCAGAGTACCCAACATTTCATAGCTTGGGGAAGCAAACATTTTTATGGCATTCTATGTTTATTAGTTTTGGTGACTACAATGTACATTATTCCACTTGACATAAGAGGCTTAAAGAAGACCCCTCAATGTTCCAAACAGTATTTTTTGAAACAATAATCATATCTGTACATGATTCAACCCTTCTGGACAAACATATGCTTACTTAGAGAGAAGTATTATCTGGTCGTGGGCCACTGCAAAAAATACTTGCAACAATGATGAAAATTATTAAGAAAGAGAGAGAGAGAGAGAGTAAGAGAGAGAGGGAGAAAGAGAGAGAGAGAGAAATATGCTATTTCTAACGCACTATAATTACATTTGATGTAGTGTTAACGCGCTTTCAAAGAGGAAGAAAAAAGTGGTCCGTCAGCTGAAAGGAGAAAATAATTCTCAACGTTTTCAGTCGAGCTTGGAGCTGCCTTGTTTGTGTAAAACGTTTGAGGTCAAGAAGGGCACACCTACAGACACGGAAGTGACGCAAATGGTTTTGCAAACTCGGTATTAGATAGGAATATCTTTCACATACTCTTACCCATCGAAGATATTGTGCAATTGTATATGAACACCGAGAGCCTTTGCCCACAAAACTTTTGTTATTCCGAAAATGTCAGACGAACAGTTCCCTGAAGGAAGAAGAGGAACAGGAGTCGTCCATACAGCTTCGTATAACATTCTCGATATTCATCTGTGTGTCTGATACCTGGTTTGCACCACACAATGCGTCTGAGGAAGGGGTCAGCGATGCGGTGGTAGCTTGCTCACAGGAAGCTTATATTGATCTAACTGTGAGTTGGACTATGATATATACCTTTGTCCTCTGATAGAAGCTTACAAGAGCGTGCCACACAACAGGGAATAATGCAACAGTACTCTTACGGTGTGATATGAGCACACACACACACATGAACACACACATACACACACACACACACATACACACACACACACACACACACACACACACACACACACACACACACACACACACACACACACACACACACACACACACAATAGATGAGTTCATATGCCCTCAGTACGGTTTCAGACAACAGAAGACATTAATTATGAGGTATAGATCGTATTCCGTTTACGATCTTATCTTAAAAGTGTGATAGGGATGACCAGCGGCTACCTATATAAACAAGCCATCACAACACCCCTGACCCGGGTAACCCTACAAGCACAGCAGTCTAGGTGGTGGACCAAGACCCAGGACAGGGTGCTGGGAGGCGAGGCTCTGGGGACATCGAGGCACGAGGAACCCCTTTGTGAATCTGGTTGGCTAATTGTGTTGGGCTGGCTAACATTTTGTGGACATTTTTCCAGGAATGTGGTATCTGAAATGGGATAGTAGTAGTAGAGAGTATGCTGTTTGATAGCTAAATCTAAAGAATAGAGCAGGAAGAGAGAAAGCGGAACAGAATCGTAAACAGCAGAGGCTCTTCATCAGAGATAATGAAGGACTCATCGCGTGACTCCTAACGATTTTCGACCCACAGCAGAAGTCCAGCGGTTGAGCTTGCTAAGACCCTCTGCAGCCTAATGAAACCCATTAAGCTTCCCTGTTAAATCCTTCTCGTTAAACCCTTTATATACCCTTGCCCCTATGCATGAATTCCTTGTGTCTCTCCCTCCCTCCCACCTCCCCTACTATATTTACAGGTTCCTGGCCTCGCCCTCAGCTCTCGTCTGGTGACTCGCCCCCATCAGCAGTCCCTAGGTCTTCGATTCCCAGCTGACCAACACGGACAGGACATTTAGATTCTATGTACACCTAGTATGTATAACATTGGGATGCGCTTAAATAATAATAATAATAATGAAAAATGTGTCATAGCCTGTTTTGTGGTTTTTTGTACGCATGTAACAATAATGCTGTTGCTTATTACAATACAATAATAAAGATGAAACAATGTACACACATTCTATAACAAAGGTATTTTTTGTTTCCTCTTCTTTGTTTATTGAATTGGCTTACTCGCCTTCAGCCAACTGTGAATGTCAGGTGAGCAACGTTTCAACCACTTGTGCCCTCTTCTGGCAAACTAGAAACCCGGCAGACTCAAGAAACCCTTCTTTGTTTCTGCTACAGGCTCTTGAAACCGAAACGTATTGAATATATTATGATGTTTGCTTCTTTTCTATTTGCAAATTAAAAAGAGAGAGAAAAACATCACTGTTCACTTTCTTTAAATTATTGAACAACACCTAAAGAGCGTATGGAGTGCACGAAAATCATCCACGGATGTCAATGAGTCATCAGCTTGGTGTAATCAAGCTGAAAACATCTAATGGTTGACGAGAAGAGCTTCCCTGAGCTTTACCGTGATATTCCCGTATATTGGAACTGTGTAAGGCTCAAAATAGCTTCATTCTGTCTCGTATTTGAAGACCTCTACTTGCTCCAAGCTGAGGGGGGAGGGAGAGTCGGCTACATGTACTATCAAGCGAACATTAGAAAACTCTTAGACTTTTTACAAGGAGTATTGTCAGTGCAGTATGTTGTGTACACGGTCCTACGAAACACACGTTGTGCAGTCAGCCGCATGTAAGTACAAATTATTTGGCATAACATACGATGATTAAAAGGTCCATTATTACCCTTTTTTATTTTTACATTAGCCTAGCTTACGCATAGCCATTGAAAACACACATGGAGAGGAAAAAGATAGAGAAAGAGAGATAGAAAGAATGAAAACGAAAAATCCTACACGTATCTGTTACTGAAAAGTTCACAAAGGACATTTATAAAATTACTTACAATTTTAAACATCTATGGATACACTTTTTTGTAGAACACTGACACCATGATGGATACATCAGTACACAGCACTTTTTTCCAGGGTTACGTGTGCACGGTTTCTTAAAACTTGTGATTTATATATATATATATATTAATATATATATATAATATATATATATATATATATATATATAATATATATATATATATATATATATATATATATATATATATATATATATATATATATATATATATATATATAATATATATATATATATATATATATATATATATATATTGTAATACCTTATTAATGTGCCCATGGTCTTTGCAGCACAATATTCCTAAAGTGTTTACAACCCTTCGTGAAGCTTTCACAGTCTGAGATAATACGTATTTTGATAGGTATTCCGTGTTCGTGAAGCCTTTATTGAAGCGTTCTTGAATCACTTGGTATGAGTCTCTTGGATGTTTTTTCATGTAACAGTGAGGTTCGTGAAGTCCTTGGTGAGCAATTTATGACTCACCTTGTTGTATATGAGTCTCTTGAATGATCTCCATGAATACTGGGAAATCTTGAAACATTCACTCTTCATCAACCAATTGATTTACTATTCATGAAGAAGCTATTTAGTGTTCATGAAACACTTGATACTTATAAAGCAGTTAAGAGTGGTGGTTATAATTAATCACTATATGTTCACGAAAATCTTGGTGGTCAAGAAACACTGTTTTGGCATTCATGATGCAGTTCCTGTTTGATGTGGTGTCGACGAGTCACTAAGTGTTCCCAAACGTCCAATTGTCTGTGACTTAATGCCCATGAAACACCTCATTTGGAGTTCATATATAACTCTGGAAAACCTTCTTGGTACAGGACTTTTTTCTTAAACCCTTGAGGCACTCAGAGGTCTGGAAAGTTATTTATATTTACCACAAAATATGATTAAAAGTCAAAATAACGTCAGTTCGGTTGTTAGTGTAATTTTTCGCTTGCTTTTGTGCACCTAGCAAAAGTGTTTATACAGTCTCACAGCCTATCTGTCAAACATCTGAAACAGCAACTGGTAGTATTGTATATAATAGGTATGGTGCTAGTGTTAATGGAAGAGGCACAATAACTTGGTGTTAGAAGTCGAGAGGGGAGGAACCGGAGGGTCTCCAAGATTACGTGCTAAGGCCTCACTTCCCCGAAGACAATAATGGACTCCCTCAATCTGTTATCCAAAGAGCAGAGTGTTAAGAACTTCTTTTACACACGAAGAATTTCTACAAATAAAATCCTACGCTGCTCCAAGGTATTAAAACGTGTTACAGAATGTGTCACATTCTTTACTGGGAGAGATGCTATTATTTTCTTACAGTAACATTTGTCCAGGTAGGTGTGTCTTGTGGCCTTGTGTTCTTGAGTATACTCACCTCAAGAAGAACACACGCCACAGTGCAATTTAGTAGTACGAAACAATCACCACGGTATGTGTTTCTGCAGGAACCTTTGTATGTTAAATATGTTACATGAACAACATTCGATTTGATGTATAAGTTTCGTGAAGAACATTGACAGTAATTTAGGGGTTTCAGGGAGAACATTCACTGTGAAGTAAGTGTTGGTAATAAAGATGAATCCTCAAGTCACAATTGCTCTCTAAGTGTCGACCAGTCTGGTATTTACTGAAGAATGAATCTATCCATGACAAGTGTTTCCCGAGGGTCAGGGGCCTAGTAGTGACATCCTCGTCACATATACTGAAGAAACTGACATCTCGTTGGTAGTCAGCTGTCCTGGGGGTCACTCCCACTTGAGGAAACATTTGCGAAGGCTCATCTCCATCAAAAATAAGCGCCCTCAAACCTTTCTTCAAGGAAAGTGCAATGGCAGAAGACAGTGCTATTGTAACTCTGACTTATTCATATACAACCTTGATTATTACAACCTGTAACTTGAAGAGAAATGCTACTATCCCTAAGGAACGTTAGTAACTGTGGTACTCTCCAAGAGAAAAGTTAATTTCTTAAGCTTATTTGGAAATAAAATGTCTAGTAAACGTTATTAAACATCACAACAGTAACCCGTCTGCGTATCCAACAAGGCAGCAATAACCTCAAAGAGTAGACAAGAAAGAGTAACAGACAGCAATAGAAAGAACAAGAAGTGAAACAGGAAAGATTGACAGTCGTGGGACGAGTAGAAACAAAATTGAGAAGTAAAAGTATTCGCCATGAGCTAACCCTCGGGCGACGCCATGCCCAACACTCCTCCCAGGGTAGGTCTCGTATGTGACCCTTCAGAAATGGTTGAGTTCCTGTTCCCGGCAAGGAGAATAAGAAGCACTGATGTGTGGCGTTCGATGACCGAATATCTCACAAGTTAATTGGGGTCTGCGATCATGCAAGTCCCACATGAGTCACGTGCTAGGGTGTGGACTCCCAAGAGAGTTTTTAAAGTATTCAGCACGTGCAGTAAGACTTCTTCTCAACTTGTGAAATTCTGAATACAGAACCCTGTTCTGTAACCTTTATCGGAGGAATGTCAATAAAGGTTAGTGTTTCCCTAATTTTTTAAGAGTGATTAATACTTTGAGAGTTCAACCTACAAGATTTTTGTGAGGGAGATCTCATAATGTCTACGATTTCGCCACACGAGTTTCAGGGTCCCATGTCAATCGTCACATGTGTATAGTTTAAAATCTTCTGTAATATTAAAAAACTGTTAAATTACAGCAACTTTCTTTTATTTCGTGAGAGTATGAGTCAAAATTGGCCTCAATTAGGAATTGTCAGTATTTGTGATCAACGTAACCAATACTAGTTACACGATAAAACAAATTTCATTATTTTTCCCATTCAATAACTTATAATTATCAACATAACGTCACAATTTTTTTTCATAACAGTACCTAAATACATTATATATTATGCAACAGCTGGACATGTCTCATAGATGGTGAAAAATACGAAGGGCAAATTAACCCCAAATGAAGCAAAACGAATTGCTGAACTGTACCCAAAGAAATCATCACAATCTACAAAATATTGAACATTAGACTAAAATAATTAAAAAAAAATCAACCATGAAATCATGTCCACTGTTTACCAGCTGAGATCTTATCCCATATCAATTCATTTAACCTGCCCAATGCCCTAGCTTTCTGATACTCATTTTGGCTACTTTATGTACTTTTCAATTACAGATTTTGTCTATTTTTATGTAAATTTTATAGTAACGAAAAGCCAGGGAATTGCAGAACCAACTACTTACACACTATACAAAAGACCCTGGCCTTCTGGCTGACAAGAGGATGTGGGTTTATCCTCTTGGATCCTTAAAGACACGAGGAGGTGGCCCTGCAGGTTGCAAAGACCCCTTCATCGTGTTTCTAAGGCTACCACTATCTCCTTTGCCTCAGGTAAACAATCATTATGAACACACATCATTACAATTAAGATAATTCGGAGGTGAGAGGTATCCGAGAACGGATTTATAAAAAGAACCCGCTCTAGCCCTTTTCTTTCTCTTAGCCTAAAAGTTCATAGCTTTCAAAATAATATTTATCCACCTTTAAAGCTCTAATTTAGCATATTGGCTATTGCACTAGCACTTCCACATGCGTTGTTGTGTTATTTGAAACTCTCTGCCTTTGCACGTGACGCCTTGAGCCAAGTGGAAGTTTTCATCTGAAACCAATTCACATCCTTTACTAAATAATAACAACTGTCAACAGTAAGAATGGCTAGAAGGTTACAGAGAGTTTCAATACAAAATTCTCCTGCTTTGTACTGAGCCATAGCATATGTGGGGGCGACAAGTACACATGGAACAAGGGTACAAGTATTCCACCCTTGCATATACTAGGCTTGGCAGTCAACAGACAAGGTCACAAGCACACCACCCATCTATATACCCGGTGTGGCAGTCAACCCTATATCGATTCTCAAGACAAACATAACAATTAATAGAAATAAATATAATCCATTTACAATAATGTAACAACACTCAGCCACTGCACCACTACAGTCTTCTTAATCCATCAAACAAGTCGAGAAAACTACAGCATTTTATCTTTTCAGGAACTTAAAGCTGGAATCCTTGGTTAATATCTACTTTACAAAAATTTAAGAAACATAACTATACTGATTAAAATAACATTTAGCTAACATGGAATTACTTACAAAATAATGAATGGGAGGGAAATATTATTCTCTAGAATCGGGACTTAGGGACCATATTCTTTAGTTTAGAATTGTGGTCATTGGTGTGTTGTAGAACACTCTTACGATATAACAATCTAGTTAGGCTCTCAACAAAATCATTCACTAATTCATACATGTGAGCATACGAATCTTCCACTATCATAGTTTGGCCTCTTGCATCCGTATCGTGTACTTAAGGCTTCTATGATCCCTGTTGGATTAGATAATGAGTTCGACTACTTTGCTCTTAGGTGGAGGACTTGTTAGTCAACACTCGTCAGACTGTTCATTCACAGAGCTTAAAACACTTGCAAACAGACGTCCACAGTGTGTAGCGTCTCAGCAAAGTTAAAAATAGCTTGAAAATTCGCTTTCAACAGCCTAAGAGTACGCCATGAGAATGAATCTAGTGAGAAACCACGTCGTGGAGATGTTGTATGTTATTAAGTTTTTGGGGGTCTAGTTTTGGAGGAGTCAAAAGTCTGTTTGGTTTGCTTCTCGGAATACCAGCTGTGAGTTAGAGGAATTGTTGCACAGGAAAATTGAAGCAACTCTTTCCATATGGTCGCAGTATCTAGCATAGAATAGCCTATGCGGATCTCATATTGAATTGTAACTGGTGGTTGTCTATTGTATTTGGAACAGTTTACCGGTGTTGGGTTTATTATGCTTTAGGAAAAAATGGAACATCTTCGTTCACTGTTTGAAGTTGGTGGTAGAGGTTTATACGAGCTCTAGTTATAAGTCGAGCACACGAGAAACCAGGTGGCCCAGCTCCTGAAGTGCCGTTTGGTCATGTCCACACCCCGTACCTCAACTCTCTCGCTCTCTGGGGGGTCCAGGGACTCTACAACCACTACTACCTGGCGTAAGATTGCTCAGATGAGGTGAAGATTTGCATTTATAATTCTCTATCGCAACCATTCGCCAGTGAAATAGAGGAGCTTTGATTCCATAATTTGGATTTTCGCTCGAAATCCTTCAAAATTTACTGGCCAATTATGTGAACCATTTGGCTTACTGTTTTTAGCATGTTAAAAAGCAAATAATGATTTAGGATTACACCTCACACGTTGAAGGTGTTGTCAAGTAGGGTAAACAAGGTGTCATCGACGTGCCCTCCAGAGTGTTGAGAGGAATGAGGAATGGGGATGGTGGGCGGAGCGTCTGCGGGAGGTGTGGACGTGAGAGTGGTTGGTTGGGCGTGCAAGTCATTGGTTGTGGTGGGCGTGAAGTGGAGATTTTTGTTTAAATAAGCAGCAGCAGCACGCCCTTGTGGGTAGCAAACACCATAACGTTAAGTCGCGGCTTTTGTATCTCCGGTTCCTCCTGCCGTTGAAGACGACGAGGATGACGAGGAAGCGTTGGAGGCTGAAGCTGGCTGGCTGCTGCCTGTTGACGGTTGTTGCTCCTTGTTGGTTTTCTTGTCATCCTGTTGTTGCTTGAGCTTATCCTGCTCCTCCCTCTCTCGTCGCACCTGCTCGTTGATTTCTTTCACCGCCCGTAGTTCCTTTTTCAGCTTCATACGTCGGTTTTGGAACCAAATTTTCACCTGTGAAAACAAGGGGAGTTAGACAAAAGTTTCAAACAGAGTGAATCTTCCTTCACACTGGTAAAAAGTTGCGCCACTTGAGTTTTCAAGGTAGTCATTAGGTATCATAAATGTATCGTGCATATAACCAGATTTGATATAAAATATATCA
This sequence comes from Cherax quadricarinatus, assembly GCF_026875155.1. Taxonomy (NCBI): domain Eukaryota; kingdom Metazoa; phylum Arthropoda; class Malacostraca; order Decapoda; family Parastacidae; genus Cherax; species Cherax quadricarinatus. The sequence continues at coordinate 23,630,497 of NC_069427.1, read as the reverse complement.
AGAAAATATATGGGAAGAAATATTCTAAGGAAAAATATATGCAAACGAGGATTTGACTTTAAAAAAAAAAAATGTGTGCATTTAGTAATAGTAACTCGAAACTTCAACCATATGTGCGCGTCTTCAAAGATGCTGTACGTATAAACCACAAGTGCACGTGTTACAAGCAGCTGAACATTTATGTCATACATGTACGTGTTAAAAGTGAATATTTTAACCATGTTTACACATGTTAAAAAAAGAGCTGTATTTGTCAGTGAAACCAAATTCTCAGTAAAATGTTTGGACATGAACGTAGGAAAGACATGAATTAAACAACATCCTTAACCATTATGAAACAATGTAATACAAACTGCCTGAACTTGAAATAAAACTTAAATAAACAAGACTGAGGAAGATAAACGACAATTATTTTCTGCTACAATCATAATAAATCAATCAGAGAAGAATTTGTCTGTGAGTTATACTTCACAGAAACACTTTTTTTCCACGACAATGCATTCTGTTGCAAATTGCAAGGAAATTATTGAAAATGGCTGTATTTATACCTACTAGTCACCCAATAACTTGTTTATGTAAATATTGCACATACTACTCTGGGCGTAATAGAGATATTCATACAGATAATTATCTCTGGCAGTCAGTCCCTGATGCGGTCGTCAGCCAGGGGTCGATGCAAGAATATTCAGTGGCTGGTTTTCTGCTGATAGCATACACTAGCCCTTTTGATGACCGCTTGCGCCCCGGGAATACTACCACATGAGCTGTTACCCCTCTCACTCGTTCATTTCCCCTCCCTCCTCCTCTCCCCTACCCTTCTGTGTTTCCTTTCTCCTCACTCCTCTGTTATGTGTTGATGTGTGAAGGTTTAGTATTCCGAGTAGGTTAGTGAAACTCAAGAAGTATATTACTGACCCTTACAGTCTGACATTTTTCTAATTTTGCTTTCCACCTCCTTCTCCCCTCTCTCTCCCTCCCCCTCCCCACCACCCTCTCTCTCTCTCTCTCTCTCTCTCTCCTCTCCTCTCTCTCTCTCTCTCTCTCTCTCTCTCTCTCTCTCTCATATTATGTTCTTTCCTGTAAAATTAAAATTTTGTTTAATGAAATATTACGTTGTCATAGATATTCATCTTTAGCTGAGGAAAGGCATATATACATAAACATATACATATATAATATATACAAAATATATACATAATATACACATAAATACACACATAATTATACAAGTAAGAATAATTATATGGATGAATAATTATGACTTAAACATAAACTGACATTTTCAATACTATTGTGCATAATTTCTGTACTTAATGTTGTCCAATAAGTCAATGATTTATACACTAATTGAAAAATAATAAATTATAGAAAATATCGCGACAAATTATTAAATAACACATTAAGAGGATTTAATACCACTATTAGGGGGTATTTGATCTCACTATCTAGACTCTAGAGGGCAACTGATATCACAAGACGCCATGTCATATCAATATTAAGAGTGTATTTACACCCTTATTTAGAGGGCATTTGATACCACTGCTAAGAAAGGTATTAAATATAACTAGTAAGAAGTTATCTGATGACACTATGAGTGGTACTATAGTGGAAATAAGACTCTGATGCCACTATGGCACAATACTGTAACTTTCAAAGATATACTAGGACTTGAAGCAACAAGAAGCAACAAATTATTATTATTATTATTATTATTATTATTATTATTATTATTATTATTATTGCTGTTGTTGTTGTTGTTGTTGTTGTTGTTGTTATTGCTGTTATTATTATTATTATTAGAGATATTCACGAGGATGCAAAATACAGTCAATGAATTTTATCTGTGGAAAGGGATGATAATTCCAATTGATTGGATCAAGAGCACTTCACGAGCATCAGGACAATCATGAGGTATCACACAAGGGTCAAATAAATAGTTATTTTATGTAATAACGAAGTTACTCCCATACAATATATGGTTATATGTGTTTTTATTGATAGAGGAAAAATGTGTGACATTTTAAACGAGGAAATGCCAGTTAGAAGAATTTGAAAAAGCCGGAGCTGGAGTTTCAGTCGAAATGCTGTCACTGGTAAGGAGCTTATTAAAGCAAAACAAGTCTTTATTAAACACCATTTTGCTCAAAGACTACCTAGCAAAAGCCACCAAAATAAAGCTCATCATAGAGGGAATGTTGTGTTGCAAAGTCTTGTTCTGTTATGATAATGTTGCTTTTCTACAATTAAGTCTTCATCTGCTATAATCAAGTCTTGCTCTGCTACTAGTAGCATTGTATTACCTTTCAGCTTAGGAGCCTATTGAAGCCACAGAAGAACATAGCCAAAATGAGATGAACAGGCACATACATACAAGTGACCTGAGGTCCAGAGGCCCAGTGTGGATAACTAACCAGACCTGGGTTCGAGTCCCAGGCAGGACGATTCTCTTTCACCTTGAGCCCCTGTTCACCTAACAGTGAACAGAGATACCTGAAGGTTAGTCGACTGCTATAGGTCGTATCCTGAGGGGAAGAAAGAATATTCAAAGAATGTTAATGAAGAGGGACACTTTAAACATTATTCTGTCCGTGTAAAGAAGCATAAGCAATCGCTAACAAGTACATAGAAACGTAAAAATAACACATATATGGCTTGGTACCACAGAAATACTTCACATTTTCTCATAACAGTTCCATGAAACACCCTGAGATACATAACTCTGACACTCGCTTTAGTACACACCAAACATAACAGCTCAAATTCCCCATCAGATGCAATGCAACTCCCATACCACATGATGCATAGCGATACCTGGTGCATTCCTCTTTCACTTACTGAACCAAAAATGTAGTAGAGGTAGGAAGTAAAGAGGAAGAGAATGACGGAAAGGAAAAAGGAAATAGAGAAGGAGAAAGATTTAAAGATGAAAGATGAGAATTAGAAGAAATAAGTACGGAGATTACTGCATAATTCTCATCTTGTAAAGAAAATAGAGGAAAAGACAGCTTGATAATACGTAAATCTTGCTGATTGGGTAGCTGATTTGCCCTACTTTTTTGAGGGTGGATGAAAAAGAGGAAAGTGAGGAAAGGGGAGGGGAGGAAGAAGAGGGAAGAGAGGAAAGGGGAATGGAGGAAGAGAAGAGAGAAGTGAGAATAATGGAGGGGAGGAAGAAGGGGGTTTGACTTTACTTGTGGGAGTAGATAGGTGAGGCAAGAGCACTAGGTGGAATGGAGGGACTTGAGATGGAGGAGGGGGAGAAAGGGAGAAGGCGGAGGAGGAGAGTTAGAGGTGCAGTGGGGACGGGGAGGAGGACGAGGAGGAGGAGGAGGAGGCGAAAGAAGAATTGAGTGGATGAGGGTGAAGAGGAGAGTGATGGAGGTGGAGGAGGGAGGAAGGGGATGTGGGAGGAGGGGGGTTTAAAACCTCAGCCCGAGCCCACGTTAAAAGTTACCTGGCCAAAAATCAGACTGCCAATTACGATCCAATAAGATTTGCAGCAAATTATAGGACAGTTTGAGTTAGCTGAGATGGGGCGGGCCTCGTTTAGTAGACCCACGGGCGGGCTGACCACCGCTGGCACCATCACAGCGTCAAAGAGGCTTCCGGGTCAGAGGGCACCCCAAGGAGGGCTTTTTCTGACGCCTTGAAGCCCCCAGCGGTCCCGAAAGACGTCGGCTACGAGGATGCTAAGTCGAGTGCCCACGACATGTGATTGATGCACGACCCACAGCCTTCTTGAGGAGGCGGTGCTGGAAGCCTCACCGACCAACAAAGTCGACGGTCACAGGCATCGATCATGGTAACATAGACTCTATGGGATGGTGACGCTTGATTCTCTTGTCATTATTTCCCTGTTCTTTCCTCCTCATCCTCCTCTTCTTTCTTCGTCTTTATTCATATTCCAGCACCTCACACTGAGTGCGTGTGAACATTTTTACTACATTTAGATTCGTCCCTAATCATTACTTTCTAGTGGTTCTTAGTAATTCTTATCACTATAATAATTCCTTTCGCATTCTCACGAGAAAGTATGTTGGAATCCTTTCCCCGTAGCCATGTGTGTTATAGATAGCGACTTAAATGCCGGAACAACGGACTGGTTACCCTTCTTATCTTTATATAATTGCTACAAAGAAGTGAACTGGTAAGATATATTTCATTTAATTCTATAGCAAACAAGGAAATATCTCTTTAGGGAGATCTTAAAGCTAAAGTGAGAGACATTGTTGTGGACTTGGAAGAAGAAAAGTTTGAAGTGCCAGGGGCAAAACGATAATTAATTATTAAGACCATTTAACTGAACTGTCTATAAAAATATGAGACGAGGATAAACAAATCCACGAGATATGATAAAGTGTGCAGTGATAGAAGAGATTTCTACAATATATTAGTGGATGAAAATTTAAAGAGGAGATTTTTGGATGTGCATGGATTTTTAGGAGCAACTGAATTTCTACCTGATCATTATTACTAGCAGATGATGATTCACAAAGATGTTAGTGATGGTGGGTAAAACTGAAGAGAAAGTGAATAAATTGAAGGGGATGTTTATTGAGAGGTGTGAGAAACTCATGAAAAAAGGGTTGATTAGAGTTAGAGAAGTGATAAAGTTCTCTGAAGAAGTGTGGAACAGAGGAGGGTGGATAAAGGAGATAATGACGAAACGAAGAGAGAAGAAAGGGAGTAAAGCTTAGCAGAGTATGTAGGAGTGAATATAATTTTTTTTTTTTTTTTAGTGAAATGATCTTTAGGCTATAGGCACATTTGAACGAATTATCATATGACGACTCCAAAAATTCCTCGAACGAAGTTTGCCATTAAATGAAATAAAAAAAAATAAATTGTATAAGTGTGCAGTATGGACATTGAAACCTGTTCTTGAATGTTGCAGCAAGAAGACTGAAGGCCGTGGAGATGTGTCTGAGATCAAATAGTGTTGTGAGTGTTTCTTGTCTTCTAGAGACAATTGAGCAAGATTGATTATGTTGGTGAATAAATGTGTGGTAGATGGAAGATAGTGTAGATGACCCATCAGAGAATGTTTAACGGATAGTGTGAAGGAGATTTTAAGAGAGAGTGGCTTCAGTATCAAGTAGATAGTGGACTTGGTGTACTGATGGAATTATGATTATGGGAATATCAACGAAGAGATTCAGGAAAACCGGTTACCAGACTTGTATTTAAAAGATGAGTAATTCAGTGCCTGCACTTCGAAAGACGAATAGGGATGCTAAGGTTCGGTGGGTCAGTGGATCTCGATACCTGGTTGTCTTCTTGAAAAATCCTGAAAAAAGTATTAAATGTTGAAACTAACATCAACACATAACGTTCTAAACAGTGATTATGATGGGTTGATCTGAATGTAATGAAGGTGAATCTGATGGGTTATATAATTTCTTAAGATAAGACTAATGATCACCTACGTACTAATGACTGGCCCTTTCAGTGCAGATGCTAGGGTCATTTGTGACGTGATGAAGGTAAATTACTTTTTGACCCTCCACATTTAATGTGATTCTGATCAGCTGTATCGTTGGTGAAAGTGGCATTAACATGAACCAGTGAGAGTCAGACTGAGCTATTCCACCATGTGCAACATCTGAGATAAAGAAAGATGCTTAACAGTTTTCAGAGTAAAACTAAACTTTTTATAATTTGCTGCCGCATTAAAGAAGAGCCATGAAGAAATATTTTCAGCGCTCTAGAACTGTTTTATCTCGATGTGTTTAATATAACAAATTACGTAAATGACATTTAAGGCGATTTGGTTTTAGCATAGATAAGGCAGGCTAAACAACACTGAAAGAAGAAAGTGGCCTCTTAAGTACAGACAAGGGAGATGATAGATGAAGTACAGGTGAAACTCACGTCTTCTGCTTTGGTCGGGGGGACACGAAAATTACTGGTATCCTTCTTGTTGTAATTATTCATCTTCTGATGAATGGAATGAATATAAAATTTTGCATAATTGTGTTTTTGCTGTGGAAGAATCTTGGGATATTGCAGACGGCAAGGATTGGTCCAGCGCAGGTGAGGCTAGCAAGAAGCTAGCGACTTATTGTCTCTTTTATGGCCACTTTAATGTGAATTTACAAGTTCCATGAGAGAGAGAAAGAACTCAGAGAGAGAGAGAGAGAGAGAGAGAGAGAGAGAGAGAGAGAGAGAGAGAGAGAGAGAGAGAGAGAGAGCGCATGATGAACGCTCCAAGCAAAACACATACAGCATTGACGATTTTTTTTTTTTAGACCAAGGGCGTTTCAGACTTTGCTAAAGTATCTTACGTAGACTGTATCTTCAATAGTATTTTATTATATATTCTGTTCATTTAATATTTTTTTATCCCTTTGCTGGTGTTGGATAATGTGTAAACTCTTCTTCCCACCAGTCTTTCTCATACAGATATTGTTGTGATAACAGGATACAGATATTGTTGTGATAACAGGATACAGATATTGTTGTGATAACAGGATACAGATATTGTTGTGATAACTAAACAAATGTTAATGAAATTATTCTTCTCCTCTTCTCCTTTTTTCCTCTTAGTCCATTTCTCCCTTCCTCATTATTCTCTTCCTCCTCCAGTTGTTCACGTCTTTAAACCACCCAGGACCCTGCTGTGTTTATCTACAAATCGTCCCCCAGCACCCAGCTAAGTACAGCTTCGTATTCCCCAACACCCAGACGAGTACAGCTTCTTAACTTCCCAGCACCCAGCTGAATACACCTCTGTATCCTCCAGCAACCAGCTGAGAACAGCTCTCTATCCCCCAGCAACCACCTGCGTCAACTCACTCCCTCCGCCAGGATACAAAGAATTTTTTAACCAAGGTCATCAAGGTAAAATAATAATTTCGACAGGTTTAATTTTCTAATGTAATCTCTCAGATTTTGAAGGAAGAAATCGACCTTCTGCAGCAAAGTTTTACAGCACTTATGATGACAGTTCTGCTACACTTAGAGAGAGGAATGGGAGGCTGGGGTGACTTCCGGTGAGGATTTTGATTCGACGAACTGAAACTCTTCCTTCTATTCTTTGGCTCTAAACCATGAATGAATCTCATTCCTTAGGCCCTGTATGATATGTAAGATTTTAGTTCTTAATAATAATAATAATAATAATAATAATAATAATAATAATAATAATAATAATAATAATAATAATAATAATATTATTTTTCCATTTATTTTAGGTCGTAAAATATCTTTTAAATACCATCTAAGAAAAACAACAGCGATTCTGTATCATGGAAGAAGAAGAAGGACTCTTCCCCGGGAGAAACCTCAGAGGATTTATGTTTTTCCCCTTTTTAAATCAATATTCCTTATGCTTTTTTTTTATTTCTGTTTCTCCAATGTCTTAGTTTACGCTCTGGTCTTTAGTTATTCCTCTAAGACTGTCCTCTTTAATTCTTGATTATATCCCAGAAATTTGGCCTGTGAGAAATTTTATCCTTCTCATTTGAGTACATCTCTTCTTTTTCTTCTTCCTCCGTCTCTCTCTCTCTCTCTCTCTCTCTCTCTCTCTCTCTCTCTCTCTCTCTCTCTCTCTCTGTCTCTGTCTCTGTCTCTCTCTCCCTCTCGCTTCACTTATTGTTCATCCCTTCCATCTTTTTTCCTTCCTCTTCACTGTCCATCTAACCACTCCTTTCCTTCTCACTCCATCAACACCATCATATCAGACATGACATCAATCTCAACAAACATCTTGGCTCCGAAGAGAGTTGTGGAACAACAATTGTTTTAGCATAAAAACGTGTAAGGGGATTCAGTGGAACGTGCAATTGGGATAATGAGCTCTGGCCTACATTAGTAGGAAACCCAGGCTGAAAACCATTACTTTGAAAATATAGCAAGTGTGGTAAGAAGGACCATAGGAAACAGCTGGTGAGCGGGGAAGGAAGTGGCTGGAGGAGGGATTGGGGAAATGAGAGGAGGGGTGAGAGGGGAAGGTGAGAGGGGAAGGTGAGAGGGGAAGGTGAGAGGGGAAGGTGAGAGGAGAAGGTGAGTTAGACAAGAGAACAGGAGTACAAGGAGAACGAGGAGTACAAAAGAGGGTTTAGACACACCAGAACACAGGAAATGGTTGTAGTTACCAGGTATTTGTTTAACGTACGATTTTTAGGCTATTGTTTTCATCTCTTGTTGTGGTCCACGTGAGCCCAAGATACTAGCATTGTCGTAATTGATTGGAAAAATGAGAAATGTAAGCATGAAATTTAGATTAAAGTCAATAAATTCCTCTCAATACATATATCTAAAGGCGGTAATATGGATAATGAAGATTTACAAAACGCTTTTAACTGACTTTGATATGGAAAGCTCAAGATTTTTTCCTCAGAATAAAGTTCAGAAGATTTTCTTCTTGCTTACTTCCAAATAATGCCTTGCACTCCTAAGTTCCTTCTCTTCTTTTCCTACTCATAAATCCCTTTTCTTCCCTTATCTTTACCCTGTTTACTACTAAACACCTCCCCTCTCACTTCCACTCCAAAACTACATTCCTTCTCCTCTTTATCTCTTCCACTCATAATGCCCTTCCTTTATCTTTCAATTCCTAAACCCCATATCTCTCTTCTTTCTTGTTTGTTTTATTCTTAAATCTCTTCCGTTCCCCTTCCACTTCTATGTCTTTCACAAATCGCCTTCTCTCTTCATTCAACTCCTAAACCCCTTCTCTCCCTCCCTTCTCTGCCCCTTCCACTCGAGAGGAGAACCTCTCTCCCTGCCTGAAAAATAATAGACAATATAAATTTCCGAAGAAGCATTATATCACAACAAGGTCATACCTGGTCATGTGATGGGGTCATTCAGCCGGAGGGGGAGAGAAGGCTTAATGCAGCCTGTATTATGAGAGGAGCTGTTGACTGCCTCAGTTACAGCAGATGCGGCTAAGTGTGCCGCTATGCTAATGCATGTTTCCTTAGCTTCTTGTGATATTTATTTATGTAATATGCATAAACACATTCATACATACATATATACATACGTTTATACTTACATGAAGCTACTACGTTATAGCTTCATCCATGCATTCCCAGCTACAACACCCTAATGGTCTCTCCATACACCCCCACCTATGCCACATTCCTCCGTCTCCTACACTTCTGAACCATCAAACCTTGGCATTCCCTGAAACCCTACCTAACGTTGAAGAAACTCTTCTCAACACCCTGGAAACTCTACCTTATATCCTGGAAATACTATACAGCGGAGACACTACTGCTAGCCCCAACCCCTATTCTCTAGCAGCCTCACAAGACCCTATGAAAAGACTCGTAATCTCTATATTTTACGGCTAATACTATCATGAAAAAGAAGAATATCTAAAAGAGAAGGTGAAGAAAAATGACTCGGGCATACTACCCCTCAAAGAAACCTTTACTTATTTAAACATAAAAGATGCAATATATCCTATTGCAAGGAAATTAACTGGTGAAAAGAGCAGAAGGATCTACACTCATCAAAATTAGCGCTTCTTCCTAGATATAATAATAAGCCTTAGGAAGAATATTCATTTTATTGTTTACATAGACCGTTAAACCCTCCTAGTTCTTACTTCATCAACAATGCAAGGAAACGAATGCTAGACATAGTGAAACATGTAAGAAATGCATAAGAGGAAGAGAGTTAAGCAAATAATTAAACAAAAGGGTCAAGAATGAGTATACTGAATAAGAACGAGAAAACAAGGCTGAAAGATAAATTAAAAATAACATAGCAACTAAGACAACGATTAAGACCAGACATTTCTATGAGTAAATAAGTAAATAACCATTGAAAGTATGTACGATTATTTGAGACAAAAAAAAAAAAAAACTCGAGAACTGCTAGTGGGTAAACACAGTGAAGTATGCTAGGAATGCAATCAAAAATTCAAAGAGCATTTACAATTGATCAAGGCCAGCTGCTGTATCTGAGACACACCTGTGACCAATGACATACCTGTCATCAGTTTCTTGTCTGAGGGCAAACTTCATTGTTGACTGACTGGTAAAACAAATTGTTGTTGCTGCTGATGGCTCGCAGGCATCCATAATGGGAACAATTAACCAACAAGCACTAGAACACAGTCGTATAGTGATAACATAATAGATAAAGCAGTACTGGAAGAGAATGAACATGGTAAAAGCTACGGATTCTGAAGGAAGACGTTTTTCTACATTAACACAATAGAGACAGAATACACATCTTATTTCATGAGTATAACCAGCGATATACCATTAGTAAAAAATTAAAAAGACAGACAGAAATCCCTAAATTAACGACCAGCATCCCTCACATTAATATCCCATAGAGTACTGTAGCAAATCCTGAAGAGAAGGATGTTGGAGCAACTGAAAAACATTAACTACATCCCAGGCTGATAGCACGGGGTCAGGGAAGGGAAATCCTGCTACACCAGAATTAAAAAGTACTGTGATGGTATGACCGAAGTTAGACAGTAGTGGGAAAGTAAGTAGACGAAATATTCTTGGGCTGTAAGGCCATTAAATGGCATATATCCTCATTTCTGAAAAAAATACAAAAAAAAAAAAAAAAAAGCAGGCTAGGATAATAATAATAATAATAATAATAATAATAATAATATATATAGCAAATAATAATATATAAAAATAATAATAACAGTAACAATAACTAAAAATAATAATAATAATATATAATAATAATAATAATAATAATAATAATAATAATATAATAATAAACATTATTTTTAATCGACTATTATTGTCCTACCACGAACAATCGCACACACAAGTTGTCTGTTTGACAACTTCAGCCGAAGACCTGCAGTTAGAGTTGCACTGCCTAATCGCCTCAAACAGCCATTTTAACTGCACTACCGCCACCGCCACTGGACATTTCCAACAATTATAGAGACCAACTTGAACCATAAAACACGCAATGGAATTATAGCACTTTGCGGGATGGTTGGGGGGGGAAGGAGGAGGGGGGGAAGTAAACACGTGGGTCCTCCAATATGGCCAAAGACCGATTGAGAAGTTAATGGTCCTTCAGGTGCTTATAAATCGGAATTATTCTATTTGCTGGATAATACTTGAGCGTAGAAATAATGTTTATTATAATATATATATATATATATATATATATATATATATATATATATATATATATATATATATATATATAATATATATATATATAAAATATATATATACCACACACACACACACGATCCACGCACATTGCTTTTATTTAAAAACTTTAAGATATTCATCAAGGTTGTAGCACAATAAAACTCTAAATCGCACGAGTATATAATCAAAAATGTTATGTCTTATTAAGAAAAGTTTATATAATATTAACAGCATATTACAAATATTAACAAGCACTTATGACGTGCTAAATTAGGCAGGTGGTGCATAATTCTTATGTATAAAAACCTTTTCTTAGACGAACAACCGCTTTCCCTTTTTTCAGCCTCGATCATCAATCTCCTTAAGTATTAAGTTTATCTGCGTCTCATCTAAAGATCTGGAGGCCATATTTGGATAATCGCTGAGTCAGCTAAACGAGGTTCAACGAGGTTCTAACGACCGGAATATAGCCGTCGTCCCTCTACTATAAAGAAACAAGTTATACGCCCTACACCTCGTTTAAAAGAATCTCTATTGATGTGGCAAAGCTGAAATATTCTCGACTCGGGGAAACTCAAGCAGCTGACAGGTTCAATGGACTCATCCGGTGTCTTCACAATAGGAACCAATTTCAAGTGCATTGTGTATAAAGCATTAGACAGAAAGAAGGGAACCGTCTAACAGATGGAACGCAATTGATAATTACGTGATTACATGTATTGATAGTAATGGCTAGAAAAGAACTGGGCGTTAAGAAAAATTTAGGCAAAGAAATAAATATCAATATAAATATAAGAGATGATCCAGAGAAAAACAAAGAGATACAACTTGAGTTTATAGGAAATTCTTCCCTTTTTTTTCCCATCTCTTTGTGTAGGCGAGAGCGTTAACCAATGGTCGCAATTCATTCCTTGCCTCTCCGGTCACAGCCTTCTTAATCGGATCCCCATTCGGCCGAGAGAGAAACCAATATCCGATATAGATTATACGGCACGGAGGCTCCACAATGGCGCTGCTTTAGCTCATCGGCCCGATAAATCAGTCGTTGTTAAAACAAAACATTACATTAGAAAACGTGTGACTGTATGGAAGGTGCCCACTACTTGTTTTTGACTTTTTAAAAGCATAGTAAATCCCAGTGGTGGTAGTCTCGGAGCGTCTTTAGTGGCTGTTAAGTCCTTTCTTATGGTCTTCTCACTCAGTCTCAGGGTCCCAGCGGGATACCTGGGACTTATATGCAGCGTTGCAATATCTGGGGAGGAATGTAGGTGCCGGTATCGCCTTAAACTGCCAGCTGCGTGAATTTCAGATAGTTTCGTCGTCCGCCGGCCGGCTTTTCCGTCCCTATGCTAAAACCGGACGTCTTGCTTTATTGTATATTTACATACCTCCCTCAGGTGAACATTATTGTTTCGATCTGTAAGGTCATTTTTACGTTTTAGAAGCCGCTATGGGGTGAGAAGATGAGTTTGTGTAGGATTAAAATATCCGAGTCAAGCGATCAAGCAACCCACAACAATGGAGGTGAATAATGATTAATAGGAACGTGGCTCATTCATCAACCTTCGAACGCCGCCTCTCTTGGTGCACCCAGTCGGAAATTATAGGAAGATTAACGGATAATTTCCCGGAATTCGAAGACCAAGAGGCATTTTTGACTCGTTTATCCGAAAGTCAGTCTTGAGGATGGCTCCGATATAGTCGGGAATCGGTTTATCGGGGTCTTCCCCTACTCCTGCGTCTGGCAGCGCGGTTGCCATAATTAACCACTAGTTTCATAAATATGATGTATATCATCTTTTGTTTACTACTGACTCCATGACCCAATGTGAGGCTGCTTTTCGCTTTTATTTTCCACAATGACGCGTGAAGGAGAGAGACGCATCAACAGAGAGAAACCTCTATTACAAGAAGCCGATACTAGCCAGGCTCCAAGTTGACTCGTATTGAAAAACGAAAAAATATAGTACATTATGAATACGAAGGGGAAAAACAGTATATAATGAATGTGACGGGAAAAAATCTATTATGAATATGACGGAAAAAACCAATATATTAAGAATATGACAATATGAATATGAGGGAAAAAACAGTATTTTATGAATATGACTTGAAAAATATATGAATTAAAAAAAAGTATATTATGGATTTGACTGGGACGCATATGAATATGACAAAAAAAAGAATAGTGTGAATATGATGGGGGGGAAGGGGGAGGGAGGGAACAGTATATTACGATCATAACAATTTCAATCACTTCGTTCACTTTTCAAAAGAGTTAACGTCCTATAATAGTACTCGCCCCGATTTTTCCCTATTTTTTCAACACGCTAAACAAAACATAAATGCTAATCGAAGCTATATCCAGCATCAACAAAACAAAAGTCTGATATTTTTCTCAAATTATCGATGGTTTCTTAGAAATAAACTAAATAATGTTGTGAGAAATAATAAACTTGTTCCAGTACTGACCTTTTTTATTATCCAATTCCTGGTATAATTTGTCGTGGGGGTCTTGAGTGGTGCAACAATTCAATATACGAGTAGAGGAATAGTCGAGAAAGGAAGTTCTCTTGACAGGTCTTTGATTATGCGGGGTGATATTTGGTTATTATTTTTACAGCGAGTAGGGAATAAATCCGCTTACTTGTGAGAACTGCGTGTGTTGGGTGAACTGCGTGTGTTGGGTGAACTGCGTGTGTTGGGTGAACTGCGTGTGTTGGGTGAATCTCGAGTGTATTGTTGTGAACTACTCTAGTATTGTGTAAATTATGTGTGTATTGTGCTTGTGTTGTGTGTGTATGTGTACTCTCCTAGCTGTACTCACCCAGTCGTGGTTGCAGGGGTCGAGTCACAGCTCCTGGCCCTGGTATGTGTGTGTGTGTATGCGTGTGTGTGTGTGTGTGTGTATGCGTGTGTGTGTGTGTGTGTGTGTGTGTGTGTGTGTGTGTGTGGTGTTGTGTGTGTGTGTGTGTGTGTGTGTGTGTGTGTGTGTGAGTAACAGAGCCTTGCAAAGAGTGACAACCTCTTATTATTCCACGGGACTCCAGTCACTATAGTTCGCCAACACGATACAGCGCTCTCACACTTCTGTTATACGTGACTGCATCTGTACATTACCCTGGTTATCATAAAGTTTTTTTGCATGCACGTAATACCTGTCTTCAGCTATCTCAACACACACACACACACACACACACACACACACACACACACACACACACACACACACACACACACACACACACACACACACACACACATACATACATACACACACACACTCGGGTGTTTTCATCCAAAGTGTGAGTACCCATGTATTGAATTCCCATTACTCAATACAACCCGACTTGTATTGTGTGGCGTTTGGTCCCTCGGAATAAGTAGGACGTTAGCTTATATAACGCGGGGGCCACGGCTTATTCCGAGTATAGATTTGGACTATAACAGTCATATAACTTGTCTAAGACCAATTATACCCTCAAGGATGATAAATAGCATCTCCAGAGAACACAAAAAGGAAATCCTCTCGCTGGACACTGTACTTAGATACGACGCTTGATAGCGAAGCCAAAATAGATACGACTTTCTTTAACATACATGTGTATGTGTGTGTGTGTGTGTGTGTGTGTGTGTGTGTGTGTGTGTGTGTGTGTGTGTGTGTGTGTGTGTGTGTGTGTGTGTGTATACGTGCGTGTGTACGTGCGTGTGTACGTGCGTGTGTGTATGTGTTCTATCAGGCATTAAGGATTGGACAATCGCCTAATCATCACAGAGGAAAAAAAATAATAATTCTCATTCACTTCTGATATGATCATTATACATTTTTGACATTTATATCCACCATCTACACTTAATGACTTGTTCCACAGAGAGCCTCCCTGGCCTGATGGTATTAGCAGACAACTGTAATAGTAATGCAATTTCTAAATAATATAGACACTGGTCATTGTAATTACGAACGGAGCGGGCCATTCGCACACTCAGAGTGAAGGGAAAAGTAGGGAGAGGGTGCATATTACTTGAAATTTATGTATGGTATACTTATATGGCCTCACTCTTATGTGCTTCTCATGCGGTACTCTTCTGGGGAGGGGCAGGAGGCGTGCTTATGCTGGCCAGGGGCTCTTGATTCAGATAGTCAGAGCTATCTTTCTCGGGACGATATTGATTACTGCCCCATTCACCGTGCACTGCATAGCCCATGTGTCTCCTTATTCATCACTGGTTTAGCCTTCGCATAATAATAATAATAATAATAATAATAATAATAATAATAATAATAATAATAATAATATGATAATAATAAGAACAGAAGAACAATAATAACAGTCAGTAGTTCACGAAGTCAACAAACAGGAGGGCATACAGAGGGGAGAGTGACTTTCCACACCAACATTTGGCAGAGTTGATGAACTTCCAATAGTTGAGCCACTAGTTGGTCTCACACCCTCAAACCTTTCCCTTCACTCTCTCCTCTCATCCCCTTCCTCATCCTTTCTCCCTTACTTTCCCCTTCACCCATTTTCCTCTCACGTCTGACGCCATTACCCTACTCTCTTTTCTTCTTCTTTTGCAAGAAGAAAGTTCTTCGTCCCGTCATCCCTTTTCCTTTCTCTTATTCTCCTTCCCATCCCCCATAAGCCAACCCCATCTCCTCTCTCTAGCATGAAGACCACTTCTCTTCCCTCTCCTTCCACACCCCTCACCCCTTCCCAGCATGACAAACACACCCCATCACTTCCAAAACAGTGTTGGTGCCATTGTATTTCTACGACAGTTCCGTGCACAGCAGAAAATCATCTGCAGTGACCAGAGTTCACTATATATATTTATACAATACACACATTCAAAACACCCAACCCCATCCCACTCTCTCGTTTTTCTTTGTTTTGTGTTTGTTGTTGAATGTGAGGGATATAAACAGCATTGCTCATCTGGTTTTGGAGAGTTTTCTGTTGTGTTGTGTTGTGTGTGTGTGTGTGTGTGTGTGTGTGTGTGTGAGTCGATCTTATTGATGCTTCTAGTTTCTTTCTTCGGTTGGTTTTCACTCTTAGTGCGATTTGTTAATGTTTACACACACACACACACACACACACACACACACACACACACACACACACACACACACACACACACACACACACACACACACACACGCACACACACACACACACACACAAACCTCACACACACACACAGTGATCTTTTTCTGATCATGAACTCAAAATTATTATTTTTGGATATTTAATGCTGTCGTCTTTTCCCCTTTAAAGCTTCTGTCTCCCATCAGACATAAATTAAAAGTTAGACATCAAAACAAAAATATTTTCAGTGATAATAATCAGTCATAAGTATTCAGTCTGGTTCCTATTGATTTATTATCCTATTGATGTCTGCAGTAACGACAAGTTGATGACTAAGACACACGTTGCTCTTGATAACTTATTGTACATATAATTAAAAATCTACTATTTAATTACTATTAGTTACTATTTTTGTTGTCATGTGGCGACGCTGCTTCATTTATTAGTTATAAATAGCTTAGCCCGTGATGGTCATTCAGTGTTGAAAACTCGATCCTTCGTTACCTAATCGCGGCCTGGTGTCTGACCAATCGGACTGTTGGTGATTGACGCTGCTGATGACATATATACGGTTATTACCTCTAATTATCTATAATTATCAATAATATTTTATATGATAAATTACTCGATTAATATTGCTTTGGGGCAATTATGTCTAATAAGCGTTAGTTCCAACGTTTTTTTCATGTCAGGTGTAGAAGTATGAAATGTGCTCGTTAATTGATACCTGGAAATGATTCTAATTTATAACTGGGCTGTTATGCTGCTAACTGGTAATTAATAACTGGAGTTATTATGAGCTGCTGATAAAAAGAAACTATGACAGAATGGACGTCTTTATTGATCTCAATAAATGTTTTCATTCATCCATAGCGATTTGCTCTTTTTCCATTTTCTTTGTACAATCGCTTCTTTATTGGTCTCAATAAATGCACCCATAGCGATTTGCATTTTTTTAGCATGTACAGCTACTTCACTTTGAGCAGCTAATTGATAAATGATAAGTTGAGCTGTTATGGGATGCTAATCGATCAAATCAGTGTGTTAGATAACAGCCGCTGTAAACAAACACTTGTGTCTAATTGTACAAGTATATGTATGAATATAATAATGGTATACAATTCCGACAAGTTGATAAGTTAGACACATATGGAACAGTTAGGTATTTTTGTTCCTAAACGGTTTGCCTACACAATAGGCTTTTTCAGTCCAATACAGAATCAGCAGAAGTGGAGACGTAAGGAGGAGGATGATGGACTAATTACATCTTCTTTATATCTCTACTGCTTCTGCTGCCTGTGTATTCGACTGAAGAAACCTAGTGTTTATGTGAAACTTTTCGGAATAAAGATACCTAACTGTTGCACATGTGTGCCTTACATATCAGAAGCATGGGTATGTATGTTAATACCGATAGATTGTTGGAATAAGACACATTTTTTTCTCAATTTCAAATTCCTGCCCAATCATTTCTGTGCTTTGTGGTTGTCTCTGAGGACTGATAACGTCACAAGTGGAAATACATTTGTGCCTCAGTATGCCCGGGTCTCATTAGCTCGAAGATGTACAATATCGACAGTTTGATGAATATGACACATGTGCAACGCCTGTGTATCTAATGATACACAGACATAGGGTTGAGGGAGGGTGAGTACCCTGAAACTCACTAGGGATGAGGGAGGGTGAGTACCTTTGAACT
>NC_069427.1:23565112-23607612 GCF_026875155.1 Cherax quadricarinatus | reverse complement strand
TACCTCGATCGAGACAGAACACAGGACGAAAGGAAGACAATGAAAGAGAGAGTTTCAAAAACGAAAGGAGAAATAGGAGGCAATGAAAAAGGAAGCAGAATAACCCAGGATCAAATGGAAGGACAAGCGCACCCCCCAGAAACACCTGCAGAAGGACTCCAGCCACGACACCCCCAAGGCAACTGAACAATCCAAACCAACCACCCACACACCGATCCCCTTTCCCCACCCCCCGCATCACAGTTACAGTATTAGAACAGAAGTTGAAGGGTTTTGGTAAAACAAATGCAAATGGATTAACGAATAAACATGAGGAATGGCAAGAAAGAATCAATGAGAAGTCCCCAGACATCATAGCAGTTACAGAAACAAAACTCACGGAGACAATAACAGATGCAATCTTCCCACCAGGGTACCCCGAGCATGAGGAAAGATAGAAGGGGGAGGGGGGAGGTGGGGTTGCTCTGCTCGTAAAAAACAGATGGAAATTCGAGAAAATGGGAAGGGAAAAGATGAGACGGGAGAAAAAAGACTACATAGCAGGTACACTTCAGTCTGGGGAAAACAAAGTGATCATTGCAGTGATGTAAAAATCCACCACAGAACGCAGGGGCCAAGAGAGGAAATATGAAAAAGAGCAACAGAGCAATGGTGGACACACTTGCTGAGGTGGCAAAAAAGAGCTCACGCCAGCAGAGCAAAGTTTTCTGGTTTTGGGGGGTTTCAACCACAGGGAGACTGACTGGGAAAACCTGGAGCACATGGGGGTCCCGAAACATGGAGAGCCTGGATGTTGGACGTGGTGCTGAAAATCTCATGCACCAACATGTTAAGGACACTACCAGAGTGAGAGGGGAGGATGAACCAGCAAGACTGGACCTTGTGTTCACCCTGGGCAGCTCAGATATTGAGGACATCAAGTATGAGAGTCCCCTAGGAGCTAAGCGACCACGTGGTTCTGTGCTTTGAATACATAGTAGAGCTGCAAGTGGAGAGAATAACAGGAGTTGAATGGGAAAAGCATGACTATAAAAGAGGACTACATGGGGTTGAAGAATTTCCTGCGGGGGGTCCAGTGGGACAAAAGAACTGGCAGGAAAGCCAGTAAATGAAAATGATGGAATATTGTAACAACAAAATGCAAGGAGACAGGGGAAAAGGGTTTATTCCCAAGGGCAACAGTAACAACGGGAAGACCAAACGAGCCCCTGGTTTACCCGACGGTGTAAGGAGGCAAAAACAAAGTGCAATAGAGAATGGAAAAAGTACAGAAGGCAGAGAACACACGAAAATAGGGAGATCAGTCGCAGAGCCAGGAATGAGTACGCACAGGTAAGGAGGGAGCCCAGCGACAGTATGAAAATGACATAGCATCGAGAAATCAAGACTGACCCGAAACTGTTGTATAGCCACATCAGGAGGAAGACAACAGTCAAAGACCAGGTGATCAGATTAAGGACAGAAGGTGGAGAACTCACAAGAAATGATCAGGAGGTACGTGAGGAGCTGAACAGAGATTTAAGGAAGTTTTTACAGTAGAGACAGGAAGGGCTGTGGGAAGACAGCACAGAAGGGAACATCAAGAGGGAATATACCAACAAGTGTTGGATGACATACGAACAACTGAGGAGAGGTGAAGAAGCTCTTAAGTGACCTTGACACCTCAAAGGCGATGGGACCGGACAACATCTCCCCATGGGTCCTTAAGAAGGAGCAGAGATGCTGTGCGTGCCTCTAACCACAATCTTCAACACATCGCTTGAAACTGGCAACACCTGAGAAATGGAAGACAGCTAATGTAGTCCCTATATTTAAGAAAGGAAACAGAAACGAGGCACTAAACTACAGACCTGTGTCTCTGACATGTATTGTGTGCAAAGTCATGGAGAAGATTATCAGGAGGAGAGGGTCGAACACCTGGAAAGGAACAAGATTATAAATGAAAACCAGCATGGGTTCATGAAGGCAAATCTTGTATCACAAACCCTCCTGGAGTTTTATGACAAGGTAACAGAAGTAAGACACGAGAGAGAGGGGTGGTAGATTGCGTTTTCCTAGACTGCAGGAAGCCTTTGACACAGTTCCCCACAAGAGATTAGTGCAGAAGCTGGAGGATCAGGGCGCACGTAAAAGGGAGGGCACTGCAATGGATAAGAGAATACCTGACAGGAGAGCAGCAACGAGTCATGGTACGTGAAGAGGTATCACAGTGGCGCCTGTTACGAGCGGGTCCCACAGGGGGCAGTTCTAGGACCAGTGCTATTTTTGATATATGTGAACGACATGATGGAAGGAATAGACTCTGAAGTGTCCCTGTTAGCAGATGACGTGAAGTTTTATGAGAAGAATTTAAAACGGACGAGGATGAGCAGGACTGCAAAGAGACCTGGACAGGCTGGACATGTGGTCCAGCAACTGGCTTCTCGAATTCAATCCAGCCAAATGCAAAGTCATGAAGATTGGGGAGGGGCAAAGAAGACCGCAGACAGAGTATAGGCTAGGTGGACAAAGACTACAGACCTCACTCAGGGTTCTAGAAAGACCTTGGGGTGACCATAACACCGAGCACATCACCGGAGGCACACATCAACCAAATAACCGCTGCAGCATACGGGCGCCTGGCAAACCTGAGAATAGCATTCCGATACCTTAATAAGGAATCGTTCAAGACACTGTACACTGTGTATGTTAGGCCCATACTGGAGTATGCAGCACCAGTCTGGAACCCACACCTGGTCAAGCACGTCAAGAAGTTAGAGAAAGTACAAAGGTTTGCAACAAGGCTAGTCCCAGAGCTCAAGGGAATGTCGTACGAGGAAAGGTTAAGGGAAATCGGACTGACGACACTGGAGGACAGAAGGGTCAGGGGAGACATGATAACGACATACAAGATACTGCGGGGAATAGACAAGGTGGACAGAGATAGGATGTTCCAGAGAGGGGACACAGGGACAAGGGGTCACAACTGGAAGCTGAAGACTCAGACGAGTCACAGGGACGTTAGGAAGTATTTCTTCAGTCATAGAGTTGTCAGCAAGTGGAATAGCCTAGCAAGTGAAGTAGTGGAGGCAGGAACCATACATAGTTTTAAGAAGAGGTATGACAAAGCCAGTCAGGAAGCAGAGAGAGAGAGGATCCAGTAGCGATCTGTGAAGAGGCGGGGCCAGGAGCTGAGTCTCGACCCCTGCAACCACAATTAGGTGAGCACAATTAGGTGAGAACACACACACACACACACACAGACAAATGACAATTCAGATGTGACATCAGGAAATTCAATGTCAGGCACAGACAAGGGGACGGTAAGCAACAACGGAGACATGCCGTACACGAAGGCCTTATCAGACCCACGTGGGCCAGGGAAAAGACGAGGAGCACACTAAGATCAAATGACAGGTCCGAAGACAATGAAGGTATGCTATATGCAGAGATCTAACAGCCAACTGCAGTAGCAAGGGACAGCTGGTCATGAAAGACAGTTCACTGAGAATAGAAGTTTCAGATATGACAGGGACTGAAGGCAAGAACATGTCAATGGAAGGAAATAAAATGCCTCAGAGGAAGCAGATGGAGACTCAGTGGGAGGAGGAAAGGGCGAGGTCAGTTTTTGTGTACGGGCTCCAAGAAGCCAAGGGGGACAACTTTGAAGAAATAAAACAGGAGAAAAAAATGATTGAAGGCATCATGAAAACAATAGGTGAGGGCGATATGACCCAGGTGACAAATTTTCAGAGAATTGGGTGGTTTGCGAGTGGAAGGATACGGCCTGTCAGAGTAACTTTCAAGGAAGAATCAGTTCGAACCAGGATTCTGCGGGAGAAAGCAAGACTGAGGGACAAACAGGGGTACCAGAGAATATACCTCGACCGCGACAGAACACAAGAAGAAAGGACTACACTGAAAGAGAGGGTACAGAGACGCAAGGAGGAACGAGAGGCAATGACGAAAATGAGCAGGACCCAGACACAGGAGGAAGGGCAAACACACCCCACAGAATCTCCCACCAAAAGACTCCAACCGCGACATTCCCAACGCAACTGAGCAACCTATACTACAACCCACTCACTGTTCCCTCTGCCACCAACCCCCATATCACAAACCTCACCCCAACAGCTGTCCCTTAAGGGCATTCTGACCCCACCCCCATCATCACAAACCCCACCTACACCACAGCCCCATATAGGCCCCCACCAAGGCTCTCGCTCCCCCAACCCCAATATTCTTGCATGACCACAATGATAAAAAAGAAACTGAAAGTTTGGTACACAAACGCGGATGGAATAACGAATAAACATGAGGAGTGGAACGAAAGAATCGGTGAAAAATCCCCAGACATCATAGCAGTCACAGAAACAAAACTCGCTGAGACAATAACAGACACAATCTTCCCAACGGGATATCAGATCCTGAGGAAAGATAGAAGGAGTAGAGGGGGAGGAGGGGTTGCACTGCTCATAAAACACCGATGGGGATTTGAGGAAATGGAAGGCATGGACATGATTGGAGAAAGAGACTACATTGTAGGTACAATTCAGTCCGGAGAACATAAAGTAGTCATTGGAGTGATGTATAACCCACCACAGAACTGCAGGAGGCCAAGAGAGGAGTACGAAGAAAACAACAGGGTGATGGTGGACACACTGGCTGAGGTGGCAAGAAGAGCTCACTCGAGCAGAGCAAAGTTACTGGTAATGGGCGATTTCAACCACAGGGAGATCGACTGGGAAAACCTGGAGCCACATGGGGGTCCCGAAACATGGAGAGCCAAGATGATGGATGTGGTACTTGAAAACCTCATGCATCAACATGTCAGGGACACAACCAGAGAGAGAGGGGAGGATGAGCCAGCAAGACTGGATCTTGTGTTCACCCTGAGCAGTTCAGACATTGAGGACATCACTTACGAGAGGCCCCTTGGAGCTAGCGATCACGTGGTTCTGAGTTTTGATTATATAGTAGAGTTACAAGTGGAGAAGGTAACAGGAACTGAAGGGGACAGGCCAAACTATAAAAGGGGGGACTACACAGGTATGAGAAACTTCCTGCAGGAGGTTCAGTGGGACAGAGAAATGGTAGGAAAATCAGTAAACGAGATCATGGAATATGTGGCAACAAAGTGCAAGGAGGCAGAGGAAAGTTTTGTTCCCAAGGGAAACAGAAATAATAGGAAGACCAAAATGAGTCCTTGGTTTACCCGAAGGTGTAGGGAGGCAAAAACTAAGTGCAACAGAGAATGGAAAAGGTACAGGAGGCATAGGACCCAGGAAAACAAGGAGATTAGTAGAAGAGCCAGAAACGAGTATGCACAGATAAGGAGGGAGGCCCAGCGACAGTATGAAAACGACATAGCATCGAAAGTCAAATCTGACCCGAAACTGCTGTATAGCCACATTAGGAGGAAGACAACAGTCAAGGACCAGGTGATAAGGCTGAGGAAAGAAGGTGGAGAACTCACAAGAAACGATCAAGAGGTATGTGAGGAGCTCAACACGAGATTTAAGGAAGTATTTACAGTAGAGACAGGAAGGACTCTGGGGGGACAGACCAGATGGGGACACCAGCAAGGAATACACCAACAAGTGTTGGACGACATACATACAGATGAGGAGGAGGTGAAGAAACTGCTAAGGGACATCGATACCTCAAAGGTAATGGGACTGGACAACATCTCCCCGTGGGTCCTTAGAGAGGGAGCAGATATGTTGTGCGTGCCACTTACCACAATCTTCAACACGTCCCTGGAAACTGGGCAACTACCTGAGGTATGGAAGACGGCAAATGTAGTTCCCATTTTTAAAAAAGAAGGCAGAAAAGAGGCACTAAACTATAGACCTGTGTCATTGACGTGTATAGTATGCAAAATTATGGAGAAGATTATCAGGAGGAGAGTGGTGGAGCACCAGGAACGGAACAAGAGTATAAATGTCAACGAGCACGGATTCACGGAAGGCAAATCCTGTGTCACAAACCTTTTGGAGTGTTATGATAAAATAACAGAAGTAAGACACGAGAGAGAGGGGTGGGTTGATTGCATCTTCTTGGACTGCAAGAAGGCCTTTGACACAGTTCCTCACAAGAGATTAGTGCAGAAGCTAGAGCATCAGGCGCATATAACAGGAAGGGCACTGCAATGGATCAGAGAATACATGACAGGGAGGCAACAACGAGTCATGGTACGTAATGATGTATCACAGTGGGCACCTGTGACGAGCGGGGTCCCACAGGGGTCGGTCCTAGGACCAGTGCTATTTTTGGTATATGTGAACGACATGATGGAAGGGTTAGACTCAGAAGTGTCCCTGTTTGCAGATGATGTGAAGTTAATGAGGAGAATTAAATCTGATGAGGACCAGGCAGGACTTCAAAGATACCTGGACAGACTGGACACCTGGTCCAGCAAATGGCTTCTCGAATTTAATCTTGCCAAATGCAAAGTCATGAAGATAGGGGAAGGGCACAGAAGACCACAGACAGAGTATAGGCTAGGTGGCCAAAGACTGCAAACCTCACTCAAAGAGAAAGATCTTGGGGTGAGTATAACACCGAGCATGTCTCCGGAAGCACACATCAATCAGATAACTGCTGCAGCATATGGGCGCCTGGCAAACCTAAGAACAGCATTCCGATACCTTAGTAAGGAATCGTTCAAGACACTGTACACCGTGTATGTTAGGCCCATACTGGAGTATGCAGCACCTGTTTGGAACCCGAAATTGATAAAGCACGTCAAGAAACTAGAGAAAGTACAAAGGTTTGCCACAAGGTTATTTCCTGAGCTAAGGGGAATGTCCTATGAAGAAAGATTAAGGGAAATCGGCCTGACGACACTGGAGGACAGGAGGGTCAGGGGAGACATGATAACGACATATAAAATACTGCGTGGAATAGACAAGGTGGACAAAGACAGGATGTTCCAGGGAGGGGACACAGAAACAAGAGGCCACAATTGGAAGTTGAAGACACAAATGAGTCAGAGAGATATTAGGAAGTATTTCTTCAGTCATAGAGTTGTAAGGCAGTGGAATAGCCTAGAAAATGACGTAGTGGAGGCAGGAACCATACACAGCTTTAAGACGAGGTTTGATAAAGCTCTGGAGCGGGTAGAGAGAGGGCCCAGTAGCAACCGGTGAAGAGGCGGGGCCAGGAGCTAAGACTCGACCCCTGCAACCACAAATAGGTGAGTACACACACACACACAAACACAAGCGGAAGTCACCACTAGAGGAGGTGAAGTGTCTGCAAGGCTTCCTTTGGTCTTGACAGCCGGATATACCATTTGTGTGCTCACACAAATGGTATATCCTCTTGTCTTCCCCTCATCTCTACAGTAATGAGTCTATGCGTAGCTGAAAGCTCCGCTGAGGGCAGAAGGTGAATCCAGCGTTGTGATGTGAACTTAAATCACGACTCACTCACGCCAAACGCAAGACGTATTACCAACATTGAATTAATACAATATACAATATGGAAGAAATCATAATAAAAAATGCGTGACTACAACTCTTAAAAAAAAACCACAATAAAAAAAATAACAATACTAAACAGGAAAACCTGAAATTTCGCGTGTTCACACGCACATCTGCAGAAGTAATAAATACCTCAGACTGTCAAGTTCACTCTTTTCTCACTACTTTTTTTTATATTTATAATAGGTGATAGTTACACTGAATTTAATAATCTATATCTCATAAGTATCCTGTAGTTGTGCTAAATAATGGAGGCTCGAACCTCCTTCCGGGAACTGAGCCATCTATTTCTCCGACGAAAGTGTGACTAGGCTAAGTCGGGTCGTCCTAACGGCACAGAACGATGAGAACTAAAAATAAATTAAATTACAGAAATAATAATAAAAGAAATGAAAAAAGAAAAAGAAATGCACACTTGCGGGTCACTAAATTTCGCTCTAAGTAGAGTTTTTTTACGATCATGTCTTGAAAAACTCTTCCAGGTGAAACGTTTTAGTAATAACGCTCTTCTTAGGGGCATATGATGTTCCAGTAAACTCTACTTAGAGCGAAACGTTACTTCAATAAAGATTTTCTTAGAACAAAACGTTATTCCAATAAATCTGTCCTTATAGCCAAACGCTGCCCCAATAATGAATGTTCAGCATACCTGTGTCTTACTCCATTTACTTGTCGACGTTACACCCAGTATCATGATTTGATTTAACTGTAAATGCACTGTACTAACAAGTGAAGGTGACAGCCTGGTAAAGTGAAGGTAATAGCCTGTTGGTAAAGTGAAGGTGACAGCCTGATAAACTGAAGATGACACCCCGTTGGTAATATGAAGGTGACAGCCTGTTTGGGGGGGTGAAGGTCATAAGGTATTAGTGGAGTGCAGATGACAGCCTGTTGGTGGTGCAAAGGTGATGATATGTTGGTGGAGTGCAGGTGAGAGAGCCTTTTGGTAGTGTTATAGTGGGCAGTATTACCTGAAACTGACCAACGAAACGTTTCCCTTCTTGGGGAAGGGAAGCTTGATCCAAGAAAGGGAAGGGTACCAAGAGTTCATGAAAACAAGACCCCTTGAAGGTCCCCGCCACTGAAAGAGGACTTGGAGGCAAGTATTTCACGAGCTGCTTTTCTTTAACGCTTCTGGTGCTGGAGATTCAATTTACTGGAAATTTGTGGCTAATTTCCGTCGTCATCATACTGAATCTAGCCCTAAACGCCACTCAAAAAAAATATCGGTAACGCGGACGCTTAATCTTCAAGACCCTCCAAAAAAAGTTGTTGTTATTCGCTTGCTACTGATAGAAATGAAGGATACGTTTTTAAAACACGGTATGCAGCTGGTTGAGAGGAAAAACATTTACTTATAATATAGTTTTAAGACATTAATTACATACGAAAACTTAATGTTAGAGCTTGTAAAACATGGTCAAAAACCTGCAATCTTGATTTTTTTATTACTAGACAGTGAAGCTAATTATTTAGTTGGAGAATTATTCCCTATTGTTCCCCTTCTCACACTGACATTGAGTTACCGCCACTATTATTGCTACAGCGATCACCGTAATTTCCAGGTGTATATGTGGTCATTAAGAGAGGTAAATTTGGCTGGAGAGGAAAACGGTACAAATTTATAAATTCGCGTATTCGTGACCGTCAGACTAAGTGGATGAGCGGAATATAAGTATGACCCCGGTGGCGATGGGCTATGATTGTATAATTCTGCTTAATGACGGTAGCCTTCTCATCTCTCCCCAGCATCAACCCCATCCACCCACAACCCACCACCCACACCCAACAACCACCACTTAACATCCGCCAACCACCCACCCCTTGAACCGCCACTTACCCCCATCCCCCACAATCCTATCCACCACCAAACAACTACTCACCCTCAGCCACCCAACTGCCACCCACAGCCAGTCAACATCCACCACCCATTCCTAGCACCCTCCCAGCCCCCAACCTTCAACCACTCTCAGTCATTCACCAAACGGCCCACAAAAGAACAAATCTACAATTTACAAAGTAATCGCAAGTATAACATTCAATTCATACGATGAATTTAGTCCAATTATCCAACTGTGATATGTAATTTTTTATAAGTAACTACAATTTTAAGTTTCCATTTTGTGAAACAGTATACGAGAACAACATATGTATTAGAATAATAGAATTTATTGCAATACATTATTATTATTATTATTATTATTATTATTATTATTATTTATTATTATTATTATTATTATAAACACAGCGTAAGTAAATATGTGTATTTCAATGCATTTTTATATAAACACACACGCACACACGCACAACCACACACACACACACAAAACACACACACACACACACACACAACACACACACACACCCCACACACACACACACACACACACACACACACACACACACACACACCAGGCACATCTCCTGAAGCGCACATCAACCAAATAACTGCTGCAGCATATGGGCGCCTGGCAAACCTCAGAACAGCATTCTGACATCTTAATAAGGAATCGTTCAGGACCCTGTACACCGTGTAGTTAGGCCCATATTGGAGTATGCGGCACCAGTTTGGAACCCACACCTCGCCAAGCATGTAAAGAAACTAGAGAAAATGCAAAGGTTTGCAACAAGACTAGTCTCAGAGCTAAGAGTATGTCCTACGAGGAGAGGTTAAGGGAAATCAGCCTGACGACACTGGAGGACAGGAGAGATAGGGGAGACATGATAACGACTTACAAAATACTAAGAGGAATTGACAAGGTGGACAAAGACAGGATGTTCCAGAGATTGGACACAGCAACAAGGGGACACAGTTGGAACTTGAAGACACAGATGAATCACAGAGATGTTAGGAAGTATTTCTGCAGCCACAGAGTAGTCAGGAAGTGGAATAGTTTGGGAAGCGATGTAGTGGAGGCAGGATCCATACATAGCTTTAAGCAGAGGTACGATAAAGCTCATGGTTCAGGGAGAGTGACCTAGTAGCGACCAGTGAAGAGGCGGGGCCAGGAGCTTGGACTCGACCCCTGCAACCTCACCTAGGTGAGTACAACTAGGTGAGTACACACACACGTACAACAGGCCAGTGTCAAATCGACATTGCTGGACAATGACTAGTAACACACACAATGAACCGACCCCTGCAACCAGAATTAGGTGAGTACACACACATACATAATAGCACCAAAACCAGAAAGTAATATAGCAGAAATAATGCACTAAGAACAAATAAAAAGTAATTAAAAAAATGTATAGGCTTTAGAGTAAGAAATAAATGAGATGATAAATAATTTAAACCATGGGCATATACAATGGAACAACTGGGACCCACTCGGAGATCAGAGAAATGATGGAACACTCTGCTTGAGTCAAGAACTTCCTGAGGCAGTATGGTTAGGAATAAACAGGAATTGGGAGAATAACAAGCTGATGAGGCTGGAACTTGTTTTCATCTCCAGCAAGAACAATAAAGAGAAAGTTTATCATGGAATGTTTCTAGAAGACAACAATCACTATGTAATGACATCCAGCTACCTGCTGGAAGTATAAACAATCGCTAAATCACATGCACAAGAATGGTGACTATAAAAGAGGAAGAGGAAAGAGGCGCCCCAACCTTTAACAACCCACATGGTAATAGATAAAAGATATTGAAATAACCAAGCGTACAACTATCAATGTAATGAGGGTAAAGCCAGAAATAGAGGAGTGCCTAGAAGAAGCAGAACAAACTCAGTTCAAAAGAACAAGGAAGCTAGAAGTGGAAATTTAAAGCAATGCCTTCAAACAAGGAAGAGGACAGAAAAAAGTGGACACAGAATCCAGGCAAAGACTTAGCCTACACCACAGCCTCATCAGAAGAAAAATCAAGAAATCAAGTGACACGACTGAGAAGAGAGTAGGGAACACACAACAAGAAATAAGATTTGTTCCCTAGGGATATACACAACATATGAGCAAGAACTAATCCCAGAGGTAAAATATGGGATAAACCAACTGAAAATTTCAATGAAAAAATAGAGTTAGAAGCTTAGAGAACTCCTAGTAGAACCTAAAATATTAAAGGAATCATGACTAAATGTAACATCACCTTCAAATCTTAAAGTGATAAATGACTGGAAGGTAATAAATAAAATACAAAAGAAGTCCTGGAGGAAGCACTTACCTATAGACCAGTGTATCTTATGGGTGTGACGCGCATATTATCAAAAAAGATTAATAAATTACCTCTCAAACAACTATAGAACACTAAATTCCTCATAGAACCCCAGCATAAATTTAGAAATTGAGCGTCGTCCATTATAAACCTTATAAAGACAGACAGGAGAAAGAGGGAGTGGCGGACTGCATATTCCCAGAATGTGAGAAATTATTGAATATGTTGCGACCAAAAAAAAAAAGCCACTTAACAATTCGGAAAAGCAAGCGGCTTAAAACAGTATGGTATAAGCATGAGTAATGCAATACTTACACATAAGAAAACAGAGTTACTGTACTGGGTGCAAAATAATGTATGTAGAAAGACTTTCACGTTAGTAGATCTAAATTTGACGAAAAAGAAGAGCTGTATCAATCGCATTCTCAAGAAACGTAGTAAGGGGTAATATCCACAGGATACATATACTGGAATACTTACAAAACTCACTGAGAACATCTACAGAGCTGAAAGTAATAGTTTTTCTAAGATTATTTATAGATGCTTCCACTGTACAAAGCTTGATAAATATTATATCTGAGTGACTGGTAAAGTAGAGGACAACCTCTTTTCGAGGTCATACCACCTTCTCAAGTCAGTATTTGATAAAATCTGAACGTCGGTCAAGGACTTTGTAGGTTGAATAGCTTTAAGATCAATAAATCCTGGAAAGTTTTTAGGTCATCTAGGCAATTTATGTTACTTTTGATTTTAGCATAATGATTATGTCAGATTTGCAGGTGATTTATTTATCAAGATCCGCGATCGTGTTGATATATTTGCAAACTAAAAGTATATACTACCCATCTTTTACTATGTTCCTTAAGAATGTGACTAATACATCCTGAACAATCTTCAGTAATATATTTCTCATTATGAGTATTAAATTCCCAGTAAAAGTTGTGATTAGGTAAAAATTCTATCGGATATAAATTACAGCTGTTAGTCTTTCTGAAGACAATCTTTCCCGTAGCCTGGTCCAGGCCTTCTAAATATGAAAGGAAATATTACAGGTCTAAGAAGTATTAAGAAGCATACAAGACTTAAAGTTGCCAGGGATGAAGTGACGAGAGAACAGTTGTCTGGTGGTTACTTGCAATAATCACTTTCTTAGAAAAACGTATGTGCAGAACAATAAAAGTGATATATAAACTATTCTTTCGACTTTTAAACTCGCAAGAATTAATTGCAATGAAGACGCTGAAAAAAGTATCACGTGAAAAAAATTCCAAATATCTCTTCAAGACCCTAGGGCCATCCTGTCCCTAAAAACACAAACATCTTTTCGATTTTGAGTATCTCTAGAACGTAAGACACAGCCCATCGCCAGAGAATTTACAGTATTTAATAACAGCCATTATGCCATAAGCCAGTGATACAGACAGTTACCTCCCTCCAACTTAAGAAAGTATTAAAAAGGTTTAACAGAGCCTAAGATTCATCTCTTGAAGAGGCTTCTTGGAGTCGTTGAGGTAGACTCACCCCCATCCCCCCATCCCTTCGTTTATCCATCCTCGTATTCTCCTTCACTGTGGAGGGGGACTAAAGTAAAACGAAATTGTTTAATTAAGGCATATAAACAGTGAGTACTTTATTTAGGCAACGCTTTGCACGGAGACGAAACATTTTTTTTCATGTCAATTCTCCAAAAATAAAGTTAATGAAATAAAGTGTCCGAATTGCTTTTATGTCTCAGTTAAACAATTTGTCGGTATTATGCATCTGTTACATCTGAAACAGATTTGCCTCAAAGTAAGGCCACACCCATAGTTCAGGAAAGGTAAAGAAGCACTTGCTTCACAACAGTCGTAGAGTCTCAGTCACTTCAAGGTCTTCTCCTTCTCCGTCTTCTTGACTGTCCCGTTATCTCCCATCCATACTTGATTCTTAAATATTTGAAGCGATCACCGATATTGAATTTATACATTTATTTATATATTAGTACATGTACCTAAAAGGCGTACATGTCTGTAATTTTTATAGTGAAGGGGTATTCGGGGTGATTCATACGGGATCAGTACATAATTATATCACGTCACCTTAAACACCGAGTAGTGGCATGCATTTATCGCATTAATATCAAAATTAGAGACCAGTTGGCCATCCCTCAGGGTAATCAACTCTGTGTGAAGATGATTATCATGATGATTAATGGTGAAGCCTGAATGTTTTTAAAACATATTCGTTCATGCATGGATAAGGTTTTAAATATATTTTTAATGCGTGTTGGAACACAAATACTCGTACAAGTATATGTATATATATAAACTGCAGAACAGAAGTGATTTAGGAACATAATGAATTGACCAAATGATTTCATTGTATTACAATAAGGGAACAGTATCCTGATTAGGAAAATTAGCATTTATGAATTTAGAGAAGGAGTTTGGAAAGGTGAATCGGGAAGAGATTTGGCGATTTTATTTTTCATATTTATACAACACGCAATAATGTGTTGAAAGTTCTAAAAATACAATTGGTGAGGAGAGTCAGATTCAAGTGATCGACACCATGCCAAGCCATTCTAGGGCAGGGTAGGTGCCTGAGCCCGAGCTTTCAGCTCACAAGACTGTCATTCCCATTAGTCCCCTTGGGGCGGGGATGGCAGACCAGAGAGGCCTAGCTTGTGGCTAGGCCTGGGGACAGTTGGTCCCAAAGATGAGGGGGTACTTGTGCCTCCTCCCATGGGAGACTTAGGTCTCAGACACTCCCAAGACAGGGAGACAAGGTCGGGTCACCACTTGGAAAAGGCCCGGGCCGGGAGAGTACCAGCGAATCTTTAATAATAATAATAACAGGTTCAAGTAATGTAAATCTGCAGAAAGAGGAATGTTGCCCAGCTAAAATTTGACTTAGACAAGGAACCGTGATGCTGAAAGTGAATGCTGAAGTAGACAGGAAGATAATGAATCTGATATAAAAGTGGATCTGTGAATGATACTGTTTCCAGAGGACATAGTGCTTTGGAAGGCTGTGAAGAGATATTACATAAGCTGGTGTAGTGATCTGGTATGGTGTGAAAAAGAAAGTAGTAGAAAATAGAGGTAAAAGTGTTAACATACTTTGTAGTGAATATATCATCTGATAATCTTTAAAGGTCGAAAGAAATCTTCGGGAGATTATAGGACTCTGTGGGGAAAAAATCGTCACTAAATATAAAAAAAGGTAAATGCTGTTTTGTACAGGTGTGAAACTTATAAGAGATTCTAGACAGTGGGGTGACTAGCACCGAAGTTGCTCCTCACTTCACCTGTCTCCTTTCCCAGATTGACAAGCAGAAGAAAAGTTAATTATGAGAATGTATAAATCTGGGATGGATGGAAGGAAGAACAGAGGATACTTATACCCAGAGATGTCTCTTTATGTACGTACACTGAGTATACTTTAATCCCTGTTTTAGAGATTAAAGAATTCTTGACCAGAGGTGAACGAGTTAAAGGCTGCATTATTGACTATCGTGTAATCAAGAGGCTTTAAGACCCCTAAAACAACCAAGCAACGTCCTAGACAGGGTTGGAAAGAGGATGTGAAGGTAAGATTTCAGCAATAGAGTCATTGGACCCAGCTAAATTAAATTACCATATTAAAATGCTGACATCAATCATGTTCTTCAAAAAGTGTTCTGATCATCACGTCTCGAGAAAGAGAGAAGAAAAACATAGAAGTGTGCGAAGAGTAAAGGTAACACTCATATGTGTATCACTCAAGAGTCTCGGACACAAGTGTTAGACGTGTGTCAGATATAAGTGTTGTACTCACGCGTGCGTCAGACACAAATGATTCACACTCAAGTATCTCATACACAAGTGTATCAGAAACAAGTATGTCCCTCTCACGAATATTCGATTTAAGTCAAGCGCATCAGACACTTCTCGATTTCCCTCATGTGGGCGTGCAGTCTGTAAGACACTTGCTTCTGACTCGTGTGGTGAAAGTGTTGACCTGATCCTGAACTTGTTTGTGGAACAAGTAAAGATGATCTTCATTATATTATCATCTACATATATAAATAAGCTTGTTTATGTAAATCATTATATTGTTTGCAGATGTTGCTAGACATCTGTACTGAATTGTCTACCTTATTTTTTATATTTGTTATATATATATATATATATATATATATATATATATATATATATATATATATATATAATATATATATATATATATATATATATATATATATATATATAAACATTATTTTGTTACTGTTGTCGTATTTAAGTGCTTCGTACAATTTTGATAATGTAGTGAATTACCAGTGATGAAAAGAATTAAATAAATGTTGTTCTGAAACAAAAGAACCAATCATATTAAACACAATTGTATACAGAATTTAAAGTTAGTTCACTTCACACCAAACACTCGTTTGACAACAGTGTTCATACATTCTCAACTTTGCCAATGAGACCTTTCAATTATTTTACAAATTGTATTACAGGTCTCGTTATGTAATTCATCAAAAGATACTGAATGGTGACTTTGAAGAATTAATTTTGCTGCTAAAAGTTTACTGATGTATTATCATTACGAATATAGGAATAAAAAGTATCGCAACTGAAAATAAAGCGATATATATATGCACAAAGGAACAAATATGGTTAAATATATATATATATATATATATATATATATATATATATATATATATATACAAATAACCTGTAACCTTCAAAGAACAGCACGGATGTCAAGATGGTTTGGTGACTCAGAAAGGATAAAAAGAATTTGGTTTGGTTAAGAGGGTACATAAATCTAACGTGAATTTTAGGACTTGTATGGTATTTCAAAATGAATAAAAACGTGAACGTCTATCAGGCATGTGTGAGTATCTGAGTAAAGTGAAGTAGCCTTCACTTGCAGCTGGAACATGTTCATGACAATAACCATGAAGGTATTCAAGAAACTAATTAGTCTGACTAAGTTTCGAAGGTGAGACTTACAATGGTCGTCAGAAAGAAGAACGAGAGACTTGAAAGATGATAATGTGAAGTAAAGCATAACGGGATATACATGGCCAGAGATAACTTCCTTTCATTAAAAGATAATATTGTTAGAGTCCCTTGTTCCAATTTCCTGCTCACTTTCAACTACCAATGGAATACCAGAGAAGACTGCAAAAGTAAACCTGCTGAATAAAATTGCGGCATATAAGTGAAAGAAATACCAAAAGCTGATACTATATATGGGCAAGAAAGGAAGCACACCCAGTCTCTTATCTCTATGCCTAACATTTGAAAGATTTGAAAGGAAATGACACAGGAGAGACATTTATTTTAGCCAAAGATTCAGTCGAGTCAAACGGTGTTTACAATGAAGACTTAACGTTAGTAGTGTTGATCCTTGAATCTTTGTTAGATGTCCTTGTCATATGTCATCCTGCCAAGATGTTACAGAAAGAATTTTGAACTCATTGACAAAGACATCCAAAGTCTTTTTTTTGACTGACACAACTCTTTTCCCATGGAGTCTCATGAACGTAAGTGAAATTGTATGTCACAAAAATTTTTGCTATTAGGTGGATAGCCAAGGATTCTGAAAGACTCGAATGACAAGCACTCTAGAAGTCACTGAGAAATACTGGCTCAGAAGAACTGGAGCAATAAATACTGAGAGGGACTTTAAAATAAAACCTCCGAAAGTCTGAAAAGACAAACCCTTTTGGAGACTAGAGAGATGAAATCTCAGAAGATTTGGAAAGCCTAGGGTTTCTAGTTACTTGAGAATGGCTATGAGGTATTTAAAAGGCTTTTATAGGAATGGATGAAGACAAGTATAATGAACAGTAATGGGAGGGAAGAGGTTACTTTTCTGTGTTTAGTCGCCAAGAGGAAGCAGAGACTAAGATCCATCGCTGATTTGTGTCGTAGAAGCAGGAGGAAGCAGACACTAAGATAACCATTCACAGTTATATATCGTAGAGCAAGCAGACTATTCTCCTTTACAGGAGAAAGCAGAATCCTTCACGTCAACTTTAACCACAAGCACACCTCGTCTCTTCACAGGAGGAAGCAAACTGTAGAAATACAAGAAAAGTTTGATAATGTTTTCAATTATAAAAGTTTGTGTTTATGCATGGACAAACCAACGCACCAGGACGTGACCAAATTCACATGTGACAAAGTTGGCAAGAAATGTTGAAGAAAACTAACAAATTAAGATTTTTCAAAAAATGATACTGCTTATAGTTACAGTAAAAAAAAATTCAGATAATGAAACTGAAGATATGAAACACTACAATAATTAAATATAGCCGCAGGAGAAGATACAGAATGGTTAAAATCAATGGTTGACAGTGTGTTAAGTGGAGAAGATACTCAAAGAACGCTATGAAGACCAAACAAAAGTTGAGTTCAGTTTGTTAGATAAACAGACAGGTCATTGTGTGTCATCAGCCTAACATTCAACATAGAACTTCTTATATCAAAAACGGATTCTAAACGAGGATGTGCTGAGGAAGGCTACAAAATTCTCTTCAAGATGCTTAATAATTTTCATAAACTACAAGAGCCGCATAATTTCCTGAATTTTAGACACATGGAATAAAGTTTAAAGTATCAGGTATACCTCTGCAAGGAAAGCTGCAAGATGGCAAAAAGTATGCAGAGAAGTCAACAAATCTTAGCTCTTCTGAATAAAAAAAAACGAATATCAACTGACATTGACTCTAATGCATCAAGTATGTCTGCCAGGGCCAAAAACAAAAAAAAATGTTGTGCATTTTACAATGGCAACTTGAGTAAACAGTTAGCAAACCAAAGCGCATATTTTGTATCAGGTCTGGGGCTCCAGACCTGATACTTTGGATATGTTCTGCAAGAGCTACTAAGGAAAAATAAAATTTACTAAGAAGAAGTATAAAATATTTCAAAGCAATGATTAGGTGAAACTATTAACAATGTTGTTGAAAAACCTGATGAGTGGAAAAATTTCTGTACCGGAATTGGCTGATAAGGTGAAACTTTACAGCCAAGATTGCTGCAGAACAAAACAGGTTTAAAAGAAAAATTCTTGGCCAATATTACTAGCATTTAAGCTAATGCAAAATTAAGACATATTCTACTTATCACTGATAGCTGTTGTTCCTTGCACTTTTAGAAGACATTACTCTATTTTCATGTTTTTAAAAATTATTTAACTCATTCTCCATGGCTTATATAAAAATTCCTTCACTTTTGAAGACCATCTCACAAAATACTGTCAGGAGACATATCACCCTCTATTTTTAGCAATGATTCGTATGCTTCTGGAAAGCCCAAGCAAATATTCCTTCACCTCAGCTCCCTGACAAACCCTGTTGCCTTTATGAAAGAACAAAATTTTAAACACAATAGTGTTAGGCAAAAACAGATCAATTCATCTGCTGTGATGTGTTTTGGCACGAGTCAGGCAAACCACTTCCACTTATTATAAAACTGAAGAAAGAAATCAGGGACTGATTGACTTACTCTCTGAACTCAGAATCTGTCTCTTAAGAGAGGTCCTCGTTTGTCTCCAGATCTTGCTAATTCTATTTGTGAAATAATACCATGTGGTACAAGTTCTGTTCTATACAAATTCATAGTTGGAGTTTCCTACTACATGACCTGTTGGCAATAGGTGTCATCTCCATTCTGGGGTTGGCCGAACAGGAGATGTGAACAATATAGACAAGAATCTCTCCTCTCACGTGGTTGCAAGTTCTTCTATTACATGAAGATGTCACTGCTCCAGTCTCTCTTCTCACACAGATGTAGACTCCTTCTAGAACAAAGATCCACTGATCACTCAGCAGATAGACATAGCTGAAGGGTTCTTGAGGAAAGGAAGGGTAGTCTTGTTGCAGAATCCATGATGGAGATGAATAACCGGAGCTTTGTATTTTTTTCACTTATCATTAGATACAGTGCGTGTACAGGTACCTTTTCTCCAGTATATCAAAGCTTCCAGCAGGTGCTGTATCATTCCAGATACTCACCGTGCCTGTTTTGGTCACTGTAGTTTTGATCTTATTGCAAGATGCAACTGTCGCTGCAGGTTTCTGCTATACTAGCATTTATATTTGTGATGGTGACTTCAGTGCTGAGGTCGTTGCATGTTGCTAGTGTTCTTGCATGTCTTAGCTGTGCCAACATTTATGCTTGTGATGGTTATTGCATTGAAGCCAAAAAAAAAAATCATTTGCTGGAAGCATATTAACATGACTGAATAATAATTTCCTAACATATAATGTTTATTCATCTTTAATCTACAGTGAAAATTAAAGAACTACTTCCCTAAATGTTTCTAGGAAGAATTAATTCTAAATTTAACATATTAATTTAACATATTAAATTTTTGGTAAGGAGGCTTTAATTAAAAACTATTTTAGGTATACTTTGAAATTATTTTTTGCTGAAAATGTTAGAAATATTGGTTTTATCGAGTTATTTAGGCATGTCACACTAAAACAACATTGTTCTCTAATACGGGGCTGTGATAAACTGACACTGAAATAGAAAGTTCATCCAACGTGCAGGTTGACACTAACATTGCCCAGGTCACCACTGATACTATCAAGGTAAACCGTAGCCTCACGGGTTACTGATGTAAGATACTTTGTCTTCATTGACTGGGCAAAGGCTAACTTATCTTCATAACCAAACAAAAGGCTAACGTGTCTTCAAAACCTGACCAAAGAATACTTCGTCTTCATAACTATGTGATATCCTTGCTCAGAAACATTTTAATTATGAATTGTCGAAATAGTGTGGGAAGAAGAATGTCTTTCTTACAAAATGGAAACAGAGTGGGAACAGCCTCTGCTGCATTCCAAGAACAGGGTGCTTTTGGGAAGGCCTAGGTGAGGATAATTTTTTAATATATATTAAATCTGTTAATGATTAATGATATCAGTACAGTGTCTCAAACTGAGAAGAAAAGAAAACTAGACCAATTAATTAGAGATGCAGTCAGGTTTGGTCCTGGTTAAAATCGCGAACCATTAGCTGGAAATTATTTTTTGCTGCAAATGTTAGAAATATTGGTTTTATTGAGTTATCTATGCTTGTAACATTGAAATATATAGAATCTACCCATACATCCACGTAACATCCAAAGAACCCCAATGGAAATAAGTCACTCTGTCTGACTTTTCTGGGTTATCCCAGGTTCTCTATATACATGCTGCTATGTATGATAATCTATGTAACTGTATTTGTGTATACATGAATAAACTTACTAACCCCTTTTCTCGTACGTCAAGAGGAGCTAAATAACAAGAATCGCGGGCACATGAGTTTGGTCAGCCAACAAAAGCAATACACCACAAGCACACACGCGAAGAAGACGGCTCTCCTTACAGCTTTGTTGTGGGGCGCGTATGGGGTGCCTGGGGTGGCTGATGTCTAGGGAAACTCGTAGTGGTAGCGAGGCAGGTGTGGGCTGCCTGACTGCACGTGTTCACCGCCTGTCTGCAGGTTTCTGCTGCCTGTTTGAAAGACTGGGCCACCTGCCAGAATGTATCGCTGGAAAAACATCAATACGAGTATTCAGGCCGGCACACCAGCCACTCTAGGCCGCATTTGTTTACAGTGTATGAGTGATGACCATTTATTTAACTTTTATAATGAGCCTTCGGTATTGCCAACCCCATCCCTGATGACATTTATGTATGTGTGAATATGAGGCTAGGTGTATGGTAATATACATATTATATATATAATAATATATATATATATATATATATATATATATAGTGTGTGTGTGTGTGTGTGTGTGTGTGTGTGTGTGTGTGTGTGTGTGTGTGTGTGTGTGTGTGTGTGTGTGTGTGTGTGTGTGTTTGTGTGTGGTCTGTAAATGCATCTCATGTCAGCGGCAATTACAGGGTAATAATAATATATTAACGCGTGTAATTCGGCCTTTCAGGGGTATTAACTGCGTAATACTTGACGAAACTGGCAATAGTGACCTCTATAAAGCGATTATATAACGCTCAATTGGCCCTCAATGACCTGGGAGAATGGACCTTGGGTGTTGGTAACCGCAAGAGTCAAATTCCCGTGTCAGTATTAAAGCTGTGAGGCAGAACTCACACTACCACTATCTCAGAAAGGGAACTGATATCTTCGCAGTGGTGTATTCAGCATTTCTGAAGGAGAAGGGGGAGGGGGAGGGAAAGTCAGGAGTCCGGTAATATTTCCACGTTAATGAGGCGCTGGAAGACGGATGATCGAGCATCCAACACTCTTTGCGTTGAATGACTCACGCTGGTTTAGCTTTTTATAAAAAAAGTATTTGGAGATGTTGGGCCCAGGATTTATTCTCATGGAAAAGTGCCAAACCCGTGAATATGATACAGATTGGAATGGAAGAGAGTAATCAAATCTCATAGTGTAAAGGGAATATCAGCTCTAATTCATTGAATCAAAAGTCCTTCAGTGGCATCAGGGCACACCCCTCCCTTCAAGGGCTAAGTCCAAGAGATAAATCCTTTCTTAGATATTATTATGGTTACAGTTATGGGGAAGAGCTAAACCTGCAAGGGAGATTCAGCGGCTGGTAAATGGGAGGTAATTAATTTTGATCTAAGGATGGATTAAGAGACCTCTTCACCAGATGAAAGAGAGCGAGAGAGAGAGAGAGAGAGAGAGAGAGAGAGAGAAGAGAGAGAGAGAGAGAGAGAGAGAGAGAGAGAGAAACGGTCTTTTTTAAAGACGATCAATTTACTCTACTCGTCAGGGAGAAACTGAAGAAATCCACTAAGATTTTCCGTAAACTAGTACAAGATGACTTTTTATCAGTGCGCAGTGAGAGAGTTCTTACAAGTCAACCTCATAAGCAAACCTGTACTAATAAAATGAATTAAAAGTGCTCGGTGAAAGCCACTTTCAGTAATGTATCATTGTTTTATACCCAAGTTTCCTAAATCGTTTGTAAGGACAGTCGTCCCTTAGGACTAACCAAGCTCTTGTAAAAAGAAATGTAGGTAAAGCATATGTAAACATGCATGTAAATACACATAACCCTTAGCACTTCATCTTGAAAAGGTTGTAAATAGTATGATGATATCGTCAAGCTGTGGGAAAAAGACACTTACATACAGTTCAGGACTTTTATTAAAGATAATGCTTCGCTACGAGTGGCTTTGTCGGTCCTCATTAAGATTGATGAAGCCGCTCGTGGCGAAACGTTTCCTTTGTAATAAATATCTTGTAGTGTACGTGTTTATTTCCTTAGCTCGTGAGAAACACGTGTGGGAGACGCGTGTTTAAGCAAGCAAACACGTGTGCTAATACACGTCCACACATATGTAGAGAAACCATTGTTTTGG
The DNA here is from genome assembly GCF_026875155.1 of Cherax quadricarinatus. Lineage (NCBI taxonomy): Eukaryota > Metazoa > Arthropoda > Malacostraca > Decapoda > Parastacidae > Cherax > Cherax quadricarinatus. The sequence goes on along the minus strand of NC_069427.1, from coordinate 23,584,661 downwards.
TGCCCTTCGACATGCTCCTCCCACCTACAAGACACACTAGGGCCTTAAGGGTTAAAATCAAACGGCGCGTCACATAATGAAGTAGGCATTATAGGCGGGGATTATGTGATTGATCTCTTAAGGTCGCTTACTTGCCTATCAATACGCACGTAACCCACCTTAAGAGAATATTGGTGATTAGTACTATCCTGCCCCGAGCCTTCTTATTGTTTATGTGCTGGCGGACCCAGCTTACAGCTAGAACAAAATTTTCACTTACATTCATTCTTTTCTTTTACGGCGAGCAGGACGCCAGTTATCTGAACCGCTCGAGAAAAGACCGCAGTAATAGTCTACAGTCTCTGTTATTCCGACGTTCGTGGATCAGTAGAGTCTTAGTAACTTCTCGGTTTATGTGTGAAGGAGAGAGGTAAGCAAAGCCAGTCCAGTAATGTACAAAGGGTGACCTTCTTACTGGAGTTATGACCTACAGATTTCGTGCCTGAATCACCATTAGCGTTGATTATGTTGTCAGCAAAGTATGGCTTAGCAGGTTAAGACCCCCCCCTTCTCAGCCTGCTTGTGTGGGGAAAGTCCAAGAGCTTCAAACTTCCTTGAATGGGAAAGCAGCTAAGTTGTAATAAGTGTGCACAAGGTACAAACGCAGAGAAGTGAGAAGTGTTTCTCTCACCAAATATTCACTGAGACTTATAAAGCAGAGGTGCGCATATCTCTTGAGTACATACACTCATAGTTATCCACGGAGAGATGTAAATCTCTTATTGTATGTGCAGTGATTTTATACTTTAATGTTTATTTTAAGCATTAAAGTATTCTTGATATTAGTGTACAGGAAATTTTTACCCTTAATGACCCATGTGTAATCAAAAGATTTAAACGCAACACGCTAACTACAATCTCGCTGGAAACCTGTCATCTTCAGAGAGTCGTTCAATAACCCCTTTTCTGGCCCTTTTGTTCATCCCCTGATACCATTAAAACAAAGGAGACATTACTCAGTTTGCCTGAAACTATTACGGTATTTGCTGCTGACTAGTCTATACCTACATAATTCTGTGAGAGATGAGTTGTATAGTGTGAGAGCTGTATGATATGCGTGAGAGACGAAGGGTAATTTCTGTGAGAGTTGAACGGTATTCATTTTAATTTTAATTTTAACAAAGGTTCCTTCAATGATTTATGTAAAAACGGGGAAAAACATTCCCATTTCACCATGTACTTCTTGTCTAATCATTCAGAATACTATTAACAGGAGCAAAAATAAAAAACTTTGAATAAATTGTGTTGTTTTTGAGTGTGTCTCTAAATAAAAGAATTTCTAGATAAATTAGAAGACTGACACAGTGAATAACACACTGAAGTAATGAGAGAAAATTTTTTCTTTTTTCAGTTAGGCTAAACATGGTACGGTTTTCATTGTATAAATTTAATATGGATATGTGATGTGAGGAGTAAATGAGTCAGGAAGATGAGCAAGAGTAATAGGAAGTTGGGCAACTGTGTCAAGAAGAAAAGGAGATGTATCAAGGATAAGAGTATCAGGGAGAAGAAGAAATGTGTTGAAAGGCATTCTAATGAATTGTACAGTATTTGAAATATATTCCTTTTGAAGGTCATTAAGGCTGAGATTTACCTATACTTCATCAAAAATACATTAACAGCATTGGACGGAATTACTCTTTAAAAAGAAAAATGTGGGGGAAAAGAGTTGGAATTAAGCCTGAAAAGTATAAAAAGTAGCTTAAAAGTTAATCGAAAAGAAATATGAGAATTCTCGAGGCCACAGAGCCAAAAAATGTTGAAATAATTTGATCAAATATATATAGAAAAAATTAAGTATATTCAAGGGAAGCTATTATATTGAAAGACTATGTAACAGCTGTATAATATCTGAAAAAAAAATAATATTATCCGGAAAGAATTACACTAGCATTTAAGAAAGTTATTAGGCTTATTCAGGGATTAAACTTTTCAAGCAGTTGAAACACCTAACTTGTCAAGATAACATTGACTGTATTTGTAAAAATACAAGCAATATATGCATGTAAATAAAAGAATTGAACGACCACTTCAGATTCGAATGCTCTCAAAATATCTGAAAGATATACTCAAAATAACGTAAGTAATCAGAACAGACAGAGACATACCTAGTAGGAGTGAAGTGTTTGTGAAGTCTTGAGATAATGGAAAAGCACTTTAAAGAGTAGAGATTTAATTTGTAGGGGTAAGAAGATGAAAGCCCCAGAAACGATATTTGTAAAGACGTGTTTCATATTTAAAAGTATGAACATTGCAGTTTTATCTACAGTACTGTATCTGGAAAAATAAAAGTAATATGTGCATCTAGAGTTATTGCCTGGAGTGTATGAGATATATAGTATCTGGAAGACCTGGAATGATATATGAAAATGTGATTTACCTGGAAGGAGTGTAATGTACACTATATTAATAAGTTTTGTACTATATATGACAGGAATAATACTTGAAAGAATTTGTGAATCACTCTAGTCATATTTGGAAAGAGTGAGAGTGGTTTAAAGACAATATTGTGTCCAGAGTACTGGATATGCCTATGAATATGACTCGACTTGGTTTTTTTCCTATAAATATGCTTTTCATATAGAGAAAAATGTATGGATTTTAGAATCTGGAAGCAATATATAATGAAGATTTTTCTTGTGAATTGCAAGGAATATTGAAACAAATGAGAGAACTATGCCAGACAACAATATTATATGTTTTGAAACGGAAATGAAATTGTGACTGGATGTCCTGTACACACCCTTGGATGGCATTCTCTTGGAAACTACAGAATGCATTTAAAACAACTGAATATTACCTAAAATGATTGTAAAATGCCAAGACTAAATTAGTTAGTATTAAAAACTATTAGAATAGTTCCTAGAAGTGCAAACTATCTGGACATTTTTAAATAATATATCAGAGGATGGGAGAGTTTTTAACCGGATGAGTGTAGTCAATTCTAAACATAAAATTAATACACCAGGTATTACCTTCAGAAACATTACCCTGCCTGGAAAAGATGAATTGAGATCTGAAGGGTCTTCAGTAGTATTTGTAAAGCTCGATTGGTTTCCAGAACTTGGATAGTCTCTGGAAAGCGTTCATATCATCTATCAAGTTTTCTTGGAATTGGATTGGAATATTCTGTCCTGTAAGACTCAGGTGAAGCACTTGGGAGAGCTGTATGCGATCTAGAAGTACTAGGGTGATTAGTATGTGAAAAAGACTCTAATATCTAGAATGACTGCTTACTGAAAAAGAACATCTGAAGGAGCTATAGAAAATACGCTCAAACACCTGGTTGAAACTTACAAAAGAAGTTTAACACCAGAAGCAGAAATACAAGTGATGAATCGCTCCCTCCCCCCCCCCCAAAAAAAAAAAAAAAAAAAATATCCTGAAACAAGTTGTTTGGCAGCCAAGTATGTTCTTGTTATAATGGAACGTAACCTTGTGTCGTGGACATATTATTAGTAGCTATCAGTGAAGGATAAAAATAACAGTTTCCACAGTAAATAATGTTCAACACAGTTGCTTCTACAAATGTATTTCTCCATTACAAAGGCTTGCACTGCTGATTGCAATTTATGTATAATCTCGTTTCTGAGGCCAACAACGAGAGCTGCTAAGGAAAGTCGGATGTAATATAATGTTTTATCTACTGTTTAAAACCCCAGTTTGTAAAGAGAACTTTGATGTAATTTAAGCCTGCCTATCGAAATATGATGACTATCTTCAGACTAAGAAATTGATTACATACACACAACACACATTACAACATATATAATATAATATATATATATATATATATATATTATATATATATATATATATATATATATATATATAATATATATATATGTATGTATATCCTCAGAGAATATTCAAGTTCCAATGGCAACCATCTCAGATGAGTCGAATTACTTTTCCTAATTTACGAGCGAAGTTAATGAAGAATTTATAACCTGTTCGGTATAATGACCTGATTTCCTGCAATTACCTTCATAACTCACGGGTTTAGATATGGGAGGAGGTTTTTGTGGGTCGCATCATAAACTCCCAGGCCGAGGGGAATTATAATGATATGTTTCTTCGTATGATATACTCCCATCTTAAACATTTCTCAAGCATGACTGCAAAGAAAAATATAATTTTATTCATGTAGCGACTTATTAATAATTTGAGGCAAATTCTTTTCATAACTCTTGAAGATAATGATTTCTAGTGCCGGAAGTGAAGAGTGTGGTTTCTTCGGAGGCCTATTAAAAAAAGGCCTGCACTGAGGACTTCAAATAAACCAGCATAAAGGCTTTTATGAGGGCCTACATACAGGTCTATAATTAAAACTGACTTTATATTCATAATTAACCAGAACAGTTATAGATGGAAAACGAAATTTCAATTTACAGTTCGTTGCTTAGTTGTTTAATTCTTCCAAACTTCACGTATGACACGTAAAAAAATGATTTTGATAAGGAACCTTTGCTGAACTAACCCAATGAATGAATTTGATTAACTATTATGGGACCGATAATCCCAAAGAAGTGGACAAAAAGGCTTCAAAGGAAAAATATTTTAATTTTTTCCTGAAGCCCTTTAAATATAACATTGGCATAATAAATGTATCATGTTCAATTGTGTCTTACAATTATATTAGATAAACGGAGTAATATATTACTAACGACATTCGTTTTAAAAAGTTTAACGAGCTTCAATTTATAGTCGAGAGACTATTAAATAGGAGGCTAGTTAATGTAGATAGTAGTCTATTTGGTTAGATTAGAATGCTATATAATATAGGAATTTGTTTTTAAAGAAAAGGAGAGAGATCTGAGATTAACTCACGTGCATTAAATAAGAGAGAAATGCATTGATAATGGCTTGATAATGGTACAGGAAGGACAGAAACGTCGTTTAAAGTTTCCTCTTGGAAGTGTAGATGAGTGAATCATTCGGATGATCTATTTCAAATCATGACCTGAAAAAAACTCATCTGTGAGCGAAACGTTGTGCAAACAAAGGCTTCCTCAAGAATATAAATGAAGTACTACCGTACCTGTCGGCAACCTTTTTTTTAGACTTCAAAATACACACAGCTTCAGATCGTTCTCATACGCACTCATTCAGACTGCATGTAAAACATTTCCCTGAAATCCATAACCTTGGGTTTTGTGTGGGGGAGGATTACAGTATCAGCATCCAGCAGACCAATCATGGGGTCACTGAGGCAATAACTACTCTTAAATTGTCTAATTGCTTCCTGTGATTGGTTGCCTGCGGGTTGGAGGACCACGCTAATGGCTTTACAGGGTAAAGGTGTTCCCGGAGAAAGATTTACTGGCGTCTGGAGAGAAATGAGGGATGTGTTTGTGTGGTAGAAGGGACTGGAAAAAGGTGTAGAGGTTACGACAGCTGGGGAAAATTTATTATTATTATTATTATTATTATTATTATTATTATTATTATTATTATTAAGACACTTGTCGGTATTTTATACGATTGTAAACAATTGTTATTATATTATTATTATATTATTATTATTATATTAGTGTTTTATTATATATTATTTTATTATTATTATTTTATTATATTATTATTATTATTATTATTATTATATCATATCATATTCATGGGGAGAGCGATAAGTCTTAGAACCTGGGAAAATTCGATGTAATCTAGTTTGATTCAACGAAGGAGTGTCTAGCTCCAATTCCTTGGGTCAAGAGCTCTTCATCTGCATCAAGGAACCCCTCTCCCTACCTCTCTGAGTGGAAGCAATGTAGAAAATATTAATGGGTAACCCATGTCATAAGTGGATGAACAAGAAGATTATGTTTATATTGCTTTACGTTAATATATAGCTGAAGAAATAGGTAAATCAAGAGATAGTTGAAGAAATAGCAAATGAAAGAATATCAGGCACAATACCGTGACTGGAACAATACACTAATAGCCCGCATTTTGGGGTCATTAGTTAATGGCCCAAGTCGGACCGAAACGTCGCTAATCAGCAACAGTCTCCTTTGTGCGAGTTATCTGTGTATCAATAGAAGGTTAGTCAAGTAAACTTTGCCTCTGTAAGTGAGTGCAAGAAAACGACGAACACTGTGAGAGGAAAACACTAAACAAGACTTCTCAAAAATTCAATGTTGCTATGTTCCTTCACTGTTACTAAATTTTTAGACTCCTTCACTGTTACCATGTTTCGTCTTCTCCGAGCTAACGATACAAGACGATGAAAGTTTGAGTAAAGAATTCAGTGAGAGAGGCATAAGATGGAGGATGATGTCATCTTAGACACACACAGAGAGATTCAGTTGAGCAAATGAAATTGCTGGACCATACATGGCTTCAGCTTTATCCTGTTTCCTGTTTGTATGTGTCATAACAATAAAAAGGCTTTCAAATGAGCTGATGTAGGTAACAGATCTTAGCTTCTAAATAAAATTAGGAACCTTAACCTAACCTTGTAAAACCCTGTGTAAAAAAGATATATATATATATATATATATATATTATATATTATATAATATATATATATATATTATATATATATATATATATATATGCAATAAGATCACAGTAAACAGGTGATTACATGTTATGTTGTATATGTCATAACAAAAAACAGGCTTCAAAAATAGAGATAATTCAGAACAGCTTTCTAGCTTCTAAATCAAGAATTGAAGAACATTAACCTAACCTTTAAAACCCTGGCAACAAAATATATATATATATATATATATATATATATATATATATATATATATATATATATATATATATATATATATATATGCAAAAGATCACAGAAACAGAGTGATTTTCAAAATTGGCAAAAAACACCTGAAAAATAGAGAAATTCAACGCTTTGTGACTACATCCATTGTCAAGGAACTATGAATGTAAATGCATCAAGGAGCTATAAGGGGTCGAGCCCGACCTCACATATAAATTAATATCAATTATCATCATATATATATATAATTATAGGAGAGAGAGGAGAGAGGATTTTGATTGTGGAGAGAGCTACAGAGAATTTCACTTGGAAATCATGGGTAGTGTGGTGGTGGCTGGAGTGTGAGGGCGAACCTATGACAGAGAAGGCGGTCAATGCGGATTCCCCTTATGGTACCACTGAGGCTCGGCGTGCTGTTGGGTTAACCACTGTCTTTGGTGGGATAATGATATGGTCGGTGTGTGCTACCTAACAATTCATGCGATCAGCTCTAGTCAGGTCCCTGGTTTAACATGAACCTGTAAGACATTATTCCTCTCTCTATAGTCTGTCTTTTCATTTTAATACCACATTATTGATATACCTGAATATTTTGAATGATGTGGTTTTTATCCATGATGTGAGATTTAGCTATTGGAATCTGATTTTATATTTTCAATCCTTAATAACACTTGACAGGCATCGGATATTTCACTGAACTTCACGTAGAATTTCCTGTCCTTACTTTTGAATTTTTCCCTTTTCTTTGTTTTAGTACTTATGATTTTTTATTGTTGGGATTTTTCCTGCTGCATTGATGTGAAAAAATTGTTGAGGTACTCCATGACTTTGACAACTATGCTATTTTCAAAACTTTGCCTTGATTTTACTTTCCTCTCATTCACAAGTTCTTGAACCTCCTGTTGAGTCTCTTTCCAGTTCTTGAATCGCTTGCTGAATTATATTTCTAGTTTTCAATCTTCCTGCTAAGTTCTATTTCACTTTTTTTTGCATTTTTTGTGACATCTAGGCTTTTTCTTGAGCTAAAACGATGAGGAGTCACTGTACTCATTTGTATTCACTTCTCTGGACTGGAATGAAGCTCTTAGTGTTCTTAATAGCCAGTACGTGTTTTATCGCACCAGGTGATGATATAGAGAACTGCATCCTTTTGTATTCCTTAGTTATCTTTCATGACATCAAATGATGGCTTGTTACAGAGCACATGGTACCTCATTGCTTTTTTTTTATACTCCCTGGCTCAGTACCAATGTCTTTCAGTCGAACTTCTGTCTGGTAGAGTTCTTGAACATGTTTCTTAGTGGGATGTTTATTCTGTCTTCTCGATTCGTGATGTTCCCTGAGTGATTATCACATGTAGCCTGGCTCCTTTACCTTCATATTTTTTTTTTGACCGGGGTGGGGTTGTGTGATGTACACCTTTATGTCTATTTTCTATTGTGTGTATGTGTGTGTCTGTCTGGCCTCAAAAGCCTTGTCGTACCTCTTCTTAGACCTATGTATGGATCCTGCCTCTACCACTACAATTTCTAGATTGCTCTATTTTCTGACAACTCTAAGGGTGAAGAAATACTTCATAACATCTCTATGACTCTTCTGAGTTTTGAACTTCCCATATCTGAAACATTCTGTCTTGGTTCACCTTCTCATTTCTTCTCAGTATTTTGTAGGTCGTTATTATATCCGCCCTCCATAGTGCTCCTGTCCTCCAGTGTCATCAGGCTGAGCTACCTTAACTTCTCCTTACAGGACATACCCTTTATCTCCGGGACTAGTCTTGTTGCAAACCTCTGCAATTTCTCTAATTTCTTGACGTGCTTCACCAGATGTGGGTTCAATACTAGTGAGGGTACTCCAATGTGTGTGTGTGTGTGTGTGTGTGTGGTGTGTGTGTGTGTGTGTGTTTGCATGAACGTTCATGCATGCTTTTGAGGCTGTTGGTGTATTATGAGTGAGAGGTTTGGAATGGGAGAGAGGGAAGGTGGAGAAAGAGGCGAGAATGAAGAATGAGAGATCATAGTGAAGATGGGGGAAGGAGAAGAAGCAGCGAGAAGACAGAAAAAAAGTGAGATGAGGATGATGGGTGGGCAGGTTGGAGGGATAAATGGGAAAGTGGCAGAGGAGGAGAAGCAGGGATATGAAGAGCCTGGCTTGAGAAATGGAAGTAATAAAAATGGAAGAGAGGAATAAAGAGCATATCGTAAGTTCCAGTATTCTAAGTGTGGGCTATTTATGTAGACCGATTATTTATTGGTAGGACTACCGACAGTATGTGAGAACGATGGACTCATGTGCAACAATGAGACATTCATTGCAGCTATAAGATTAACAATGATCTTACAGAAGGAGACGTCAAACGGAACGTATATCACCATCTCAAAATTTAATAAAAAAATAGCAAAAACTATGAAAAAAAGACAGGTGTAGAGCAAGTTTTAATTGTAGTAACGTTATCACAATACAAGATTGCACTACACCTGCAAGGCCTATAATTACAAAACTAAGATGAAAAAAAATTGCTTCGCTTAATATAAATCACATTTTAATGAACATCCTACAAGATCGTAACGAAGAATAAACACAAGGCAAAAAGCGTCGTAAATATATTATCAATTAAAGGAGAAATGTCCCAGCGAGTATAAAAGATTTCTCGACCATTGTGAGGACAGTCTGAGCTTCACAGAAATTAAGAAAACAAACCAGCTAACGTATGGACACTGAAGACGAGTTACAACCTTGTAAAGATGAGGCAAAATGGTTCTCAGAATATCGGAGGAATAGATGGGAACTCGTAGACAGGAAAGGAAAGAAAAATATAAAATGTCTTATAGGAATTTATAAGAGTTAAAAGGGAGAAAGTCAGACAGAGACAAAGAGGAACAGAAGGAAGATGGGAAGACAGCTGAACAAGAGAAAGGACAGCTGAACATGAAGAAGATCCCAGAAAGGGGTCGAAATATACAAAACAATCAATCTTCTGAGTTTCTGTCTCAATATGGGTTATTATTGAGCACATAGAAATGCATTTATTAAAAAAATTGATTAAATATTAATAAAATGAACGTGTTTATCAAGTTACAGTAAACTGATGCATACAACAGGTTTTAATTTATTATATAAAAAGCAGAACTGAAATCCCCGATATACCGGTTCTGCTATACTCTAGTTTAAAAGAATATATATTTGTGCTTCAGGTTTACAAATCCAAAGAGTTTAAAATTAACTTAATGAAAATGAGATTTATTCCTTGATCAGTTCTCTTCTATTACTGTATATTCTTCAATAATAATGATAAGTACAAATGATTTGTACAAATACATAATAACAAGTACAGATGATGAGTACAAATACATAAAAAAAAAAAAAGAGTTACTGTACGGTTCTAACAAGTTTCATCTCACACTAACTTCTTCCTAATTGAAAGGGGTTGATATGCTAGATTATGAAATTAATCTGAACAAAATAAGTAGAATATGAATTTTGTGTTTCTATATCAAGAGGAATGAAACCTAAGCACAGCCTGAGCAGATCCAATGTAATAATATGAACGTAGATAAGATCATTTATGGAACAGTTAGGTTAGGTTAGGTAAGGTTTGTCAGGAAACAGGACAAGTGTTTCCTGACGCGGGTCTTAGATGATGACACGCTGTTGGAGCTTTGGTCATCTGACCGAGGCCTTCCGCTGGCTTACCGGTCCACCCCTTTAAAAATAATGGTCATTTATAACCATTTTTTTTTAATTATGTGGAACAGTTAAAAATGTATTTAGAGAGACTGATGTTGTAGCGGCTAGACTTAAGCTTGGCCACGAGTACTGTTACCACTTTTACATATATACTGACAATGATCAAATCAGATTATGTCCACTTTTTTAAAGATTTTGTGCTTGATTGTTCACTAATTGAGGAATATAGATACAGAAAAATACGATAACCTATATGATATGTCAAGTAATCTTATTAGCCAAACGGATATTAAATATTCTGAGCAAATAGCCTATATTTGCCTGTTACAAAAAAAAAAAAATATATGTATGTCCAAATGTATCCTTATTATCCCTTTTAGGGGCTAGTTCCTATGTCTTTGTGTATTGTCATCTCACTTTACCTCCCACATGGTAAGAGTTCAAGTTAAAAAGTAATTGTATTTATTAATAGGGGTCTTCAACACACAATGTTTTGGAGTAAAGACATTGTGACTTTTCTTATAAGGGTTTTGAGGCTTTGTGAGCTAAAAACACTGTATACGATTAAATACAATTTTTCCTCCGCAGATCTGTAAAACCATCTATGTAAGTGTACCATTTTATAATTATTATATTCAAGGGGAAGAGGTAAATCTGTGGGGGCCATACAGTATCTGAGGAATAGGAGGTGATTAGGTTTGATCCAAGAAAGGAAGTGGTACTCTCAATTCCTTGGATCAAGAGCCCTTGTGTCCTTCCTATATCATTAATTGGTGTCGTGCCCTTTATTCTTCGCAGTTATAATAAATGATTTACCTGGAGACAGCGAGGCATCAGAGACGAGGTGTGGCCTTGGTTATGATCCGGGTGGGTGAGAGTGGAAGATAATGCTTTGGATATTTGTGTATCCATGGCCTGTGTATTTGTGTGTGTGTGTGTGTGTGTGTGTGTGTGTGTGTGTGTGTGTGTGTGTGTGTGTGTGTGTGTGTGTGTGTGTGTGTGTGTGTGTGTGTTGTGTGTGTGTGTGTGTGTTGTGTACGTGTGTGTGCAGTGTACCCTTTTATAAGTACTCGCCTATATGTGGTTGCAGGGGTCGAGTCTCACCTGATCTCTTCTCTTCTCTGGTCGTTGCTTGGTTGACTCTCCTGGCTTCGAGAGCATTATCGTACTGTGGGTGTGTATGTGTGTGTGTGTGTTTATGTTCATTCGTATGTGTGTATGAACTGTGTACGTGTGTGTTTGGTTTGTGTATTAGCCTAAAGAGAAGAAGGTGCCACCAAGTGATTATTACATCGAAATTCTAATAGACTATACTTCCATTTCCTAATAATTATTGTAAGCTCCAGCATATGTCTATATCAAATTGCTGGATGGCCAGCACTTACAGTACTATCAGCTCCATGCTTACAGTGAAACAAATGTTTAGACATAAATAAGAAAATTGTATATGTGGACCGCCACCTGAAGTTCTCTTCAGCAGAATCTGCTGAAGAGGACTCTAGATGAAAACCGAAATGCTCAAACAAAAATAATTTATGCGTTATCTAAAGTATACACGTGGGTTTCCATTATGCTTTACATCCTTATGGCATCATATCTATACCAGACATTCGGTATCACATCACACCAAATATATGGTAACATAAGTAACACCGTAAGTCTGATAACAGGATAACTAAAATCACATCAATATACTCCGGGCAATGCTGAAGCGTTGTCATGCAAACCAAAATGTATACTTAAGATAATGTAAATTTTCCGGTCATAGACAAAAAGAACATGAAGAAAAACAGACACATCGTTTTCACTTCCATGGTTCAATTTCGATAACCTTAAAATATACACGAAAGCTCGAGACAAAGAAGTGTTAGTAAGGAATCAATGGGGGAAAAAACGGGGAAAATGTGTATATTTAATGAAGGAGGGACAAAAAGCAGCCACGGGAAGTCCAGGTATGATGTACACATCCTGCTGACAGGCTATAATAGGAAGAAGCACAAGAAAAAGAAGAAGAAGAAACAGAAGAAGAGGAAGAAAGAGAGATGAAAGAAGATAAAAAATAAGTAGGCAAAGAAAGACAAAAAAAAAAAAGCAGGTGAAGGAGATTAATCAGGTGAGAAAAATATTCCTCCAACTGTCTCTCTCCTCACGACCAGTCGCTATATCTTTTCTCAAAGTGATTCAGAAACAGCAGCGGAGAAAGGCAAGAGCATCGAGGGACGCCGCGCAGGGCAGAAACGATGATATTAAGTCACTTCGTCTCGAAGATAAAGAGAATATAATCACACCTTGTAAAGCCTGCATTAAAATTAAATACTATCCGGCCATCCCCACCATCACGTTCGAGCGGTCCATCAACCTGAATCATGCATTGTTAAATTCATTCATTAATCATCATATCTAATCGCCTCATTAGAAGTTTTTCTTAACGTGTGAGTCCACTGGCAACTTCACATTGCTTGGTCTAAATATTTTATGTAAACAAACATATCAAGCCGTTTTACTTGCGTATTTAGTGGAATATTCAATTAATCATTTAGTTTACTTGCCTAAGCTTAGGAATGTTTAATTCTCTCTACTATATATGCAAACTCAAGGTCGTGCGAGAGCAATGACTCATTCCCGTCGTGGTCGTTCAATCATTTATCCGGGAACCAGTGTCAGCGGTGGTGGTGGTGGTGGTGGTGGCGGTGGTGGTGGCGGTGGTGGTGGCGGTGGTGGTGGCGGTGGTGGCGGCGGTGGTGGTGGTGGTGGTGGTGGCGGTGGTGGTGGTGGCGGTGGTGGTGGTGGCGGTGGTGGTGGTGGCGGTGGTGGCGGTGGCGGTGGTGGTGGTGGCGGTGGTGGCGGCGTGGTGTGGCGGTGGTGGCGGGTGGTGGCGGCGGTGGTGGTGGCGGTGGTGGCGGCGGTGGTGGCGGCGGTGGTGGCGGCGGTGGTGGTAAGGTGCTAGTGGTAGCAATGATGATGACAGTGGTGGTGGTGGTCATGGTGGAGGCAGTATTGGTGTTGGTGGCTGTGGCCGTAGAGGTGGTGGTGGCGGTGAGAAATTAACGTTAACCCAACATAAAGAACTTCCATAATGAAACTCCGCATTTTACTCAGAATTACCCAGCCCAAACAGTGCCATAGTTTAATCCCCCTGAAGGCATTTCAACTGCGTTTTAACGAGACTATTTTCATTTTTACGAGGCCCACACCACTCCTTCCCTCCCACCCCAACCCTTCCCACGCCCCCTTCCCAACTCCATATAAAATATATCCCAGTTTGGTGTCCCCGTTGCCTCAACAGTGCTACTGTCCCACCAGCGTTGACTTGAGCCTGCTGCATGCACTTGCAACTCGGATTCCTGGGGTGATTCTACGACATTTTTACGAGGTTCTCATTGTTTTACGAGCGAGAGGGGAGGGAGGGAAAGGAGGGGAGGGAAGGGTTGGGAAGAGGGGACGGGGTGGGAAGGGGAGGGATGGGAGGGGAGGGAATGCTAGGGACGGCGCCAACAACCAGTTATATTATATTCATGAAAAAGCTTTAAAACAGCGGGGGTGAAGCAACTTCTGGGGACTGAGAGTTGATCAGATTTGATCCTACTAGAGGAAACGTAGGGCTAGTCCCTCGGATCAAGAGCCCTGCACCACTACCACCATCAAGGCTACCCTTCTCTCCTTGAAGCTGACGACCAGTTACAAATTCGGCAACACCGACTGCTATTATAAAACAGTCATTACTCCCGCAAATAACACCTTGGCTCACCATCAGTTTATATCCCACTTCTCAACAGCCAATTGAAGACACATTGAGGAAGCGTGCAGCGCCAGACCTTGCAGCGATAGGTAGTGCTTATAACAACTTCAACACCAATGTGAACCTTCATAAAAGTTATTTGCGCGTGTGTCTGTGTGAAGTTCGTCCCTCTGCCTTCTCAGACGAGCCAGGAGGGCATTTAATATTATATATATATATATATATATATATATATTATATATATATATATATATATATATATATATATATTGTGTGTGGTGTGTATATATATAATCAGTAATATGACTATGTACTCAAAGTAAACATATTTCTTGAGCAAAGTCATAAATTATTTTATTTTATTTACGCTCATCCATCGGTGATAAATTGTATGAAACCGGGAATTACTTTACTGGAAATCATGGTGCTTGTAACACATGGTATTGCTGTGCTAGGAATCATGGTATTCATGTGATGATAACCATGATTATCCTTTGCTGGGAGTTAAGATGTTCCTTTGCTCAGAGAAGTGGTACTTCCGTGTTGGGAATCAAAGTATTCCTGTTATGGGATCCAACACATTCCTGCACTAGAACATGCTATTATTGTGCATAGAATCGCGGTATTCCTGTTTTTGTTATTCATGGTAATCCCGTGTTAGTAGCCAAGGTCAATTTTATCTTTGATAAATGGTCAACTAAAAATGATTTACTAACGTAAATATGAGTATTTGGCAGAAATTCCTTCAAATGGACAAACCACTGATTGGTTGGTGGTGGATTAGTTAATTGACGGGGTAGTGGGTTAGTTGGTTGGTGAACAGATAGTTGACCTGATGGCGGTTTGGTTGGTGAGTTTGTTGTTGGGTTAGTCAACAATTTAGTAAGACTTCTTGGCGTGCTGGTTAGTTGGTGGGGTATTTGCATGGTTAGTTGGTGGGTTAGTTGGATGGTTAGTTAGTGGGTTATTTGGATAGCTAACTGGTGGGTTAGTTGGATGGTTAATCGGTTAGTTTGTTGGTAGGTTAGTAGGTCGGCTAGCCGGATGGTTAGCTGGTGGGTCGGTTGGTTGGTTGGTGGTAGAGTTAGTGAACGGAACGTGACCAGCAGACATAAATAGCCAGGTCAATATAGGAACAGACCGTCGAGTATAATACTGTGTTAGAGCACTATTACGGTGTGGCACGTGCAGTGGCTAGCCAGTGGCAGCAAGTAGCACCACTGGCAGAAAGTAGCACCCACTGTTAAACCAATAACAGTATATGGTGCCACAGGAAAACCAGTGATAGGAAATAGTACACTGTTAAACCAATAGCAGAATATATTACAATGTTAAAAAAAATAACATGAAGCACAGTGTTAAACCATATGACTATCGCAATAAACTTACAAAACTAGTGAAAATAAGCACTACACAATCAGCCTCTACTCAAAGAGCAACCGGCAAGTCTTGGCATGTTAAAGAGAACATAAATAAATGCATAACATTTAAAGTGGACGAAATGTTTAGCGTATATCTGACAAGACTGGTAAGAGGTCGCTAAGTGCAGATAAAATCTATATATTAAAGAGAAAGTTTCACCCAAACAGGGAGCATTTACAAGGATATACATGGTACATGTGACATGACAGTATATACAAGGAAGGTGAGTTGAAGGTAGGCGTATTTTGGAGTAAGGACGTTGTGAGGGTGCTAGGTCACCTGAACAAGTCTTTAGGTATAGTTTCGTTAGAGACTTCGCGAAGGTAAATACTCCCTAAATCTCTTCAGTGGAATTGGTAGTCAGCATGTGTGCAGCTTCTAAAGACAGTCTTCCTTTTTTGTTTTTCTCCTTGACAATTATTCCTGCTGTTGTCCAATCCATTAGATGTGGTTGTTTTACCCTACGAATAAAGCAAGCAATGAGGGCTCTGTGCAGTCTCACTAATGAATACCCTATAACACCCAACGTAGGTATTTCTGTAGAAATCTGCTTCAGTGCTGAAGACAACTCTAAAATTGATGTTATTCTGCTAGACGGTAATAGACATTTAACTGGCAATGTCACCTCTTGGTAAGAATAGTTGCTGGTGCGTTGCCAGTTTTGAGGAATAGACTGAGTTTTGTAGAATGTAGAAATACTGCAGGTACTTTATATGACAGTGGTCCAGTCCTCAGCAGCAAATTATCATCTTGAAAAGCTAGACAGAGTCCACTGTAGTGTATCTCACGGTACCACTGGGAGTGATGAAAGCAACAAGCTCCAAACAACTGGAAGTGAAGGCAAATGTCATCCGTCCAGGACACAACACGGTGAAAGGGCAGAAGACAAGCCGAAAGAGGCAGAATGCCGGTAACAGAAATAAGACTGCCATTCATAATTACGGAAAAGCGCTCACTGATATTTGGGATCGTACAACACGAATTGAAGGAGATTAGAGTGAACGACAGCATCCTTGAGAAAGATAAAATCAACAATTATGAACTGGACGCCAGGTTACAGTAATTTACGCAAGACTGAGGTCAAGTAGGTTGCTTATGCGGTGTACTAGAATACACACAATATTTCATAACCAGGTTGGAAAGACCGATGTGTGACTTAGTAGTTAAACACCATTGCTTATTATTCCACTGTCATAGAGAAAAATGATGGTGAATAATGAATTCCCAGTGGTACTAGTTATTGATGTTTTGAAAGTAGTGTAGTGTGGGATGTATTATGAAAGGGCTAAAATACATATCAAAGGATGGGATCGGAATCAGGGAGAGTCAGATTTCATTTTCTGTAGTGTGGCGGAAGAATGGGGAGGGAGTACAGGGGCATAAGAGACAAGTATTCACTGGAAATGGTGAGGAGGGAACAATTCCGGTAGGCATTTGTCTGTTGAGTTGTTCCAAAGTGAAGAAACTGACATGGAATCACTGTTTATATCCATCAGTAGAAGAAGAAAACACGATTCACCACGTGACAAATCTATCGCTGAAAATGCAACACTAGTGTCGATGGTGCATTTAATTACACTCATGCAGGAGCTTGATAAAGTCCACAGATCTGGAATTAGATTTGTACCAGAGATGAGTAAAAAGTTTTCTTATATTTTGCTACTGATACGGCTAGTTTATTGTACACCCCATATCCCCCATATGGTTAATACCACAAAATAAACAAAAGACCTGAATCTATGAAAGAAAAAAATGTGTAACGGAAGTATCACATTACCGAAACATTGAAGAATCGAAAGAGATGTGATTACGGTGCATAAGATGATTAGGGTTTTTGGCAGGGTGAACACAGAGTTTGTTTGACATGAGAGAAACTAGAACAAAGAGGCATAGATGAAAGATGAGAATCTAGATGAGCTACAGGGATGCAGGGAGAGGCTTATTTACTGATAGGTTGTTAAAAAGTGATTAAAGCTGAATTATGAGGTAGAAGAACCAGTTTCTAAAAATGGCTTCAGTGGTATACATAACCCCTAAAGTCGATAAATGTAGTGTCAAAAGAAAATTAAAGAGGTAGAGCCAGGAGCTGTAACTCGACTCAAGGAAAAAAACTTTTAAAGTAGAGCTCATGGAGACTGCACGCAATATTTAATGAATTAATTCCAAAAAAATTAAACAAGAACAAATTAGAATCAGATTCTTCAAGACTACGGTATTCTTCACCGACTCCAAGGCTGAGGGACTGATTACCTCGTCTTTGTATATAGTTCTACTGTCTTCCCATTATGTCCTTGAATTTGTATTGATAAAGCCACTGGATGGCGAAACGTCTACAAATAAACATACCCAGATGTTACACATGTGTCTAATTTTCATCTTTTCGGTACTGTAAACCATACATGTACAACAGGATAGGACACTATTAACTAAACTATTGTTACAAAGGCCATAAACAATATTGGATCTAATGTCTACTAAAAAAGATGAAGAAATTTCAAGCAGATTATTTTTTTTACTCAGTAGGGAAAAACAGTAAGAAAGCAGCATATAAACTAATATTTTTAACAAGATTTGATTTACATGATGAAAGGAAAGTAATGAGGGTTGAATTATGACAGTGAAAACATCATTTCAAACTTACATATTAGATTCAAAATGTGAATGAAAATTGTAAATTAAGATACGAGGAATTAGTAGAGCGTATATACTATGTTACTATTCATCTGAGTATTCGAGAATTAAACAAAATATAAGGAATAGAAAAACTGAAACGTGTTTGTTATTTTTCGTTGGAATGCAATGATAATTAGGAATTAGTAGAAGCTGCAACTCAACTCACACATATACTCTTGTAACCGAATTAAGAGCTCAAGAAATATAAACATTATTAAACAAGAAAACAAGAAAAAAATTATGAGAATGTAACAATGGAAGAAATCAAATCTTCATATATCAGAAAAAAAACGATGTGTAGAAGATATATATATGAAATTAAACGTGATGAAAGAAATTAGTTGCTTCGAGAGAAAAAAAAAAATTGTAAAATATTGCATTCTGACTTTCATAATTCATTTAAAGAAGGAAAATGTTTTATGAAAAATTTTTATACTCCCAAAGTAAAAATTAGTGGATATTAGTAATACAATTAACGAGTAACGTAAAAACATATTAAATATTAACTCAGTATCAAATTACATATTGCCTTGGTTAGTTAAGGAATAAAGAATATATCATCTTTGAACGAGGACAGACTGACAGATAAATGGAAAATGACAAGTATTTCTAATATTAAAAACAGAGTAATGTCGAAAACCACTGACAATTTACTTTCGCTCGTATGAGAAGTTGGCAAATATTAGAAAAACTAGTAGGAGAAAAGTGGATTGAGTAAAATGATAGATAAATTAATTTCAAGTCAACATCTGGTATTTTTAACCTAACTTAATCTGAAGTGGATGAAAGAACATGTAGTTTACTGGAAACGTTTCTGGCTTGGGACCTTGTGACTCCAGTAAAGGTGTCCTTAGTGCACTCGTGTCCTTGGTGCACTTGTGTCCTTAGTGTACTCGTGTCCTTAGTGTACTTGTGTCCTTAATGCACTCGTGTCCTTAGTGCACTTGTGTCCTTAGTGCACTCGTGTCCTTAGTGCACTTGTGTCCTTAGTGCACTCGTGTCCTTAGTGCACTCGTGTCCTTAGTGCACTCGTATCCTTAGTGCACTCGTATCCTTAGTACATTCGTGTCCTTAGTGCACTCGTGTCCTTAGTGCACTCGTGTCCTAGTGCACTCGTGTCCTAGTGCACTCGTGTTCTTAGTGCACTCGTGTCCTTAGTGCACTCGTCTCCTAGTGCACTCGTGTCCTTAGTGTACTTGTGTCCTTAGTGCGCTCATGTCATTAGTGCACTCGTGTCCTTAGTGCACTCGTGTCCTTAGTGCACT
>NC_069427.1:23542612-23557612 GCF_026875155.1 Cherax quadricarinatus | reverse complement strand
GAGAGAGAGAGAGAGGATACCAATAGATACAGGAAATCAGAGATAAAGCAACGTAACAAAAGAGAAGGGAACTTAAAATATACACACAGAGATGGTCGACAGGTGTTTACCTGGAGTTTACCTGGAGAGAGTTCCGGGGGTCAACGCCCCCGCGGCCCGGTCTGTGACCAGGCCTCCTCCCTAATATTTTGAACATAAAAACAGCAGTTAGCAAAAGACTACCAACTACATCATAAGTCGCCGTAAGAAGCGCGCTACTCCCATAACAAGGTAGTGTTTTGTTCGTCAGGAAACAAAACAGTGTCTCTCGCTATGTATAGTCTTAACCAGACGTTAAATCATTTAATTTCTAAGCATCCGATGGTCAAATGAAATTGGGTTTTTACCCCCATTAAAAAAAAAAGAGAGATTTGACAAGTCTTGAGCAATAAATAGGGTTATTGCAAAGGACGTCAGAGGTGTAGACTAGCCATCGAGGAGCAAATGATGTCAGTGAGGATTGCAGTTATTAATTTGTCGAATTTTCTTAACAAATCGGCAGTTTGATACCAAGGAAGGATGATCCCGAAAGAATTAAAACCCACACTGACCGTCACTCATCCAGTATCAGTCTATTGCAGACACGCACGAGCATCATCAACCAGCGACCAACAAAACCACGACATCCTGACACAGCCATTTTAAAATGCAGACACCTTACTTCACACCTCCAAAACTCAATTCCAGATAACCGGTTTTTCTGACTCCCTTCATAGATATTACAAAGTTCACAAGTCAAATCCTGAAGATAATTTCCCTTTCGCACCTCTCTCTCTCTCTCTCTCTCTCTCTCTCTCTTAAGAAATTCACTGTGGAAACAAGAATAAATGGCCATGGCCCGGTGGCCTGGTGGCTGAAGCTCTCGCTTCACACACGGAGGGCCCGGTTTGATTCCCGGCGGGTGGAAACATTTCGACGGGTTTCCTTACACCTGTTGTCCTGTTCACCTAGCAGTAAACAGGTACCTATGTGTTAGTCGACTGGTGTGGGTCGCATCCTGGGGGACAAGATTGAGGACCCCAATGGAAATAAGTTAGACAGTCCTCGATGACGCACTCTCCTTCTTGGGTTATCCTGGGTGGCTAACACTCAGGGGTTAAAAAAATCAGAAATATTTTTATCTTATCTTATCTAAATAAATACGCAGTGTACTGATTTGCTGATTTTTTCTCAGTCTACTATTTTTTTTTTTTTTTTTTTTTGGCAAATCTGGAAGAGTGTATGAAGATCGACAAGAAAAAGAGTGAAATTAATAAACAAATTTATATATTGCAATTTTCATCACAATCATTCCACTCTTTAAGAACTGGAAAGGTGTTGCCACGGTAAGGTGTTGCCACGGTAAGGTGTTGCCACGGTAAGGTGTTGCCACGGTAAGGTGTTGCCACGGTAAGGTGTTGCCACGGTAAGGTGTTGCCACGGTAAGGTGTTGCCACGGTAAGGTGTTGCCACGGTAAGGTGTTGCCACGGTAAGGTGTTGCCACTACAAACTTTTTGAAACACAAAAGCTTTTGCCATGGTTGAAACACAGAGCTTTTGCTCTGTTGCGAGGGTAAGCTGGTGCGAGAACAAGCTGTTGCCAGGGTAAGCAGTT
Source organism: Cherax quadricarinatus (assembly GCF_026875155.1). NCBI lineage: Eukaryota > Metazoa > Arthropoda > Malacostraca > Decapoda > Parastacidae > Cherax > Cherax quadricarinatus. The sequence continues at coordinate 23,555,979 of NC_069427.1, read as the reverse complement.
GCCAAGGTAAATTGCCAGGGTAAAAAATGAGAATGCAGATAACAGTGTAAAAAATATAAAGCTATCCCAATATATTATTACATTTAGCGAATCAGTATTTTTTTTTTTTTTTTTTTTTTTTTTTTTTTTTTTTTTTTTTGTGTGTGTGTGTGTGTGTGTGTGTGTGTGTGTGTTTTTAGTGTTAATACAATGAGACGAATATTTCTCTCAGTGTAAATATATTTTGATCTTTATTTTAGAGATTAAGGTTTTCTCGTCTGGTCGTGAAAAGGTCACGTGGAGCCTTTATTTAAAGACTTCTGAAGAGCCGATAGTCTTTAAACCCCCCATTAAACCAACCAATCATCTATTTTGGGTTACAGGCACAGTTGCTGACTCTGTGGGTCAGGTCAGTACTGTGGAATGGTCAGGTCAGGACAGGTCAGTATTAAATAAGTGACTGTGTTGTGCATTGCTATTCCCTCCCTGTTTATATATAATATCAAATTTCATTCAATTATCATTGTGCTTTCTCATGGTCCTCCTCGTCTTCTTCTGTCTGTTTTTCTTTGTTACCTTATCTATCTCTTAACATGAGAAAGTAATTATTATATTGTAATTATTATAATGTACTAGAAATTATTAGAATTCCCCTCCTCTCTCTCTCTCTCTCTCTCTCTCTCTCTCTCTCTCTCTCTCTCTCTCTCTCTCTCTCTCCTCTCACCTGCACCCACACTCACCCCTGCTCTGCCCTGCCCTACACCTGGTATATATCACACTTAATAGCTATCCGTTGCCTTTTATCACCCACCTCCATCGTGAAGCATCTAACCTGACGATACAATAGATACGAGAATCGCCCAGCATCGCCAGTTAGGAGATAAAGATTGGGGAGGCTCCTCCAAGACAAATCTCCTTCGATCGATTCTTTTAGTCATGAGATTCTTCAGATTTTTTGTCAGAAGATGTGTGTGTATATGTATGTGTATGTGTGTGTGTGTGTGTGTGTGTGTGTGTGTGTGTGTGTGTGTGTGTGTGTGTGTGTGTGTGTGTGTGTGTGTGTGTGTGTGTGTGTTTCTGCGACTCGCTCCCCTATGTGTGCAAGTTTAATAAGTCTAACACTATGATAGTCAAAAATACTGATATTATTAATATCACTAATATTTATCAAGTCATCAACCATGAAGCACAAGATGTCGTCTCAAGGACCCGCTGGTCTTCAGCGAACCAACAACACGTAAATTCGACATTTATTTGAGTTTTTCGAAGCTCGATGTGCCAAAGCCAGAAGGAGGCACCTCAGTCACGTGCCAGGTTAAGATACTCAACCAAGATGTCGTGGTAAATAAGTCTCCTCAGCAAAACCTTAAGAAGACACCTAGAGCGTTAAAGCGACATAACTCATTATTACAAGTGTTAAGAGAATGTCAGAATTTGGGCAAACTAATTCAATAATAACTATGAAAATCGTCGTAACCACTATTCGCTGATTTATTCCCATCCTTTTTTGCAAGAATGAAGTTATTTAAACTTAATTCTTGCTACAGATTCTTCAACACTCACTCCTGTTAAGTTCTTTCTCTCTTCTAATCTGTGATTCACCTCATCTTTCTTAGACACTTGCTGGCACCTCCACTCCCAAACATTTAAAAGCATTCACTTCCTCCACTCTTCGCCCTTCCAATCTAACAAATCTTTCAATATCTAGTTTTCTGCCTAATCTGGCCATTATACTCAATTTTGTGTTATCAGCTTTCGTGTTATCCACAACCCACCCAAACTCTTACACAAAACTTCTCGAAATCTCTCGTAAGCACACTGGCTTCAGTAACCAAGTGTCACAACTTTGACAACCTCCTCATCAGTCACCTTATACGCTCATGAAAGACGAAGGAAGGACAAGCAATCCTGCCAAGGTGAAAAATGTTTAACAGGCTTTCGTTTCTCAGTTAGTCGACGGGTTGGTAGTGCCTCCGTATGGTTGCTACAGTATTTCCCGGGTAAGGTTAGGCAGTTTTAGGGTCCACCCGGATATTTGTGTTGCTCCCCATACAAGCAATGTTTCGAACCTTAATGCGGTAGAAGCAAAAATATATATACTGCAAAGTGTTACTGTTCACCAACTCATGCCTATTTTACTAACAGACAGACAGACAGACAGACAGACACACACACACACACACACACACACACACACACACACACACACACACACACAACACACAACACACATCAATATATATATATATATATATATATATATATATATATATATATATATATATATATATATATATATATATATATATATTACGCTGAAACATAAGAAAATATATATTATTTATATTATTATTATTAATATTAGAACTTAAAAAATAATTAAAAGGTTTAGTCCATCCAAAAACAAAACCAGCAACATCCAGGCGTCCGCGATGCTAACATAACAGCACCGTGAACACCCAGCAGTAGTAGCAGAAGAAGTAGTAGCAGCAGAAGTAATAGCAGCAGAGTGGTAGTAGTAGTAGTAGTAGCAGCAGCAGCAGCAGCAGCAGCAGCAGAAATAGCAACAGCAGAAGTTGTAGCAACAGGAATTACAACATAGAAGTAAAATTGGCAGGAGCGTGAGATGGACCAAGTTTCACCTGTCTCTCTGTTAGGCATAATGCGTGGGCGATCTCTATCCTCCGTCGTCGGGTAAGGTAATGGTTGAAGTGAAACTCCTTCTCGAGTTCCAAGGTCTGGAATCGTGTGTAAGTCTGCCTCCCTCGCCGACGGGGGCAGCCGTTTGGACCTGCAAGACATGAGTGGTATGAGACGATGATGCTTGGGTACTCAGGGCGCTGGCGAAGTGGTGGCAGTGGTTGTGGTTGTGGTGGCTGTAACAGTGATAGGACGCATGACGGTGATGCTGGTGGGAGGAAGTAGAGGGGAAAGTATGGGAAGGGCGTGTGGAAGGCTTTATAGGGAGAAGTTACGAGAGTCAAAGTGTAAGGTACTGACAGAGATGCAGTGTAGTAATTTTAGTGATGATAGTGTTATAAGCAAATGTGTAAGTGATGATAGCTGGATGGTGCGCTGGGGGTGCTAGTGCTTGTTGTATTGACAGTGGGAATGATTCTTGTGGTAATGGTGGTTGCAATGTTGCTTTTTATCATTGTACGTGTAGTGCTGGTTATGGTGGAGGGGGAAATAGTGTTTGTCGTGTTGATGGTGATGACTGTACTGTTTATCTAAGAAGACTTGGTGACAATTGTGGTGTTGACTGAGGTGAAGATTACCACTGACGTGATGGAGGAATAAAGGGCACTGCATTTTGGAAAAGAGGGAGTAAATATTCTCCAGAGTGAATGTGTAGAATCGCATCTGTAGGTAATGGTAATGGACACCAACAATGGCGAAATGGAGAATGGAAATGGAGCAACAATATGACATGAGGAACGCTTAATCTATGAAGGAAGAGAGACTGGATGACCATGCAGGGAAGGGATGAGGGAGGGGGGAGGGTATGAGAGAGACCATGCGGGGAGACAGTCCAAGACCGGCACGAGGGAAGGGGAGGGGAGAGGGCAAGGGGAGCATGGGGAACATAAACAAAGATAATCTACTGGAATAAAGAAGAATCAGGAATTAAAATAACATTACTTCTTCTCCTGTAACAAAAGAAATTAGTCGTGAAATATTGCACAAACAATCAAAAACTTCTTTTTGGGCATAGTAAAGGGCAATGAAATTATATGAGAAATAAAGGTATATATAATATATATATATATATATATATATATATATATATATATATATATATATATATATATATACGTATATGTAATATATTATAATTATTGCTTAGAGCTTGTAAACAAACTAACCTTATTTACGTACCATTAACACATCAAAGCATTTTCGATGGAGGGTTATATGATTTACAGAAGCTGAGAACATGCACACACACAGACACACACACACACACACACACACAAACACACACACACACACACACACACACACACACACACACACAACACGCACGCACGCACACACACACACACACCACACACACACACACACACACACACACACACGCTTATAGCCATGCAAAAACAAACTCGAAAAATATTCAAAACGAAATCTTAAACTAAGTGAAGTGACAAACCATTTGGACAGACACCTCCTGAAGAGGGTCTCAGTTTGAGACCGAAATAAAAAAAAAACCTGAATTTTCTGTCCAAGAGGTTTCTCACTTCTCATGCGTGCATTATTGTAAATGAACTTAGATACTGGTTAAGGAATTAGTGTAAATTTTATCCTCTGTGTTGAAGTTGTTAAATGACTGCTAACACAGGGTGAGAGAGAGAGAGAGAGAGAGAGAGAGAGAGAGAGAGAGAGAGAGAGAGAGAGAGAGAGAGAGAGAGAGAGAGAAGGGCTACACACACTCCAGTAGTAACCTCGTAACAACAGTGGAGTCAGCAGGTAAAACACAACGCGCACTAAACACTAAGCAGATCAACACATTTTTTAAAAATCACAGAGAGATAAAGGAAAAAAATAAAAAAAAGAAAGTCTTGGTGTAAAAAATAGGATCCACTGAACACTCAACACCTAATGCAGGCTCAAAAAAAATACAGTTTGGAATTCGGAAACGAAGACAGCAATCCGAAAAGGGAAATTTTAAGAAACTTTTAGCCCAGATAGCTTTAATTTACGATTTTCTCACAGTGTGAGGCAAAGCCCCCACTGTTGCCCACTGATCCAAATCGAGAAGGAAATGTCGCAATAATCCGAAATAAACAGATTACTACTGTTAGTAAAACGTAGCAAAACAGCCAGGATTTATACATATCTTTAAGAATAGGTATGACAGGGGCCATGCAATTAGGAGAGAGCAAACCCAGTTGCGGCCAGCGGAGAGGCAGGGGCCAAGAGTTAAGGCTCGACCCTGGTAACCACCAATACGTGAGTACCATCAACCCAAAGGAGACCAAATAAAAATCTCCGGGTTCCCTAGAACAGATCCTCGGGTAGTTAAGAGTTTTCCTCAGTACCATTCTTGTGAAATTAATCCAAGACTCGTTCTCGAGAACTTAGAGAGAAAACGCTGTCTCAGTTCGGGTCTTTGATGAAGTGAAAGGCTTCTCGCGCCCTTGATCTTGAGGACAGTTCGTAATAAGTCATTAAAATTCGAGTCGTAGTTCTTCAAGACCTTATCGTTGAATTTTAATGCAGTGGGTGGAATGTGAACAATTTATATAAAGTCTCTAGAGGTCGATGAGAGAAAAGAAAAGACGTATAATACATATATATATATATATATTATATATATATATATATATAATATATAATATATATATATATATATATATCGACAAGTAAATGAATAAGACACACGTGCAACACTCTGGTTATCCGAAACGTCTTCATAATAAGGATACCCTTGTGTTGCACATGTGTCTTTTTCAGTCGGACAGACAGACATGCTGGTGAATAAACCGTCAAACGAACATAAACGACCAAAAATAGCGTAGTTTGGCATATTATCATCAAAGGCTGAGAGAGGTCGACTAACGTAAACAATGACGACATAAACTTCCATCCAACTTGACTTAAAGTATTATTCTGTGCGACACTATATCCTCATTAAGATAAATACAACTCAGAAGCGCAGCAAGAACTGCTGTACGAGGTTGATAATTTGCTACGTAAAGCGTCTCTTTCTCATCCATTCCCCACCCTTCCTTAAAATAAAAGAGAATTATTATTATTATTATTATTTATTATTATTATTTATTATTATTATTTCTTTCATAGGGGAACACTTAATCCATGAAGACATGCAAGGAATCGGTGGGTGGCTCCTATTCCTCCAATCAAAACAATCATAAGCACTAGAGTACCCCTCTTAAAGGGAATACTGTAACTGAGAAAGATGGAAGGGAAAAAAATCGGTAAGCAACTCTGAACAGAGTCAAGGAATTAAATGTCAGGAAACGAGAAAAACGAGTCACGATCAACGATCAATTTAAATTCTGCTGCAGAATGAGAGTGTAGAAGCCTGCCTGGGAAGTGTGAATCCTCCCTTGTGTACACAGCTCCCGTTTCGAGACCACACAAAGCCGGGAGCCGAGATTCGAACCCTGTAATCAAGTAAGCAGTTAAGAATCTTGAGAAAGTTTATAAATTATCACGAGATTTTATCTAGAAACTAATTCTTAGGGCATTGGTGGGGCAGAGGTTGAGAGGAGATGTTACCACGACGTAAAACATACTTCACACCATTGACAAAATTGATAAGAACAGATTAACATAAATGAAAGTCTCTGTACTGTTCATGGTATATTTCACAAATACACACTTGGAAAGAAAAACTTGATAATTTTTCAATACATTCTGGACCAGAACGAGCCGAAACGTCGAATAGGGATTCCTCTCTAAAGTGAGGCATTCTTGTGAGCTGTTTACTGTGATACAGACTAGAGGGAATGTGAACACTCAAGATGAACCAGAAAGATGCTATGAATCACGCAACCGAGTAAGTCTTGTGAATATGTAATAATAAAATATCTGAGGATCTTGTGGCGGTAACCATCACACGTGGATGCAAAAGACAGAGGAACTGCATTAGAAGATTGAGGGTTAAGGTTGGGCCAGTTGCTTGAGGTCTACTTCCACAGGCACATCTCATTATACATACATAAACGAGCGCTTTTGCAGTATGAGGGTAATAAAGTTGTGGAACGAGCTAGTAAGCGATATTAGAGTAGTTAACAACACACAGGAATTCAAGGGTAGATTTGACAGCTAAATCACCACAGATTATTGAAAGCTAAAAGAGAGAGGCCAAGAGGTAGAGCTAGACCCCTCACAAAATCAAACTTGAAAGTAAACTGGGTAATTATCTAATTATCTTTGCCTTTATCCCTCTCCACACATACAAATATGCAAAGAGGCGATCTTAACAATGCATAACAAGCCACATGGGAATGGAAATCTTTAGCTCAAGATCTTTCGCACTCTCTGTGCATCGTCAGGAGCTGTAATGTTGGAGACTAGAAACAGATAGTAAACGGAGTATCCACTTGTAACAGTGCACAAATACATCGTTCATGACGCACAGAGAGTGCGAAAGATCTTGAGCTAAAGAGTTCCATTACCATATGGCTTGTTCTACATATATGTCGTGCCGAATAGGTAAAACTTGCGATTTTGGCTTAAATAGCAACGCTGTTCTTGCCGAATAAAGCAAGTGAAAATTTGTGTATTTAATAATTTCGCAAAAATTATTCTGAACGTAGCGAAAAAAATATATTTCATTTTGTTTATCATTAAATTAATGTAAACTTTTTCTAAAATATATTTAGTTGGATTAGGCTAAATTAAATTAAGGTTAGGTAAGTCTAACGTTCTTTTGGAACAAAATTATTAATTTTTACATTAACATAATTGAAAAAAATACGTCTTTTAAAATATAAGAGAAAATTTTAGAAAGGACTTAATTTTAAACGAGTTCTTGCTAACTGACCAATTTTACCTATTCGGTACGATATATATATATATATATATCACCTATTTAAGTTCAATTTTTACGTTTCTCACTGTGAGGTGTGCAAAAACCATGCCTTTTAGGAGTAAGGTGCTCAGCACCACACCTCCCTTGGCTTGGCTTCTTGCAGCTAGCGTGTGGGAAGTCGTACTCGTCATCTCGCTCGTAAAATGTTTTATACCCACTACATAATTTGCCAAATTGACATTTATGATCTCATTTGGGTTAAAAAGCAACTTAGCTAAAAAAATCTTACTCTAGTTCTGCTATTTTTTCTCGTGATAATTCAGTACTGACACGCACTTGTATAAAAGTAGGACAATGTTACAGAGAGAGAGAGAGAGAGAGAGAGAGAGAGAGAGAGAGAGAGAGAGAGGAGAGAGAGAGAGAGAGAGAGAGAGAGAGAGAGAGAGAGAGAAAGGAACTTGTTATCATGTTTATTTCCTGTACAGAAACTAATGTATTCTTTACCTTTCACTACTTTTCTTTTCGTAGATGAATAAGACCTATGAAATGCGATTGTAGGTACTGTATATCAATAATATATTAATACTAATCGTGTCTACACAAAGGAGATCAGTAGGGTAAAGCAGAAGGCTCTCTCTCTCTCTCTCTCTCTCTCTCTCTCTCTCTCTCTCTCTCTCAGCTGAGAAATCCACAGTGGGAACAAAAGTTATCTATGTCGTGTCTTTCTCCGTCCCACAGGATGGGTATCTCACAGCAAGTGATGAAGTCTGCCATGCCTGAGCTAGGAAACTTCAGCAAGGCCATGAGGATATCGCCAAGCACTCCACTAAGAGTTCAGAAGCTGTTGAGCAACCTTCATTATTGTCCTGACCGGGAAACCCATGACCTGAACGGAAGCAAATCAAGGAGGAAGAAATGGAATAAGAAACAGGTTTGGCAGACGAGGATAACAGTTAACATTAATGCCAATAATCTCGAAGAATATGCGAGCACTTATTGGTAAGAGAGAGGAAATAAAGAGGGGAGCATGTCTCGGAGCGGAAGAGATAACACGGTTTTACTGCCTGATAGACATTTCGAGTCCGGTAGCATAAGAGCAGTAAAAGATGATAAATGCTAATTTGGGAAAAACTTAATTGCACTAATGATATCAAAATGTTCAGAATACGAGTGAGAGATACAATGGTCGCTCGGGAGAGAGAGGACAACAGACGCTCAGGAGAGCTAAGACTGCAGGTGCTCAGGAGAGCTAAGACTGCAGGTGCTCAGGAAAGATTAGACAACAGGCGGTTAGGAGAGATTAGACAACTGGTGCTCAGGAGAGATTAGACAACAGGTGTTCAGAAGAGATATGAAAACAGGTGCACAGGATAAATTAGACAACAGGTGCTCAAGAGAAATGTGACAACAGGTGTTCAGGAGAGATACAGCAACAAGCAAACGGTTAATCGCCTGCCATAAACATCTTAACATTCCCGCGAAAGACTTAGAAGTAGCATCCGTCTGTCTTCTGCTTACTACAATGGTTATGGTATTTCACGGAGCACTAAACCCGCGTGGGTCATTCAGCACCAGGAATTGTGGAGGACCGATACTGCATCTGCTCTTTCCTGCCTGGTCTCTAATCGGACAGACTCAAATTGCGCAGTACTTTTACACACATCAACAAAATTTTGTCAGTGGAACGCTGCAGACACTTGCGGTCTGAAAGTCTATAAGGTGCTGACAGGTAAATTACTCAACGAAGCTCTGGTTGTCTTCAAGAGAAAACCTTATAAGTTCCTGAAAAGTCAATTCCTGAAATCATTTCCAGATCTAGCGGGCTGTGGTGCATACGTTGGACTGCGTACGGCTGGCATTAATAACCAGGTTGATGGAGTCAGCAACTGGGAGACCTGGTCTAGGACCTGGCAGCGGGGGCACTGTGTCCCTCTATAATATACACCAGGTAAGACCTCCAGTAAAGTATTTTGGTGGATACGAGTGGTATGAAATATCAATACATTTTAAAGAAACGACATTAATGCATTATTTAAATTTTCATATTCATTACTTGAAGAAAGTGCAGTGCAAGGACACTTAGTTCTCTTTGTGACTTGATAAAACCCGTTGTGTGGGCAAAACGTTGTCAATAAAAGATCCCATTATAATGTATTTGTACCTAATCGAAGGTCATTTAAGAGCTCATTTGTGCGCGAAACGTTGTCCCTGTTAAAGCTTTCTCTTCTATAAGTGGCTTGTTAAACTCTATACACACACACCTTTCCTCCAACACCCACAAACAAATCTAAGGAAACACAGAAGAAACAAAATTACCAGCATCAAGTGGAGGTATCTTGGCTGGGTGGACCATTAGTCTAAGCCGGGGGTTGACATGGACCTGCCCCGCATGGGCCAGTAGGCCTGCCGCAGTGTTCCTTCTTTCTTATGCTCTTATGTTCTTAATTGAAAACCCATTAAAGAGTTAACATAAAAAAAAAGCTCTCCAAAAGTTCTCCGAGGTACCTACAGGTATCCCGGAATATATTAAAGAAGGATAATTTTGGGGGAAAAAGAAATGAGAAATGGTATGATGATACAGATAAGATGTGGGAAAAAAGACACTTATGTAGAGTCCAGGATATTTATTGTTGGAAACGGCAAAAGATGCATTTGAAAGTGACCTTTAAGTCCTTGATGATATACCAGGAGTATATTTTTAAAGATCATGCATAATTTTAAGGTCATTCCTACTCTGAGCGTCACATATGCTTTCAGGGTCATGCACACTTTTTAAGGTCATGCAAGTTATTAAGTCACACATGCTTTGCATCTTACTCATGAGGACATATATATTTTTTATTTCCGTAGTTATATATTTATATATGGATACAGCTTAATCTAAAGATATAAATATGCTTAATAAAATATAACAGCAAAGATACTGAACAGATATATATGTGCATATATATATACCTGACAAAGTAAATACTTACTTAAATACAAACCTGGATATGCATGAAAATATTGAGGTAGCCATTTTACCATGGGTATATACCAGAGAAAAAATATAGATATATATTACCCGTTTTAAATACTGACTTATCTTAGTGTTAAAAAAATGAAGCGAATAGACTTACTGTATATTAATGAGAGACGACGCACCGCGCATGAGCACAAATGTGCCCTCCCACACATGGGTCATTGTGACCTGCTTACTTATAGATAAAACCAGCATGCCTTTTCCCTACCTTTCCTTCCTTGCATTCTCCTGTAGGATAGAGCCAGAACGTATGAAATGATGGCAAGTGTGAGGATGCATTGTCTTGTCAGGTTGTGTGTAAATTCGTTATTTCGTTTTAGACGGTCTGTCTGCATGTCTCTTTCTGTATATCTGTTACTGTCTGTCTGAATCTGTCTGGTTGCTTCTGTTATGGCTAAAGGCATATGAACAAACACGTAGAACATTTTAGTACGGAAATGTTTCGTTCCAGGGACGTATTTCATAAATGGTGCATGAGAAAACACTGGCTTACATAGGGAATGGTACACGTGAGGTAAACTGGAGTTCAGTGAGAGGAACAGTTGTGAAATCACCAAGTAGCACTTGCTACTTCATTCATATGTTTCATCTGAGGCGTATGAGGCGATGCATCTTCGCGAGGCATGTGCGCCAGTTTAACAGATAAAGTACAGCATCTAACTTTCTCCACTTCCGTGTTTATTACTGAAATCAGTGTTGCATCTGAACAGTGGCGTCTCCTTAAATCTGGCTCCCTGATGACTGCTGTGCATTGCAGTCACATGGAAACCACAATGCATGGCTAAATACATCGTGTGTGACGATCGTTATTACTTGCATGGATGCTGGTATATAACTAGACTGATAATAGGAAGAATGTTTTGTATAGAATTTGTAGGCGTCATTCCATTTCATTAAATGCCCCTATGGCTTTATGAATCACCCAGGCATTACCTTCAAGCTACTGAATGACTCCACTTGGTGGTCTCACAAGTGCTGAACTCACGTGACCTCACTAAACTCACGTGACCTCACTAAACTCCATCTTGCCACACATGGGGCCGAAACGCTCTCATATTTAATGTCTTAAGTGTTTATTCACATGACTTTAGCTACAACTTGTTATTACACACTGGCTTTTTACCGTTAGTCTGTCCCTCTGGATCTCTGTCTGTCTGTCTGTTCATCTGATGGATAATGTTGAGCAAATACGAATGCGTGCATGTGCATTTATTTATATTAAAGTAACGAGAGTAAAGATACAGTCAAGCTGTCTCGTGTTCTAAAATTTATTTGTCATACATATTAAAAGCATCAATTAGAAAAGTGCACATTGCTTCTTATTGGACTACATTGATACTGTCTATCACTCACTTTGGAAAGAAATGCTTTTAAATGCCATTTCTTTATCCTACTTTTTTAGAAAATTAATGTGAATATTATTTTCTCGGTTTGCTCATTTTAAGTTTTATTACAGAGCAAACAATGTAGTTTTTTTCATTTATTCAGATAGGTAATATAAAATGGGAACATTACTGGAGCAAGTACTGATACTTGTTGGACCCCGCCAGTAACATTACCAGAGCTGGTACTGATACTTGTTGGACCCCGCCAGTAACATTACCAGAGCTGGTACTGATACTTGTTGGACCCCGCCAGTAACATTACCAGAGGTGGTATTGATACTTGTTGGACCCCGCCAGTAACATTACCAGAGCTGGTACTGTAACTTGTGGGACCCCCCCAAAGTAACATTACCAGAGCTGGTACTGATACTTGTTGGACCCCGCCAGTAACATTACCAGAGCTGGTACTGATACTTGTTGGACCCCGCCAGTAACATTACCAGAGCTGGTACTGATACTTGTTGGACCCCGCCAGTAACATTACCAGACTGGTACTGATACTTGTTGACCCCGCCATAACATTACCAGGCTGGTACTGATACTTGTGGGATTCCACCAGTAATAATACCAGAGCGGGTATTGATACTTGTGGATCACACCAGTAATATTACCAGAGGTGGTACTGATACTTGTTGGACCCCGCCAGTAACAATACTAGAGCTAGTACTGATACTTGTTGGACCCCACCAGTAACATTACCAGAGCTGGTACTGATACTTTTTGGGACCCCCGCCAGTAACAATACAGAGCTAGTACTGATACTTGTTGGACCCCACCAGTAACATTACCAGAGCTGTACTGATACTTGTTTGAACCCCCCCAGAAAACAATACTAGAGCTAGTACGGGATACTTGTTGGACCCCACCAGTAATATTACCAGAGCTGGTACTGATACTTGTGGAACTCCACCAGTAACATTACCAGAGCTGGTAATGATACTTGGGGAAAACCCCACCAGTAACAATAACCAAGCTGGTACTGATACTTGTGGACCCCACCATAATATATACCAGAGCTGGTACTGATACTTGTTTGGACCCCGCCAGTAACATTACCAGAGCTGGTACTGGATCTTGTGGACCCCACCAGTATATACCAAGACTGGTACTGATACATTGCGACTCACCAGTATTATATAACCAAGCTGGTACTGATACTTGTGGACCCCGCCAGTAATATTACAGACTGGCTACTGATACTTTATGGACCCACCATGAATATTACCAAGCTGGTACTATACTGTGTGGACCCCGCCAGTATATTACCAGGAGCTGGTACTGATACTTTGGACCCCACCAGTAATAGAACCAGAGCTTGGTACTGATACTTGTTGGACCCCGCAGTAATATTTCATAAGCGGTATGGATACTTGTATGGACCCCCCAGTAATATTACAAGCTGTACTGAACTGTGGGACCCCACCAGTGATTACAAGCTGTACTGATACTTATGGACCCCCCGTAATATTACAGCTGCTAC
>NC_069427.1:23520112-23537612 GCF_026875155.1 Cherax quadricarinatus | reverse complement strand
ATATATATATATATATATATATATATATATATATATATATATATATATATATATTTATAAATTACATATATATATATATATAATATATATATATATATATATATATATATATATATATATATATATATATATATAGTGCCGAATAAGTAAAACTTGCGATTTTGCGTTAAATAGCAACACTCTTCAAGCCGAATAAGGCAAATGAAAATTTGTGTATTTAATAATTTTGCAAAAATCATTCTGAACCTAACAAAAAAATATATATTTCTTTGTGTTTGTTTATTATTAAATTACTGTAAACTTATATAAAATATATTTAGTTAAATAGCTAAATTAAATTGCGCTTCTTATTATAAGGTTAGGTAAGTTATTATAAGGTTAGGTAAGTTATTATAAGGTTAGGTAAGTTAGTATAAAGTTAGGTAAATTATTATAAGGTTAGGTAAGTTTTGGTACAAAATCATCAATTTTTACATTATCATAAATGAATTAAATATATCTTTAAATGTATAAGAGCAAATTTTAGAAAGGAATTATTTTTAAATGAGTTCTTGCTAACTGACCAGTTTTACCTATTCGGCACGACACAAACACACACAAACACACATATGGGGAGGAAATTTTTAGCATTAGATCTTTCGCACTATCGTGAGTCGTCAGGAGCTATGCAATATTGCAAGACAGCAACAGATATAAGGAAAAATTCTCTAGCTTGCCTCAGAGAATTTCTCCTCCTATCTGTTGCTGTCTCCCAACCTTGAATACCTTCTGACGACGCATGAAAGTGCATAAGGTCTAGAGTTAAAGATTTCCATCAATATGTGGCTTGTTCTTCATTAATAATATATTGTATATTCATATTAATGAATGTGTTTGCTACCGTATACATGTGTCTATGAGAAAGTTCTGTTTATGTTCATGTGGATGTTCAACAAAACACATTTTGTTTTTATAAGCCAAAAATAAATGAAGTTTTATCCCAATACAGTAGATATCTCGTCTCTCTTTATCTCTCTCTCTCTCTCTCTCTCTCTCTCTCTCTCTCTGTCTCTCTCTCTCTGTCTCTCTCTCTCTCTCTCTCTCTCTCTCTCTCTCTCTGTCTCTCTCTCTCTCTCTCTCTCTCTCTCTCTCTCTCTCTCTCTCTCTCTCTCTCTCTCTCTCTCAGCAAATATTTAAAACACTCACTGGCCCCACATGCTTTGTTTATTGACCTAATGCGTCCATTTTGATTGACCCCAGCGTCTTGTGAAGTCAATTTCTCTACTCATATTGAAGCAATATTCTCTGCATCAGTGACCCAGTCTATCAGCTGGTTGGTATATCGGTCCTGTTCTTAGTGTTACTCATTTCTGACGACAGAAAATACTGTTATAAAGATGCGTAATGCAGACGCCACTTTACTGCGGACTGAGTTGTATCAAGTGATGTATTGAGAAAAAGACACATTTGTAGAATAAGCTTTTATTGGGACAGAGTTGTATAGCCCTTGTGGTGTAGCGCTTCTTTTTTATTATAATAATAATTGGGACAGAGCTTTTCTCTCTGTTAGAACTCTATCATGATGGCCAAACTCAGATGTGAGTTTGGTAATTCCCTGGATTCTGAGTCCTTATTCCAGTATGATGGCTTGTTGCCACAGTCACCATAGAATGTACTGTAACCTCAAAGACATGGTAGCTTCGTCTTGCTCAGCTGCGCTGTCTTCATTGTCTGATACCACAGTATCCCCGGCTACACAAAATAAGCAACTATGCATTATACTCTCCATTTTATACAAGTAATCATCGTATCAGCTTTATACATGTATTGTACCGACATTCACGCATCATACCAGAAAACATGCCTTTGTCTACCACAAATTCTATACAAAACATACATACAATTATCATCCTAGTACTATACTAGCATTCATGCAATGAATAACTATCTTCCTACACAATGAATAACTATCTTCCTACACAATGAATAACTATCTTTCTACACAATGAATTAAGCCATGCATATTGTAGTTCCCGTGTGACTGCATCGCATAGTAGTCATTTACTGACGCCAGAAATCATACACCAAGTCACTGTATCGTACCATTATTGATGGTACTATCTAGGAGCTGTAGTGCCATTCTTAATGTATCTTTATAACAGCCGTATAGTGGTGCCAGAAATCCCGTGTCATATCTACAGACGAGCATCGCAGCCATACTGACATATTTTGTCCACGTTCACTCCTAATGGGCACTAATACATTATTCGAACACAATATAGAAAAAATAGGCAAATACTAGCTTCACTGTATAAGCATAAATTATGCAAAAAAAAAATCATGCTGTCTAGACCAAGAGCTATGCATTTCATCAACAGCTATGAGCTATAATAACAGCTATCAATAATATAAACAGTTACGATTTATAATAGCAGCCAGAAAATATTTAAAGCTACTCCTGATCAAGCATGTCAGTATCATCACATTATTTATTACAACAAGGGTAAGGCTAACCCGTATGGATTATACAGCGCCTGGGATGTGTTGAAGCATTCAAGCTAATTCGGGACTGGAGCACAGTCCATCCCTAAATCAAGAGCCCCTCACCAACTCAAGGAACCTTCCTTGAGGGATTATGCCACAAAATATGAATACATTGCAGCTTATGTTACACTCACGAGCTAGTGATTAACCACAGCTATGTTTACACTCACAGCTATGCAGTAGAACATTCCAAGCAACCACATGCTGCACCAAGAGTCATGCATTATACCAAGAGTAGTGCATTATACCAAAAGTAGTGCATTATACCAAGAGTAGTGCATTATACCAAGAGTCATGCATTATACCAAGAGTCATGCATTATACCAAGAGCCATGCATTATACCAAGAGTAGTGCATTATACCAAAAGTAGTGCATTATACCAAGAGTAGTGCATTATACCAAAAGTAGTGCATTATACCAAGAGTAGTGCATTATACCAAGAGTCATGCATTATACCAAGAGTCATGCATTATACCAAGAGTCATGCATTAAACCAAGAGTAGTGCATTATACCAAGAGTCATGCATCATACCAAGAGTCATGCATTATACCAAAAGCCACGCATTATACCAAGAGCCATGCATTATACCAAGAGTCACGCATTATACCAGGATCTATATATTATACCACGATCTCTACATTATTTTAAAAAAACGTTCATTATACCATCACATCTGTCATGCATCATATCCTTATATATATTTTCAGTGGAAGGTAATTCAACTTGTCATCACACAGTAATTATACAATGAAGCAGATCAACAATTATGCAACATACAATCTACAATGTAATACACGTTATATCATGAACTGCATCAACAGTCATGCTAGATGTCACCAATCACACAGAATATAATGAATCATAGCTGCATGGGATTTATTTCCCCATTAATCATACGTGTGAGAGTATGATCATACATGCTTCATGAGACGAGTAATATCATTAATCTTTGGTATGACAGTATTTCACTCTTAATTTTGTATTACCCCTATTAATCACGTAATACTTTATTAATCACGTATTGCATTAGACAATTAGCTATTAATCAGGTAATACAATATTGATCATCCATTACGGTTAATAAGATATTACACTAATAAATATATATTATTAATCATGTAAAAATCTGTAATATAATCTATTTATAATTTAATATTAATTATCTCAAAATTTATTAATCAGGTGAAAATGTATTAATCAAGTAATACACTATTAATCAGGAGATTAATATTGACTAAATATCTTGAACTATTGATCAGGTAATGAAATATTAATGAGTTAAATAATGTTTAAAGAACCACATATCAACAAACTCGTATTTTAACATTAATCATGCAGTGAATAATGAGTAATGTGTAACTTCATGCACTGTTCCATTATGCATAACAACACAAATCATGCAGCATACCAATGATTATACATTGTAACACAAATCATACTATATACCATTGATTATACTTAGCAACACAAATAATGTAATATACCAATGATTATACATGGCAACACAAGTCATGCAGTATACTATTGATTATGCATGACACAAATCATGCGATATACCGGATCACCCTCCAGATATACTCCAAGTATACTATTAATTATGCATAGAAACACAAATCATGCAGTACACCGGAACTCTCTCCAGGTATACTCCAGGTATACTGTTAATTATGTACAGCCACACAAATCATGCACTATACCATCAGTTATGGATAATTTAACTAATCATCCAATCTTCTATCTTTAGGCAGTGATATAGTTAATCTTGCAGGTCTACTATCTTGAGTTGTGTCAAGAGTTTTGCATTTTGCCAATAAGCATTGCAAGTCTCCATAAGATATGGATTGCATGTCAGTCATGCAATATAATCATCATTTGTGCATTAAACCCATTATCGTTACACATATTAAAACCATTATTGTTACACACATTAAACCATGCAGTCGATCACTTATCTATCTTTCACTCACACAATAAACCCAGCTCTATTTCCCTCATTAAACCATTCATTTATTCACTCATTAAACCCAGCTTCCATTCACTAATTAAATCCAACATTCGTTCACTTATTAAACCCAGGCTCCTTTCACAGATTAAACAATGTATTCATTCACTCATTAACCCCTGCTTTGTTCACTCGTTAAACCCAGCATTCATGTATGAAATCTGTCAGTCATCCACACATTAAACCTTTCGATCATGCTTAATCTTATAATTCAGTCACTTGTTAAACTATGTGTTCGTTCATTCATTAAAACTATAATTAGTTCAATCATTAAACCCAGCTTTCATTCACTTATTAAAACCAGGTTCCCTTCACTCATATAACCCAGCTTTCAGTCATTCATTACAATCAGCCTTCATTCACTCATTAAACCTAGCTTCCCACGTGTTAAACCCCATCATTCGTTTACTCATTAAACTCAACATTCACTCATTAATCCCAGCATTGTTGCACTGAACCATATATCTGTTAAACTCATTAATTATGCATTAAACACATCAATCGTGCTTTTAACCCATCATTCGTACATTAAATTGATCTTTCACGTAGTCAGTCATGCACTAAATCCTGCATGCATGACACCAGCTGATAATGTATTGTATGTTGACACATGCACTGCAAAAGTCATACAACAAAGACAAACAATAATCACAATTAACTAATGCCAAAAGCAATACGTAAAGTAGGTGGTTCATCACTAAGAGAATTAATCTGAACTAAATAAAAGTGAACAGAACAGAGGTGAAAAGAACAAAAAAAAAAAAATGTGAGGAATATTTTGCTTGCTTTTTTTTTTTTTTGTTCTGAAAATTCTACGTCAGTAAATATGGCTGTATTGTCTTCAGATAGCATTTTATTACTGCATTTTATTCTAGCATTTAATTATTGCATTTTCCCCCTTAAAAATGCAACTTTTTTCCAACACTAAGTTTTATTCAGGGATTGGTTTTTATTTCCCACCTCTGCTAAAGTGTTTTGTTCACCTTATTCATAATTCTTGCCTCTCATCCTCCTTAACGGACCTTTTACCAATCTCTATATGATTTTTTCCCTAAAAAAAATTCTATGTTTTCTTCCATTCTCATATCTGTTTCCTAATATATTTTCATCTTCATATCTGTTATATAAATAATATTTTAAAAATGCTTGCAGTAATATGTTTATAATAACACTGTTAATAGCTTCGAAGAATACTTTTTATGGCTCCGGAATATGGATTAACGTTGCGTCTATTGCATGTAAACATTGGACGGAGGAACACGAGCAAGCACCCACCGTCTGGGTGAACAACCAGCGGTGACTCCTTATGGCCTCGTCAATTGTTAATATACTCACTTGCTTGCCCCTTCCGGGAGAATTGACGTTACGAAGATATGTCATGAGATTCTTACTAGTAGTAAACAGGTAAACAAAGAGCTATCTCAGTCGTTTTACTCACTTCCTTTCCAGTTCGGATACTCCTCTTCGTCGTTGTCAAGATTCATGTCTTCGTTCGGATCTTCCGTCGTTGGCTTGTGTTTTAGCTGTCCCGTCTTAGCCAGACGCACTAACCAGCTATTTAAGTCCTCTACCTGTTCCATATTGTGATCGTTAACAAGTCCACTCATTAAACAAGCATGTCTTGCATCCAGAACGGTGAATTTCTTAAATGAGTGTGTGAGTGTTTGTTTTCCGCACAGCTGTGATAGTTTTAATAAGCACTGGTCGATTGAGGAGCAGCATACAACCCACGCACAGACACTAGCTCATAATTGCAAGATACTTCTCTATCTTTCCACTAGACCTTCGTCTTTACCTATCGATCAAGGGCTTGTTGCACTTCCCTTGCACCTTGGAGGAGGAGGTTACTGACGGTGTGTGGGGCGGGCAGTAAATGTGACACTATACAAGCTTGGATCACCCCAGCTCCTACACTGAAACCAGTCCTGGATTCCTCCATCTCTCTCCCCCCTGACACAAGCTCGAATTCGCTGGCAAAAAAGCCCTCGCCACTGCCTCTAGCTACAGAGTACATCCCACCCCCGGCTGACCAGACCTTGAGTCTGGCTGCCCCGACGGCCGTCACTTCATACACATGATGTTCCAACAAGCTTGTGATTAATAATAGCCACTGTGGGCCTTTTCTATATAAGCATTACACATTTCTTTGGTTTGAAATAGCCTTGAGTGTCCTGGAAGTAGAGATGAGAGGGAGGAGGGGTGTCGAGAGAGGGTCTTGGTGGGGAGGAAGGACATTCGTCATCGCTCTCCCGAGGAACGCTGAATACATCTTGTATCTCCCTCCACCCGCTCATTATTATTCTTTAAACATCCTTCTTTGTCGTCTCTATTACCAAGACTCTGGTTTACCTGCATCATGATCGCCTTCTCCTCCTCCTCCTCCTCCTCCTCCTCCTTATCCCAATCCTCATCCTCTTCCTCCTCCTCCTTTTCTTCATTATCTCCTTCCTCATCCTTTTCCTCCTCCTCCTCCCCTCCTCCTCTCTTCTTTCTTCTTTTACTCTCTCTTATTCCTCTTCATTTCTTCTTCTTCTGCTCTTCCTTCTCCTCCTCCTCCTCTGTCTTCCATGTTGTTGTTGATATTGTTCTTCGCCATCCTCATCTCCCTCCCGCCTGGCTTGTTCTTCCTATTCATCTCATCATCATCATTCTCCTCGCTCCCGCCTGGCTTCTTCTTCGTCATCCTCATCATCATCCTCATCATCATCATCTTCCCTCCCACCTTAGCTATCATCTTGATAGGCTGCCCACACACACTTCATTCCAAGTCCTCCAGCATCTCGTGCCCTAACTCATCCTCGTTACTTTTAACACTTAACAGTCTCGTTGTACTCCATCTCTCCCCTAGTGTGAGTCCCACTTAGCATTCAACTACCATTATTGTTCTCTCGTTAACTTCGAATATTTTAACAATTTATTAAATCGCTCGATTAATTTAAAAAAATATCTTCTACATTGTTTTCGTTTGATCTGTTGACCTTTTAGTTTATTAATCTAATTAGTTACCTTTGTTTTAGGTGTGCAGTTGTGTTTAATATCACTGTAGTTCTTCAAGGTTTATTAATCGAACGTCTGATGAAATGAAGTCTCTTACATGATCCAAAAAAGTGAACAAATAATAACAATTTGTAAATAATAAAATAATAATAATGTTTTGTCGTTCTTGTTATTAATGTTAATATTATTGTATTTCTTGTTCTTCTTGTTCTTATTCTTGTTCTTGTTCTTCTTGTTCTTGTTCTTGTTCTTCTTCTTCTTCTTCTTCTTCTTCTTCTTCTTCTTCTTCTTCTTCTTCTTCTTCTTCTTCTTCTTCTTATTATTATTATTATTATTATTATTATTATTATTATTATTATTGTTGTTATTATTTTCATCATTATTACTATTATTTTACTTATTATTAAAGAACAATAAATGATAATCATGATATGTCTAAAAAAAACCCGTTAAGAATATCGACAAAAACGTCAGTCTTGGTCTTGTTGTCATGGAACTTAAAAATATAATAATTTCACTTAAAAGGGTCTCTTTTAGGGGATCTGGGCTGTTCCCTACGTGTCCAGAACCTACACTGCCTACCCATACCTTAAGACACGTTAATATGCGTATCTCTCTGACCTACCACCTGTAAGTCGTGCCTGCCTCGCTCATTGCCTCCTTCTCTCACTATCTAATCCTCTTCTTCTCCTTCTCCACCTACCTATCCACTTTTCTATCTACACTTCACTTCGGTCCTGTCTACAGTACTTCTAGTACATGTATTTAATTTCTTCCCACTTCTCTTTATACTCCTATCCTTGTGTCTGCATCCTACTTCCCTACCTACTTGATCCTCTTACTTCCTACCTACTTACCTTCCTCACTGTCTTACTACTTCCCTCTCCTCCCTGTCTTACTACTTCCCTCTCCTCCCTACCTACTTACCTTCCTACCTCCCTTCCTAATTTCCTGTCTACCCTGTATCT
Source organism: Cherax quadricarinatus (assembly GCF_026875155.1). Lineage (NCBI taxonomy): Eukaryota > Metazoa > Arthropoda > Malacostraca > Decapoda > Parastacidae > Cherax > Cherax quadricarinatus. The sequence continues at coordinate 23,529,120 of NC_069427.1, read as the reverse complement.
GTTTACCTAACTATCATCCTTCCTCTCTACCTACTTATCTATCTTCCTACTTGCCTCCCTACCTTTCTACTTCCCTACTTACCTCCCTATCCACTAGCCTCTCTTTATACTCGCAAACCAACTTTCTACCTACTCCACTGCACTCAAATCTATCATTTCCTTCCTCCTTATCCTCTTCCAACTCCCATATTTACCAACCTATCAAAATATCTCTACCTAACCATTCCACACCATCTACCTACCAATCAACTCTCTAAATATGATCCTCCCCTGGTGCTCGCAACCCACCTGCCTGTCTACCTATCCCTCCTCCCAACCTATCCCACCCCATATCCTTACCCACCCCATCAATCTCCCTACCCATCCCACCTCCCAAAACCCGACCAACCCCACCTACACGCCCACCTACCCATTTTCCACCTGTCTTCCTACCTATCTACTTTCTCACCTACTCACTAACTAACAAGTCAACCGCTTTAATTTGCTTGTATACCTGTCAAGGTGTCTTGATGTTTTGACGTGCTCTTCTTCCAGAGATTTCACACTGCCCTTCCATTTCTTGGATCATATCCAGACTCCGTATGATCCCCCAACAAGTTCAGCACATTCTCATGTTTAAAGTAATAATAATAATAATAATAATAATAATAATAATAATAATAATAATAATAATAATAATAATAATAATAATAATATCCTACATGTAAAAAATCTTTTCTTTCAAGAAATGGTCAAGTAATGCTCTACTTAGCCACATTGATATTAGGCAAGTACGACTAGGAAGCGTGTCTGTCACGCGTTTAGGGGAAGGAGGATCGAGCCTCCGCCACTCCTTGCGCTGAATGAGCGCATGGGCTCACCTCTTTACGTAAGAATAATAATAATAATGTATTTAGCCAGACCTCACGCCAGTTGTCCCACCTCCAAAATAACCATTACCAGCACCAATTCATAATCCCCCATCCTTTATCTACAGTGTACTCACCTTGCAACATTTATGCTTCTATATTGCTGCGTAAAACATTTTTATATCACAAAACCTTCATCAGATTCAATCTTCAAAATCAGCTGAAGTAACTTGAATTTAAACCAGTTTCGAGAGGATGAGCTCAGTGCACTAGAAATGTGCTCCAGACTCATACCATTCATAAAAAAGAAGAGAAGATGCAAATTAGGAAGAGAGAAATGCTCCCTCTACTGGCAAAGACGAAGAATCACTGAATTTCTCAAAGGCATCACACTTCTTCAAGATAAAACAGAAATACCAGAAGACATAGAAGACATTAAGACAGAACTGAATGCATCATCCATTGCATTCATATACCAAATCCAGGGCAAAAATCATATCCAGTATTGGGCCCTTGCTTACACAGATGGTAACAAATAAATAAGCGAAATACCGAGGTCACAATATGGCTCTGGGATCAGTGAGCCGTTAATGAGACTAAAGACTGAAAATCTAAATGAATTTTTCACGAACGAGTCCCAAAATTCTGCCAGCATCTCCGTATTTTCTGGCTTAACTCTAACCCCACTCGACCCTTGAAGAAGCCATTGAATGTGTGCTCATGCACTCTGCCCCAAGAAGGAAGACTCCTCAGCATATGGAGTCACAGCTATTGCACAATCCAGAGCAGTATGGATTTAGTGCATATCGCCCCTGCTTGCAATATATGATGGACCATTACGACAAACTCTTGGTTTCAGTGGACGACAAACAAAATGCAAATGTGCTGTAGTATACACAGATTTTGTAAAAAAATCTTTGAATAATGTGATCATTGCGCAATAGAGCATAAAATGCGTAATAAAGAAATAACTGGAGAAGGGGGTGAACTTTTAATTTTCTAGCAAGTCGGACACAAAGAGAAATAGCCAATAAATTAAAATCAGAGGATGGCACAGTGAAATGCTCTGTTTCTCCAGGCACAGTATTCATCCCTGTTCCTTTTCTCGTTTTCATATAACAGAGACACTTTGCACCACTTCTATCATACTTTGTAGACGATACTAGCATTTGGAGAGCAGTAACATCTATTAGGGATTCATCAAATTTCCACGTTGATATTAACTAGGTGGTCGAGTGTGCAATATAAAAGAATATAATGTTAAGAAGTTGAATGTTGATGAATAAAAGAACACCAAGTAGAGGAATGTGAAGGATTTATAAGTGATAATGTCAGAAGAGCTTAATATTCAAGGACCAGAACATTGTTGCTGTCACACACATGGAAACTGATAGGATGGACAACTCTACCTTAAGAAAAGTGATGCCAACAAAATGGTGTTATTCTTTAAGTCACTTGCGTTCACTAAACTTGTATATTGTTGCACACTGATAACATCTTTGTAAGGCAGGAGAAGTCACTCATCTCGAGAAGGAACCTTCAGTGCCCGTATAAATTCAAACAACCACAGTAATTACTGTGAAATCCCAAATACCTCGAACAGTACTTCATGGAATATAGGCGAAATAGACACATCATAATCTATACCTGGAACATATTCCCTACGTTAGCAAAATGCTTTCTAAACGATACAAAATTTCTCCAATAAAAGGCACCGACCCAGTAGAGGAACAAAAAGTATTCAACACCCTCCCTTCATACATTAGGGAAATTATTAATAAGCATTGGCTGTCTTCAAGAGGAAACTCAAGTTTTTCAAATTAATTCCTGATCAGCTGGACTGTGATGCACACTTGGAAATGCGTGCGACTAGTGCAAACAGACCGGTTGATCAGTTCATCATCCAGGAGACATAGTCTGGAATTGGCTATGGGAATCGTTTTTTAAGTAACACTCGATGATTTAATTAGAGAATGAACAGTCATAATTCCGTTGCTGAAGCAATTCACAAGTAAACCACGAAATAGAAATGGAAACTAGATGATATTTTTCTCCATCCTAAATTATTATCAAGTCACTGGCATCTCTCTCTCTCTCTCTCTCTCTCTCTCTCTCTCTCTCTCTCTCTCTCTCTCTCCTCTCTCTCTCTCTCTCTCCTCTCTCTCTCTCGTCTCTCTCTCTCTCCTCCTCCTCCTCCTCCTCTCTGTCTCTGTCTGTCTGTCTGTCTCTCGCTTTCCTCTTCCTCGCTATTCCCTGTAGAGCCGTCACCTTTGTACACCAGAGGAACATATAGGCCAACACCTGAAATCATTTTCACCTGGAAGTGTGTGAGATACACTTTAATGTTCCCTCCACCTGCCTCCTGAGAACACTATAAACAAACCCTTCTAGCTCTTATCTGCCGTTCCTGGTTTGGTGGTGGTGGTGGTGGTTTGGTGGTACTGGCGGTGATGCTACTGGTGCTGCTGCGACTTGTGTTGGTGCTCTTGGCACTACTGCTGTTGTTGCTGTTGTTGTTACTGGTGGTGCTTGATGCTGATATTGTTGGCGCTTGTGCCATTTGGTGATGCTGCAGCTGTTGCTACTGCTGCTGATAATGCTAATCCTTCAACTTTGGCACCTGTGCTGGTGATGCTTGTGGCGCAGGTGTGAATGCGACCAAACCAGTTCCTGAGTTGAAAGACCTGAACTGCGAGAAGAAACTAAAGGAACTGAAGTATTTTACCAAACACGACAGGAGAAAAAGATGAGATATGATCTCAACGTACAAGATACTCAGAGGCACTGACACATATGATATGAATGGGCTTGTTTGACAGGAGCTGATCAGACACTTGGGGACAAAGCTCGAAGCTTACAATGAGGGTATCCCAGAGACGGAAGGTTTCTTTTAGATGGTTAGGAAGGGGAATGATCTGGGTGAGGGAGCGCTGGAGACGTACTCAGTATGAAGTTTCAGGTGCAGGTATGTCAGGACGCAAATGGCTGAGCCCTGTAAGGGCTAGGATAGGGACATGGTAACGACATATAAAATACTGAGAGGAATTCACAAGGTGGTTAGGAACAGAATGTTTCAGAGATGGAACACAGCAACAAGAAGTCGCAACTGGAAGCTGAAAACTCAGATGAGTCACAGAGATGTCAGGAAGTATTTTTTCAGTCATAGAGTTGTCAGGAAGTGAAACAGTCTGGAGAGTGATATAAAAACAGGATCCATACATAGCTTTATGAAAAGGTACGATAAAACTCTTGGAGCAGAGAGAGAGAGTAAACCTAGTAACGATCAGCTAAGAGGCAAGCCCAGAGGCTGTGAATCGACCCCAGTAAGCACAAATAGGTCTTTTACTATACTCGTAGGTGATGCGAATAGCTAAAAAAATCTTACAGAAATATTATGCTAAATTAGGTATATTTATCAATGCGAGAAATATTTTTACTCAGATAAATACGACGTGATGGAATTGAGTGTAAGTGAAAACGGTGCTCCAAATTCACAACTTATATTGACTCAAAGATCTGTGTTCGGAACAAAACCCAAGGAACCTGGGTTCAGTTAGGGGCTAGTCAAGATATATGGGCAAGACTCTGAATACCTGGTGCTCCTGGTCACCTGACTGAAAAGATTGGCTGTTGTGGGTCGCATCTTGGGAAGAGGATTGCTAATGAAATAAGTCACTCGCATCCAGGAAAAAATCAGACAAGAAAGTCGGACAAAAAAAAAAAAGGTCACAGACTAACCTAAGCTAACCTAACGTGACTTTATTTTCCAGTTATTTTTTTCCTAGCAAAACCTGTGACGTTTTTCTCGAGACTTTTTTTTTCCCGGACACCAAGTCACTCTGCCCTGGGTTAATAGCTCTATGGGGCTAGTAATTGGAAGAAATTCTCCTGATATTTTCCTCCTCTGGAAGTATAATTTACAACAATTTAAGAAGAATTAGACACATGTACGACATCTGGGTATCTTTAATGAAAGACATTTCTCCCTCCAGCGGCTTTATCAATACAAGGACATAATGTGAAGCATGTAGAAGTATACACAAAATAGCGTAACGTCTACAAATCCGGCAGATTAAGGCATGGGCTTCAAGGGCTGCAGCCCAGGGGCCTCCGCCAGCTGGACGGCCTCCAGGGACTGCAACCCAGGGGCCTCCGCCATCTGGACGGCCTCCAGATATTAACTTACAATAGTAACTGTGTTCACAGTTACTGCTGTAAGTTTATAATTATAGTACGTTATTATACCATGTATATGATGAACTGTTGACTGTTGTGATTATTTTTTTTTCTTTTGAAAATAATACAGTACCTGTAGTCCAGGGGTCTACAAAATTTTAATCCTGCTCTACATGTGTCTAAATCTTCATCTTGTCGGTATTATATACTATTCATGTACAACAAATTATCACCAGAACCTGTGGTATTAAGACCTCCATGTTCTCAGCATCACATATATAGACAAAGTTTCGCTCTAAAAAGAGCTAAACGTCGTTCGTAACTATAGGTTTATTTTGTAGATAGTGTCTCGCATCTCATACAAGAAAACTGCATTACAACAATAGTCTTGTTTATTGGTCGCACAAGCAAATTGTGTCTGTGGAGGTAATATGCTAATTACGATGAGATGTAGAGAAAGCACAGGTTATGTACTTCTTAAGTCATTTATTAAGAAAATGTTTCGCTACGAGTAGCTTCTTCGGTCCTGAAGCAGTTAATCGTGGCGAAACGTTTGCTTATAAGTGTCTTGACCAATGCATTACGTGTGTCTTACCTCGAATTAAAGTCAAGGAGAGAGGCAAAAAGTTCACTAGTTTAAAAGCAAATGTTCACCACATGTTAAAGTGAAATATGTGTGTGAAGTACAGTATGTTGTCATTATTCCAACAAAATGTACGTGTGAAGTACACTGTGTTGTCATCATTACTACATAATAGGTAAAAGCGAACGACCTGAAATAAGCCATCATATTTTAGAACTAGGAAATCCACAGAGAGACTTAAGTGCTGGAAAGCTCCTCGTTGGGAAACGAAAGATAAATGGAGGAAATAGGATAACCACACACAGACGTTCATGAAAGAACAATAGAAAACACATAGAGACACTGAGGAACCAGCAATAGAGATAATACGAGGCCCCAGTTTCAAATTGTGAGAAAAGGCAGTGCAAATAATACAGTAGGAAGCCTGATGGGATTAGACGACAGGAAGTTGCAAGATTTTGTTGATATTTTTTAAAGGGGGAACACCACTACCATAGGGAGAACTCCTGTAACTAGAAACGTATAGTTACATGTTGCTCGTTAAATATACATACAAACAAATCCTAAATAAACAAACGAAGATGTTTACGTGTTTCACAAGGGCCTTTCGAGACTGCATCCTGGGGTAGGAAGAGACTTTGACCGTGACCCGTTTTTGTTACTGTTAAGTACAAGCTGGTTTTTATCATGCCTGTTTTAGGGGTTAGGGAAAAGGTCCGTGGTATGTCCTTATGTTGGTGTGTGTGTGTGTGTGGTGTGTGTGTGTGTGTGTGTGTGTGGTGTGTGTGTGTGTGTGGTGTGTGTGTGTTGTGTGTGTGTGTGTGTGTATGTGTGTGTGTGGTGTGTGTGTGTGTGTGTGTGCGTTGTGGTTGTGGTGTGTGGTGTGTGGTGTGTGTGTGTGTGTGTGTGTGTGTGTGTGTGTGTGTTGTGTGTGTGTGTGTGTGTTGTGTGTGTGCTGTGTGTGTATGTGTGTGTGGGTGTGTGTATGTCGGTGTGTGTGTGCTTGGTGTGTTGTGTGTGTGTGGTGTGTGTGTGTGTGATGTGTGGTGTGTGTGTGGTGGTGTTGTGTGTGTGTGGTGTGTGTGTGGTGTGTGTGTGTTACATTTTGTACTAGGACATGTGATTAGAACTAGCGTGTGTGTGTGTGTGTGTGGTGTGTGTGTGTGTGTGTGTGTGTGTGTGTGTGTGTGGTGTGTGGGTGTGTGTGTGGTGTGTGTATGGGTGTGTGTGTGTGTGTGTTGGGTGTTGGTGTGTGGTGTGTGTGTGGTGTGTGGTGGTGTGTTGTGTGTGGGGTGTTGTGGTGGTGTGTGTGTGTGTGTGTGTGTGTGTGTGATGTGTTGTATGGTGTGTGGTGTGTGTGGTGTGTGTGTGTGTGGTGTGTGTGTGGTGTGTGTGTGGTGGTGTGTGTGGTGTGTGTGTGTGGGGGTGTGTGTGTTGGTGTGTGGTGTGTGTGTGTGTGGTGTGTGTGGTGTGGTGTGTGGTGTGTGTGGTGTGTGTGGTGTGGTTGGGTGTGTGTTGGTGTGTGGTGTGTGTGGTGTGTGTGTGTGTGTGTGTGTGTGTGTGTGTGGTGTGTTGTGTGTGTGTGTGTGTGTGTGTGGTGTGTGTGTGTGTGTGTGTGTGTGGTGTGTGTGTGGTGTGGTGTGTGGTGTGTGTGTGTGGTGTGTGGTGTGTGTGTGGTGTGTGGTGTGTGTGTGTGTGTGTGGTGTTGTGTGTGTGTACTCACCTAGTACTCACTAGTTGAGGTTGCGGGGGTCGAGTCGGAGCTCTGTGTGTGTGTATATGTGTGTGTGTGTGTGTGTGTGTGTGTGTGTGTGTGTGTGTGTGTGTGTGTGTGTGTGTGTGTGTGTGTGTGTGTGTGTGTGTGTGTTGTTTTGTGGTGTGTGTGTGGTGTGTGGTGTGTGTCGCGTTTGCCTTTGGAGCACTTCTACAGGTACCCTCTATAATTCATAAGAATAGGTCTAGGATAGGTCTATGCTAGGCAGGTCCTCCTCACGCCCAACTAAGAACCAGGGCTCAACCTGGCAGACACATCCAGGTGAGTACACTACACTAGTCCCATTCACCATCTCACTATTTCATTCATTAATTTTTTTTACAGCGACGTGACAAGACGTACCAAGTTTATTTAGTTCTGAGACGAGATTAGACGACATAAAATATGACGAGATATAATGAGGCTAGACGAGATATAATGAGATTAGAAGAGATATAATGAAATTAGACAAGATATGAGATTAGATGAGATATAATGAGATTAGATGAGATATAATGAGATTAGATGAGATATAATGAAATTAGACGAGATATAATGAGATTAGATGAGATATAATGAGACTAGACAATATATGAGATTAGACGAGATATAATGAGATTAGATGAGATATAATGAGATTAGATGATATATAATGAGACTAGACAAGATATGAGATTAGATGAGATATAATGAGATTAGCTGAGATATAATGAGATTAGACGAGATATAATGAGATTAGACGAGATATAATGAGATTAGATGGGATATAGTGAGATTAGATGAGATATAATGAGATTAGATGATATATAATTAGCCTATACAAAATATGAGATTAGATGAGATCTAATGAGATTAGATGAGGTATAATGAGATTAGACGAGATATAATGAGATTAGACGAGATATAATGAGATTAGATGAGATATAATAAGATTAGATGAGATATAATGAGATTAGATGATATATAATGAGACTAGACAAGATATGAGATTAGATGAGATATAATGAGATTAGCTGAGATATAATGAGATTAGACGAGATATAATGAGATTAGACGAGATATAATGAGATTAGAAGCAAACAAGACGATACTTAAAGATGTGTGACGAGATATAATGAGGAAAACTACAAAATGACCCAGACGCTTAGGAGAGACGTGACTGAGAGACATTTCGATTACGCGATGTTTTGGAGAAGCCAAATTTCGCTTATACTTGAGCGAAACGTAGGCCAGTAATGTCTCGTCTCTGTTTCACTTCAAATGTCACTAGCTCATCCAATTTTCCACTCATCCATATAGTCTCTCTCTCTCTCTCTCTTCCCTATTTCTCTCTCTCTCTCTTCCCCTTTCTCTCTCTCTCTCTCTCTCTTCCCCTTTCTCTCTCTCTCTCTCTCTCTCTCTCTCTTTCTCTCTCTCTCTCTCTCTCTCTCTCTCTCTCTCTCTCTCTCTCTCAGAAGGGTGGGAACAGCAACACTGCAACATTACCGACCTCTCCATATAAGTCACTTTTAGCTAAATTCCTAAGATTAAAGTAAATTAACCTCCTCTGATTAACACACTTTTAACATAAGATAACTTAAAAATAACATCGAACCAGAAAGTATGTCACTGAGAACGTAGTTTTTCAACGGCCTTTTATGAACCAACG
>NC_069427.1:23495112-23515112 GCF_026875155.1 Cherax quadricarinatus | reverse complement strand
GGAGGTGCGGGATTATCAAAACTGTTGTCCAGAGGGCTGAGGAAGGGTTGTTGAGGTGGTTCGGACATGTAGAGAGAATGGAGCGAAACAGAATGACTTCAAGAGTGTATCAGTCTGTAGTGGAAGGAAGGCGGGGTAGGGGTCGGCCTAGGAAAGGATGGAGGGAGGGGGTAAAGGATGTTTTGTGTGCGAGGGGCTTGGACTTCCAGCGGGCATGCGTGAGCGTGTTTGACAGAAGTGAATGGAGACAAATGGTTTTTAATACTTGACGTGCTGTTGGAGTGTGAGCAAAGTAACATTTATGAAAGGATTCAGGGAAACCGGCAGGCCGGACTTGAGTCCTGGAGATGGGAAGTACAGTGCCTGCACTCTGAAGGAGGGGTGTTAATGTTGCAGTTTAAAAACTGTAGTGTGAAGCACCCTTCTGGCAAGACAGTGATGGAGTGAATGATGGTGAAAGTTTTTCTTTTTTGGGCCACCCTGCCTTGGTGGGAATCGGCCAGTGTGTTAATATATATATATATATATAATATATATATATATATATATATATATATATATATATATATATATATATATTATTGTAATGACGAACGAGTGGTATTAATCAATAGCAACACTGTGGCTAGCTGAGGATTCGAACCCGTGTCGTTTTGGCCCGCCTCAAGGTGAGAGAAAATCACACATGACGCTGTAACCCACGGGACCACGCAATCCTACAAGAATCTAGCACCCAGCAGAGCTAGGTGTTTTACCTTGATCCTCGGATCAAGGTAAAATGCCTAGCTCTGCTGGGTGCTTGATTCTTGTAGGACTGCATGGTCCCGTGGGTTAGAGCGTCATATATATAGATAAAACTGATAGGTAAAACTGATCAATTAGCAAGAACTCATAAGAACATAAGAATATAAGAATGGAGGAACACTGCAGAAGGCCTACTGGCCCATGCGAGGCAGGTCCTTATCAAAACGACTACTACCTAAAGCTTCCCAAGAAATAACTCCCGTACCCCATGACACCAATCAGTTTCGAAAAGAACTGAACACAGTGCTATGAAACACTCGTCTTCGATAGACCCCTGGCTGTCTTCAAGACCCCTGGCTATCTTCAAGACCCCTGGCTATCTTCAAGACCCTTGGCTATCTTCAAGACCCCTGGTTATCTTCAAGACCCCTGGCTGTCTTCAAGACCCCTGGCTATCTTCAAGACCCCAGGCTATCTTCAAGACCCCTGGCTGTCTTCAAGGAGTTGGACAGGCATCTAAAGTCAGTACCTGACCAGCCGGGCTGTAGTTTGTGCGTAGGTTTACCTGCTGCCAGCAGCACAACAGCCTGGTTGATCAGGCCCTGATCCACTGCGAGATCTGGTCATGGACCGAGCCTCGAAGACGTTGACTCCCGGAATATCCTCCAGGTATACTCAAGGTAAAGAAGTTAAACACACTGATATGAAATATTCGTCGTAAAAGAAGCGAAACGCAAGTATAAAATATTCATTGTAAAAGAAGCTAAACATAAGGATATGAAATATTCATAATAAAAGAAGCTAAATACAATAATATCACTCCCTTGTCGCGGAAGAAGCTATTTACAATGTTCTCAAAAACTCGTCATGTACATGAAACGAAGATGCCAACGCCAGGTCGTTAAAGCTTTAAGAGAAGGAAATTTCCATCAAGGGAGTGTGTGAGGAAGAGGTTCCGTGGCAGCCAGGTTGGCCGGCCCACACTGGATGTTTGGTCGATGCAGCAGAACGAATTTGTGGTCATAAAAACAGGTCTCCCCAGTGTCTTCAGTGCTAGAAGGGTTGGGCCCTGACTGATCACCTGGCCGCACACTCTCCGCAGCACTTCGAGCTGGTTCCACAATGATTCGTCTTCCACAACAGGCAATTATATATCACTTTCTGTAGAAATTTGTGAACATTCAAACTAAGAGCAATGTGTACGTTTGCAATCCAAACGTGTTTGATGGTGCTTTCAGCGTTTCAGTTTTTTAGTCTAGTTTTGTGAGAGCTACCAGTTGCATTCCTGAGACTTTCATCCCTCGCATAAACAAGGGAAAGGACTGGGGACCTCAGTGGGTGGAGGAAGAGAGAGAGGTACTTTTTAAAGCTATGAAGAGTTGTCTGGTAAAGCCGGTGTGCGGGACACAAAAAGGGGCATCTCAGGCTAAAGGGTTATTCCAGAGAAAGGGTTAAGCGCTTGAGGACTTGTGAACTGCCAGGATCAAACTTCAGCAACTTGTATTATAAGACTTGAAGCCTCGGCCACAGACCTACCTTACCTTTATTCTTCACCCACCTCCTTCTCCAGCTTACTTCATCCACATCCTTCACCCACATCTTTAACCCCATCAGGGAACTTCTCATTGCTCTCTCTCCTATAGAAAATCTAGTGTGATTACTTATAGAAGTATCTGGGGGACGAGAAGGTGGAAATTGTATAGTATGTGGGGAAGAGTGTGGGTGGAAAGGTGGGAATTCAATGGTGAGGGTGTGCGTGGAGGGAAGGGCAGATGGGGAGTAGAAGAGTAGGAGGAAAGATGGAAGATGTCACAATCTGGCACTGTCAGATGACGCTTCACGTTCATGGTATTCTTGTGGTAAAGTTTTGTAAAAGGCAGATTTAAGGACCGCTTTACCTTTTCCTGGCCTGATTAGTGTCCAGTACGTATGTATGTGTGTGTGTATGTATGTATGTGTGTGAGTGTGTGTGTGTGTGTGTGTGTGTGTGTGTGTGTGTGTGTGTGTGTGTGTGTGTGTGTGAGTTAACACGTGTGTTGTATGTATGCATGTGTGTATGTATGTACGTAATGTACGTAGGCATTAAAAAAGTCATAAAACTAAAGAGAAAGTGAATTTTATTGACCCTGGTAGAAGAAGACCACCGAGCCTAAAAAATTATCTAACCCTTTCCCATCGGAAGAATTAACAAAAAAAGCAAAAAAAAAAAAAAAAAAAAAAAAAAAAAAAGAGCAATGCATCCTTCAGCCTTTGAGGCCTAAATTGCACTTTGTGGCCCATTCTCCATCTCTAGGCCTACCAGACTATGTTTTTTCCCAGAGTTTTTATTTCACCCAATCAGTCACGGGTGAAAGGGTTATGCTCTAAATATGATTGCGTCTCTTCTATTGCTTTTCAAGGCCTCTTTTTTTCCCTGTATTTTTTTGCTAGTTAATCACTTGTGTCTTGATAAATGTGAGTTCCAAGTTCCACATGAAAATAATTACGACTGAAAATGATGCCATCACACAACCCTTTACTTCCTCTCTTGTCTAATACATGTACACCTCGTCTCGTAAACAACACAAACACCCAACCACACACACACAAAAAAAAAAAACACACACACACACATAGACCCTTCCCTCTACTCCAAAAAAATTAAGCCTGGACTCCTTAAAGCAATATGTTTGGCTGCTTCCTCATGAATATTCAAATCTGTGCTCTGATTGGTTGATCTGTTAGTGATGGATGTTTGAGGTGATCCATTACGTTTATGAATGTCTTCAGTCTGTCTGGCGAGTGTGTGAAGTGCTGTTGGTACTGTGTCTCGGCTGGCAGGGTAAGTGTCTCTCACATACATGCACTTTAGTATTCAGGTTAAAACGAAAAAGTGCAGATTAGACACTTAAAGAGATATGTTTGTTATTATATGATGAATTTGTTTTATTTCACGTTATGAGCTACAGTCTTGTGTGTGTGTGTGTGTGTGTATGTGTGTGTGTGTGTGTGTATGTGTGTGTGTGTGTGTGTGTGTGTGTTTGTATATTCGAGTGTTTGGTTTTCTACAAGGCCTCATGACTGATAAGTACATAAATGGCTTGATGAGTGCGTTTGTGTGCTTTTACACCATGTATCTACGAGGTGGTTGGAGAGTGATTATTTGTTTGTGAATATAAGCAGGTAAATATTTACCCTGTGTTAATTACTCTCTGAAAAATTATGGTGGAATATCCCGCGTGTGGTAGTGGATGTAACACACACACACACACACACACACACACACACACACACACACACACACACACACACACACACACACACACACACACACACACACACACACAAAACACACATACACACACACACACATACACACACAACACACACACACACACACCACACACACACACACACACACAAACAACACACACACACACACACACACACACACACACACACACACACACAAACACAACACACACACACACACACACACACACACACACACACACACACACACACAGAGCAAGGCACTTTAGCAAACACAAACATTCAGTAATGGCACTAATAATCGTGCAGAGATCATTAACGTTTAGACCTTATTTATGCCAATATTATAAAAAATAAATTGTCCTAACAGTTGTAGATCAGAGTAAATCTAGTGCTAGACGCTAAGGCCCACCCAACAGGACTATAATAATAATGATTCAACTTTAATGGTAATTTGCATCCTGTTCACGACGATAGCCAGCCAGTCGGCTCCGAGGATCGATCCTGGGCACAGGGCCAGACTCATCGATTTTCTGTGTGTGTGAGTGTGTGTGTGCATTTGTGTATGTGTGTGTGTGTGTATTTGTAGATGCCTGACTTCTTCATACGCGCTCTATATATATATATATATATATATATATATATATATATATATATATATATATATATATATATATATATATATATATATATATATATATATATATATATATATATGAGAATGTACGCATCTCATCTCCTTTTCTCTCTCGCTCTTACCCACCACCCTTCAGTTTCTTCAAATAAAACGAGGAGTGAAGAGAAAGATAAAGAAGATAAACCATGATCTTTCTTCCACTAATTCTTCCTCTCCTCTCTTCAACCCTTTGCCTAGACACGCCCATTTTCCTTCCACCTCGCTTTCCTCCTCTTACTCCCTCCTTTTCCTAGCCTCCATTCACCCTTTCCTCTTTACCCTCTTACCACTCCTTCCGTTTCACACCTTCACCAAAATAATGCAACCAGAAGGAACCTTGAGACCTCCAGCTAACGCCGCATTAGAATAGAAATTAGCGGTTCTTTCCTTCGGCTGAGCGGGTGAAGTCAAATGCGTGCGATTAGACTTGTCGGGAACAGACACTAGTGCTTCGTGATGGTGGCAGACTTAATGCAGAGACAGCAACTGCAAGAACACTGTTCTGGTTGAGAGTTTGAGTAAGTGTAGTTAATGCCGAGTAGGAGGGGAAGAAGAAGGGATGGAGGTTCTGTGGGAAAGGCAAAGGGATAGAGTGATGATAAGGAGGGATGGAATGAGGAAAAGATAAAGGGCAGGAGGACGCAGGGGTCTAAGACCTATTGACAACAGTATGGCCATTAAAACTACGCGTAATCATTTTCATTCCTAAAATAGGGATCAAAATAAACCCACAGCATATAGAGAATTGCACCTCTTGGTGTGTATATCCTGTGAGGAAGGAGTGATCGCATCTGGGAAACTATTACATATATTCTTCTTTTATTTACAACGCAACTTTAGCTAATGTAATAGAAACTCGTCAGCTGAAGTTCAAGAACCCTAGCGAGTGTTACAACATGCCTGACAAACCGATTGTTTAACAATGCAATAAACACACATCCAGCAACTCGACTCACCAGTTTCAGTGATCCACCGATGAGTTACTGATTCAACTTTCCATCACCATCGACAATGCGTACTTATTTATTCATTACAATCGGAGATATATCTGAATATTCAATTTTAGTGGACTTTACCCTATTCTCACTCTCCTTTGACTGAGAAATAATTATTATATTTTTCACGAAATGAGAGGGATTATTATTCATTTGGCTATAATTTAAGGCTTCATAAGCTAAGAGCCACAACCATAACTTCGTACAGCTCTGCATATATAAAACGAAACGTTGTCCCAATAAAAGGAAGCTCTCTAACTTGTATCTTTCCATCGTAAGTCTTTGTAAGTTACAGTTATCGAACTTCTTTTTTTAAGCTACTGTAGCCTCTGCCAAATGCAATGTTAATCACCCAGTAAGGAATATTATCCACATTATACCGTAGCAATTTAGTGGCAGACATCATATTTATTTGTGGTGCTCCATCACAGGTGGACGGTAGCTTCAACCCTCCCTTATAAATACTCACTTTAAATCATTATTATTATTATTGTTATCATTACTATTATTTCTGTTATTATTATTATTATTATTATTATTATTATTATTATTATTATTATTATTATTATTATTATTATTATTAGTAGTAGTAGTAGTAGTAGTAGTAGTACCATTATTATTATTATTATTATTATTATTTTTGTTATTATTATTATTATTATTATTATTATTATTATTATTATTATTATTATTATTATTATTATTAGTAGTAGTAGTAGTAGTAGTAGTAGTAGTAGTAGTAGTACCATTATTATTATTATTATTATTTTTTTTGTTATTATTATTATTATTATTATTATTATTATTATTATTATTATTATTATTATTATCATTCTTATTATTGTTATTATTATTATTATTATTATTATTATTATTATTATTATTACAGCCAAACTTGTAGGGAAATCTAATTTGACTGAAAAAAGAGGATCAAGAGCCCTGTAGTTAAGAATGGACGAACCAGAAATAAAAAATAATACAAAATAAAAATATATTCATTACGTATAGTGTTACCAACATAATTATTCAATATTATTTCCAAAACATACTTTTTGTTTTCAATAAATATATTATTTTTTTTATAGTAACACCGATTGTTATTTTGTGTTGTCACATTATCTATTGACTTATATAAACGACCAATTGTATTACCACTTATAGCGTAATATAATTCATAATATGATACGCTAATGGCTGCAAATTAAATTTCATATTATAAGTATTAAAACTATAATAAATGCGCAATTATTTATAAATTCTTGTTATTATTTATGTTTATGATTTCCTGTATAATTAGCAAGTGATTTTTCATTAAGATACTGATTATATTAATGCATATTTAAACAAATGTATAAGTATTGACATTTAGGAAGCAATTATTATTATTATTATTATTAATAGTAGAAATAGTAATAATAATAGTTGTACTAGTAGTAGTAGTAGTAGTAGCAAAAGTAGTAGAAGCTGCAGCAGTTATAGCTGAAGCAAAAAAAGTAGTAATGGTAGTAGTAGTAGTGATGCTAGTAATAAAAATAGTAGCTGTAATAATAGCAATAGTAATAAGTACAGTAACTGTTGAAGTAGTAGTAGTAGTAGTAGTGATAGTAGTAGCAGTAGTAGTAGTAGTAGTAGTAGTAGTAGTAGTAGTAGTGATAGTAGTAGTAGTAGTAGTGATAGTAGTAGTATAGTGAAGTAGTGTAGTGATAGTAGTAGTAGTAGTAGTGATAGTAGTAGTAGTATGTAGATAGTAGTAGTAGTAGTAGTAGTGATAGTAGTAGTAGTTGTGTTAGTAGTAGTAGTGATAGTAGTGTAGTATGTAGTAGTAGTGTGATAGTAGTAGTAGAGTAGTAGTGATAGTAGTAGTAGTAGTAGTGATAGTAGTAGTAGTAGTGATAGTTAAGTAGTGATAGTAGTATAGTAGTAGTGGATAGTAGTAGTAGTGGTGATAGTAGTAGTAGTGGTGATAGTAGTAGTAGTGGTGATAGTAGTAGTAGTGGTGATAGTAGTAGTAGTGGTGATAGAGTAGTAGTAGTAGTAGTAGTAGTGATAGTAGTAGTAGTAGTAGTGATAGTAGTAGTAGTAGTAGTGATAGTAGTAGTAGTAGTGATACTAGTAGTAGTAGTAGTAGTAGTGGTGATAGTATTAGTAGTAGTAGTGATAGTAGTAGTAGTAATATTAGCAGTAGTAGTAGTAGCAGTAGCAAAAGCATTTAAAAGTAATAGTAGTAATAGTAACATAAGTGGTAACAGTTTTTCCAATATTTTCACGTGTGTAAAGTGAACTGCTGTCACTGATACATAATAATAATAATAATAATAATAATAATAATAATAATAATAATAATAATAATAATAATAATAATAATAATAATAATAATAAAAATAACAATAATAATAATAATAGTAATATTTTTTGAAAAAGTCATACTAAGACTAGCGCTAATAATGATGCCTACCGTAATACTAATGATAATACTAAAACTTATTAATTCTAACAGTAATAATGATAATATCATTGGCAGGAATCTTTCAGCACTGTTCTACATTTTCCAGTTCTAACACCAATTCTCTCACTGCCTTAACACCAGTTCCATCGTTCTATGGATATCCACTATCTACATACCTACACAATTCACTACAGTGATTACATCCCTCACCTCTTAATTACTACTGTATTTTTTTCTGAAAGTTCCAAATTTGCTTCCCTAATTGCCCTGATTATAGTAATCATCACATAAGATGTATCAATGGTGAAATTTCCGATGCCTCGTTATCATAAAACGCGCGAGAAACAACAATGAACTACAGAAGAGACCTTGCATAGTTGGAAGGTTAATTAAACGGGATGGTCTGCCGTTTTCTGAAGTCTAATTAAACAGGAGTTTACATTTTTTTTATTCTTTATAGACTGATAAGATTGGGAAGTCGATTGTTTTCTAAAGAATACTGCAACGGAATGATCTATAATTTAATTGCTATTTAAACGGAAGCTTTCCTGTTTTCTGAAGATCAATTAAACGGGAAGGTCTCTAATTTCACGTACGCCATTTAATAAGGAATGTCTAGCGTTTCACGTCGACTTTTTTAACGGGAAGGGCCTGCCCTTTACTATAAGCTAAATGAAAGTCCAAGACAGTAATTGTAAGTAGAACAAAGTTCCGAATGAATGGACAATATGATACTGAAGCAGAATTATATTGGCCTTTATATATATATATATATATATATATATATATATATATATATATATATATATATATATATATATATATATATATATATATGTAAGTGTTGAATGATGATGAAAGTATTTTCTTTTTGGGGATATTCTTTCTTTTTGGGTCACCCTGCCTCGGTGGAAGACGGCCGACTTGTTAAAAATACATTTATATATATATATATATATATATATATATATATATATATATATATATATATATATATATAAAGAGTTTTTATGAGGATAGTGAGGCTCAGGTTAGGGTGTGTAGAAGAGAGGGAGACTACTTCCCGGTAAAAGTAGGTCTTAGACAGGGATGTGTAATGTCACCATGGTTGTTTAATATATTTATAGATGGGGTTGTAAAAGAAGTAAATGCTAGGGTGTTCGTGAGAGGGGTGGAATTAAATTATGGGGAATCAAATTCAAAATGGGAATTAACAGTTACTTTTTGCTGATGATACTGTGCTTATGGGAGATTCTAAAGAAAAATTGCAAAGGTTAGTGGATGAGTTTGGGAATGTGTGTAAAGGTAGAAAGTTGAAAGTGAACATAGAAAATAGTAAGGTGATGAGGGTATCAAATGATTTAGATAAAGAAAAATTGGATATCAAATTGGGGAGGAGGAGTATGGAAGAAGTGAATGTTTTCAGATACATGGGAGTTGACGTGTCGGCGGATGGATTTATGAAGGATGAGGTTAATCATAGAATTGATGAGGGAAAAAAGGTGAGTGGTGCATTGAGGTATATGTGGAGTCAAAAACTTTATCTATGGAGGCAAAGAAGGGAATGTATGAAAGTATAGTAGTACCAACACTCTTATATGGGTGTGAAGCTTGGGTGGTAAATGCAGCAGCGAGGAGACGGTTGGAGGCAGTGGAGATGTCCTGTCTAAGGGCAATGTGTGGTGTAAATATTATGCAGAAAATTCGGAGTGTGGAAATTAGGATCAGGTGTGGAGTTAATAAAAGTATTAGTCAGAGGGCAGAAGAGGGGTTGTTGAGGTGGTTTGGTCATTTAGAGAGAATGGATCAAAGTAGAATGACATGGAAAGCATATAAATCTATTGGGGAAGGAAGGCGAAGTAGGGGTCGTCCTCGAAAGGGTTGGAGAGAGGGGGTAAAGGAGGTTTTGTGGGCAAGGGGCTTGGACTTCCAGCAAGCGTGCGTGAGCGTGTTAGATAGGAGTGAATGGAGACGAATGGTACTTGGGACCTGACGATCTGTTGGAGTGTGAGCAGGGTAATATTTAGTGAAGGGATTCAGGGAAACCGGTTATTTTCATATAGTCGGACTTGAGTCCTGGAAATGGGAAGTACAATGCCTGCACTTTAAAGGAGGGGTTTGGGATATTGGCAGTTTGGAGGGATATGTTGTGTATCTTTATATGTGTATGCTTCTAAACTGTTGTATTCTGAGCACCTCTGCAAAAACAGTGATAATGTGTGAGTGTGGTGAAAGTGTTGAATGATGATGAAAGCATTTTCTTTTTGGGGATTTTCTTTCTTTTTTGGGTCACCCTGCCTCGGTGGGAGACGGCCAACTTGTTGAAATATATATATATATATATATATATATATATATATATATATATATATATATATATATATATATATATATATATATATATATATATATATATATATAAAGGTATGCGAGCCAAGATGTCTCAGTAAGCGTTTCTGGTCAATGACAGTCTTTAGATATCTCAATTTTTAAGCACTCAGCTGACTACAAATCATTGCCCCCGACCTACTGAACGTTCGTTTCAGCGTCTGCACAAGACGTTTAAAGATTCATTTGATGACGCCGCATCCATTACGACCTTACAGTATCCGGCCGGCACACGTGCTGGCATGCAGCACAGCTCCCGCGATTAGCAACACAGCCTTCACGTCGTTCAAGAATCTATCCATCCTTTACGTTCATTATCTCTACGACACTTGTCTCCCTGTGAGTTCCTAATTTACAGTCGACAACTGGCGCTATTATTGATTTACAATATTTACCACAGTGACAGGCTTTGTGTCTCGAATCACAATTCACAGTATTATTCTCTTTTCACTCTCCTATATATGGAAAATACATTCGTTCTCCTAAAAGGGGATTGCTCAGTAAACAGATAGCAGACGGAGTATCAAGCCTCCACTGTGTTTTGCGCTGAATGACCCACATGGGTTTAGCGCTTGACACGAATTATTATTATTGTTATTATTATTATTATTATTATTATTATTATTATTATTATTATTATTATTATTATTATTATTATTATTATTTTCGGTAAGTAGATGGCCTTATATTCTTATACGCATTTTTTTTTACAAATGGACTATGATATACGCATTACTTTTTCTTAACAGTTTTCATTAATCGGCGTTCCAGCGTCATTCTTCTACGGTTGTCTTTTATCCGTTTAATTTCTCTTAATATTTTTTCCATTTCGCATATTGTAGCGTCTTTTCTGCGTATTGTAGAATACATTTCATGCAGCGCTA
This sequence comes from Cherax quadricarinatus, assembly GCF_026875155.1. Lineage (NCBI taxonomy): Eukaryota > Metazoa > Arthropoda > Malacostraca > Decapoda > Parastacidae > Cherax > Cherax quadricarinatus. Next base: position 23,503,727 of record NC_069427.1, on the reverse strand, counting down.
TTCCCCGATAGGTCTTTCAGCGCAAAAGAAGGAGACTCTAGCCCTCATCCCTTAATCTCGAATCAATCAAGCTGTTGGTGATCGCCCATCGTACATGTAAGTTTTCACCCTTCACAACTGTTATTTTCTCTTCTTTTCACATTATCTCTCTATCTTGTTTCCTCGTCTATTTCCTCATCAACTCCTTTATCGCCCCTTGCCTGCTTCTACACCAACGCACATACAATTTAGCCACAGTGGATGACAATTAAATTCCAAACACTGTGATCTCTCAATCACATTCACAAGAAGAATGTGAATGGAATTTAATTATCATTCACTGTGGTTACAGTTGGTGCTTCTTTTGTGTACACTTAATGGACCAATACACGTTTTTCCTCACTCTTGTCTGCTTGATGCCCGTGTTTTGTTTTTTGTCCTTGTGTACTTGTGTACTTCAACACGAGTTTCTTGCCCTTGTATAATTAACATTAATGTTTCTTTCATCTGTATAAGTCAACACACGTGTTTCTTGGTTTTGTCTAAGTCAACACACGTGTTTCTTGTCCTTGTCTAAGTCAACACACGTGTTTCTTGTCCTTGTCTAAGTCAACACACGTGTTTCTTGTCCTTGTCTAAGTCAACACACGTGTTTCTTGTCCTTGTCTAAGTCAACACACGTGTTTCTTATCCTTGTCTAAGTCAATACGCGTGTTTTGTGCCCTTGTCTAAATCAACACACGTCTTTTGTGCCCTTGTCTAAGTCAATACACGTGTTTTGTGCCCTTGTCTACGTAAACATGTTTCTCACCATTTTCTGTCTCAACACGTGTCTCTCACCATTTTCTGTCTCACCACAGGAGTTTTTCTCAATTTTCTGTCTCAACACACGTGTTTCTCACAATTTTCTGTCTCACCACAGGTGTTTTTCACAATTTTCTGTCTCAACACATGTGTTTCTCACCATTTTCTATCTCAACACACGTATTTCTCACCATTTTCTGTCTCAACACAAGTATTTCTCACCATTTTTTGTCTCAACACACGTGTCTCTCACCATTTTCTGTCTCAACATACATGTTTCTCACCATTTTCTGTCTCAACACACGTGTTTCTCACCATTTTCTGCCTCGCCACACGCGTCTCTTTACCTCCGCCACTTCCATCTTTCTACTCGTCTCCAACAGCCATCATATTCTTCTGTCTCCTCTCCCACTCATCATAACCAGCTGCCAAATTCTCCTTTTGCTTTGTCTCCTCCTCCATGACAGACAACTATATTTCTGTTCTCATCTTCCTCTTCCCACCATATCCTCCACATTCCTCTCTTCCTCCCGTTTTTTTTCTTTTATTATTACCTGTTTTGTTCCTCAATCCTCTGTTTTAAATATACGCGTACCTACTATCATACTTCGTCTATCACCCTCTTCCTCCCCTCCTTCACTTCCTCTTAACACTACTGTACTTCTTATCCTATGGATTGTTTCCTACTCTTCTGTCGTCCTCCTCTTCTTCTTCCATGTTTATCACTTATTCTTCCCAGTCTTCTACTCTAACTTTCCCATCTACCTTCCCTCCTCCTCCCCTCCTCCTCCTCCCCCCTCCTCCTCCCCCTCCTCCTCCTCCCCCTCCTCCTCCCCCTCCTCCTCCTCCTCCTCTTCCACTTCCTCTTCCTACGCCCCTGGCTATTCTTCGTGTTGGTGGCCCCCGCCAGGGCCGGAGAGTGGTCCCTGCCCTGCACCCTGTGGCCGCCAGACAGCGATAACGTTAATGAGTGGTAGATGCAGCTGGGCAAGATACCAACCATTGGTGGCCCCACATACACTCCAGGTGCCTCAGCAACACTTTTTTTTCCACTGGCGCCCCTGTGTTGAAGAAGAGTTCTTCTCAAGTTGATCCTATGTTGCTTCCCAGTGGTTATCATCTTTTTTTCAGATTGTTTTGAGGTTGAACTTAAGTTTGTTTGAAGTTGATCTTATGTTGTGATGTTATGTGATCTTATGTTAGCATTTTTTATGATTCTGATGCTAGTCTGAAGTTGATCTTAGATTGATCTTATGTTATTTCCAAGTGGTTTAATTTTTCCCACTGTTCTTAAGTTGTTCTCAAATTGGTGTCTAGCCTACCTCGTATTTTTTAAGTGGTTCATAGTTTACAGTTTGTTCTCAGGTAGTTCTCGAGAAGTTTTAGAACTGTTATCAAGCATTTCTCTAGTTCTGCAGGTTTTCTCAAGCTGACCTTAAGTTGTTCTCGATCAAATTACTTTCAGATTGTTCTAAAGTCGTTTCTGAGTTGTTCTGCTGTCTTTGTCTGGAAATACTTGGGAGAAGGCTAGGGATATTTTGGGTTAAACGTAATTGCAATGAAACTGTTTCCAAGATGATTACATTCGAAAGAATTAAGTGTTTTCCAAGGTTCAAGTATTTCTCGTCCCAAGATGCTGGGAACACCTTCACACGTTTGCATATATTTTTGGGGGATGTTGAATCATAAAGTTCAACGCATATGGAGATGAAGACAGTATGAGAGTTAGTTCTTTATTTCGATGAAGAAAAGCAAGGTGTCCTTCCGAAGCAAAAGTCGATTTTGGTCATATGATTTTAATTTCTCGATAAATGTCATTCAGGTCAGATTAGGTTAGGTTAGGTTTGTTCACGTTAAATAATCGTGTAAGCGCAAAATACAACCATCATAGCGCCAAATAATGCATAAATACGGGTGTATCTTATGAAGCGCGAACAGAAAACGAACTGAGAAAAAAAGAGGATCAAATTTTCATTCCAGTTTTATAGTCAAATATATTGGGTTCTTAGACAATGTCATATACAATACAGACGTTGATTGGAAGGATGGTTTTAGAAAGCAAAAAGGTACATAGCAAGTATTATCAAGTCACTGACCTGATAAACTACATAAAGTTATATTACGCCTGTGACTTAGTGAAGCTCTACATAGAGTAAGACTATCACTAAAAATTTTGCTCCCCACCAGTAGCTTTGCCTCGGCCGAAGAGAGCATAATACCGAGGTCGAAATAAACAGATTATTATTTTCCTGGTTTGGAGGGGATATCTGGAAGTCACTATAAGTTACTTCATGTGTAAGAGGGTTGCTGCACGTTGTTTTGTGTTGACTTGAAGTTTGAATTACTTGGACTAACTCACAGATATCTGAAGTTGTCGGGATTTTGTTAGGCTGATGGTTTGAGGACGCGGGGTGCTGCTTGGAATATTTTTTTATTATAAATATAATTACCATAAGAAAAACGATGAACCCGCAAAGGATGTATAACTCCTGAGGTAAGAGAGATAATCGAGTTTGACTTTGAGGCAAAAGCTCTTCAAGAAACTGAAGGTTTTGCCTCCTAAGAAGGTTTTTTGCAGTACCGAAGTCCCCCGGCTCAAACTGACAGATTTCAACATTGCCTGATGGAATATGACATGGAAGAAAAACATCTGTGCAACTTTCATATAAAATATGTTAGCAACACACTGCAAATGTATCCAGCTTTGCTAAATAAAACAACTGGGTTACAAGGGTTTTTCTTTATTATTAAGTAAGAGATATCTGAACAATTTTCAATTAGAGTGATAGAGTGAAGAGTCCTGATGGCAGTATACACGGAGCAATACTTCTCTGAGGTGATCAATATAATCACCAGTGTTGTGATAGGCATGACATAAACATTACTCTGGAATGATAAACCGCGTTACCCTTCGAGAGAGAAGGAAGACGCTTCCATGCTAGAGCAGGACTCTTAATTCAAAGAATTCCTCCTATTTTCATCTTCCTCGGGTCAAGTCTTATTAACTTTCCTCATTCCCAGGTGCTGCATGACCTCTCAATAATAATAATAATAATAAATAAAAAAAAATAATAAATTAACAATAATAATAATAAATTATAATAATATATTTATTTCTACACGTACACGTACAAGGTATACAGACCATAGCTGACATCAATGACTTACTACTATATAGAAAACCGCTTGTTATGCGGGAAAATTAGGTTAGTTTTGTCCCAGGATGCGACCCACACCAGGCAACTAACTCCCAGGTGCCCATTTTACTGATGGGGGACATAGACAACCGGTGTAAAGAATCACGCCCAATGGTTCTACCCTAACTGGTAATCGAACCCGGACACCTCACCATATGAAGCGAGAGCTTCAGCCACCAGGCCACGGGGCACCAACAATAATGACATTAATAATAATAATAATATAATGCTTTAGTTCATAGCTTTAAACAGACTAAATTACGACGCTAAACGTACAATATACGTAATAAATTGTTTCTGCTCAAGATTGTATATATGCACTGGAGGAGCACTCTTTTAATCATGTTCTGGCTGAGTAGACATTGTTCTACGTTGATCTGTGGCCGACTTGGTAAACTCTTGCTCTCATACCTTACCTGATATTGTCCGGAGCTGTCCGCTGTTGCTGTCTTGTGTCGAGTGGCGGCGACCTGTGTTAATTGGGAGGTTTGCCCTCCTATCTGATGTTGTCCTAATATGACCGCTGTGTTGTCCTGATGACTACTATGCTGTCTTGATGACTGCACTGTTGTCCTGGTGACTGCTATGGTGTCCTGATGACTGTTGTGGTGCACTTATGACGGTTATGGTGCTCTGATGATTGATCTGCTGTCATAATGACTGTTCTGCTGCCCTGACGGCTACTCTGCTATTCGGGTGACTGCTCTCCTGCCCTGCTGACTACTCTGCTGCCCTGCTGACTGCTTTGCTGCCCTGATGACAATTCTGCTGCCCTGATGAGTGCTCTGCTGTTCTGATGACTGCTCTGATGACCTGTCGACTACTCTGCAGCCCTGATGACTGCTTTGCTGTCCTGATGACTGTTCTACTACTCTGATGACTGTTCTGCTGACCTGATGACTGTTCTGCTGTCCTGATGACCGTTCTGCTGTCCTGATGACTGTTCTGCTACCTCGATGACTGCTCTACTGTCCTGATGACTGCTCTACTGTCCTGATGACTGCTCTACTGTCCTGATGACTGCTCTACTGTCCTGATGACTGCTCTACTGTCCTGATGTCTGCTCTGCTGTCCTGATGTCTGCTCTGCTGTCCTGATGACTGCTCTACTGTCCTGGTGACTGCTCTACTGTCCTGATGACTGCTCTACTGTCCTGATGACTGCTCTACTATCCTGATGACTGCTCTGCTGTCCTGATGACTGCTCTACTGTCCTGGTGACTGCTCTACTGTCCTGGTGACTGCTCTACTGTCCTGGTGACTGCTCTACTGTCCTGGTGACTGCTCTACTGTCCTGGTGACTGCTCTACTGTCCTGATGACTGCTCTACTGTCCTGGTGACTGCTCTACTGTCCTGGTGACTGCTCTACTGTCCTGGTGACTGCTCTACTGTCCTGGTGACTGCTCTACTGTCCTGATGACTGCTCTACTGTCCTGGTGACTGCTCTACTGTCCTGGTGACTGCTCTACTGTCCTGATGACTGCTCTACTGTCCTGGTGACTGCTCTACTGTCCTGGTGACTGCTCTACTGTCCTGGTGACTGCTCTACTGTCCTGGTGACTGTTGTTACCTGGAGGTTACCTGGAGGTTATTCCGGGCATCAACGCCCCCGCGGCCCGGTCCATGACCAGGCCTCCCGATGGATCAGGGCCTGATCAACCAGGCTGTTACTGCTGTTGCACAGTGACTGTGAATTACATCTAGCAAAGTAGTTGTTCATTAGAAAACTTTTCAATCTAAAATAATGATCATTAGCAAAGTGCCAATAAAGTCTAATTTAGGGCGAAACGTTGTCAAATAAACCCATTTATGGCGAAACGTTGTATAATGGTGAAAAGTCATTCATAAAAGTCCTCAAGTGACGCGTAACGTCATCCAATAAAGTCTTTTTTAAGGCAAAACATCGTCAAATCTAATCACTGTTTGGGCGAAACACTCACGGTGCTGCTCTCCGTTGCACATTTTTACCATGTTTTCTCTAGGTGTGTTTTTATAAGCCTTTTATACTACTGTAGGTAGTTGATTAATTGGGTTTCAAGCCTATCAACTACACGATGCTCATTGAGGCTCCAGGTAATATGTGTCCATGGTTGGTAAACTGGGTTTGAAGCCTGTCGACTATACAAGGGTCACTAAGGCTGCAGATAACATGAGAATCAATAATCAAGAACACTTTAATACCTATAATTGGGATGACAATGAACTCTCATTGTATATACACTGTATATACATTGTATATACATTGTATATCTCACATGTATACGTGGAAATGTATATTGGTATACATGATTTTTTTTTGTTTCATGTAATTATAGTTATTTTTAGTTATTCTACTTTTTCCATTATTATTATTATTATTATTATTATTATTATTATTATTATTATTATTATTATTATTATTATTATTATTATTATTATTATTATTATTATTATATTTTCGTTATTGTTATTGATGTTATTGCACAATGTAAACTCAGGTTTCATGTATTCCGTAAATAGGTCAGGTTACGTAAGATTTGTCATGAAACAGGACAAGTATTTCCTGACGCGGGTCTTAGTTATGTGATGACCCACAGCTGGAGGTATCGGTCATCTGGCCGAGGCCTTCCGCTGGCTTACCCCTACACCCCTTTAAAAAGTTATGATTATAACAATTTGATTAATTCACTATTCCCTAGTGTTTTTAAAAGGCACTTTAGCATTCTTCTCAGCTAATCATCTTCGCCATTACCTAAGAGTTGACACAGATGTGTGTGTGTGTGTGTGTGTGTGTGTGTGTGTTTGTGTGTGTGTATTCACCTATATGTGGTTGCAGGGGTCGAGTCATAGCTGTGTGTGTGCCTGTGTGTGTTTTACTCTTAATGTGCAGAAAGTGTGCTACTATGATAGCTTTGAGACACAGCTTCAAGTTCCCTCGTTTTATGTTTTGGAGGAAAACAAAATGCTGGTAACCCCCGGCTGGTCTTCGGGAATTGTTTGAGAACTGGACGAATTTCAACTTTCGCGCGTAACATTGCGAATTTCTGAATGGTACTGTAGTCAAAATGTTTTCATGCTTCATTTCACAATATATTTTCGATTACTTGTCTCGCCATTCCCAAGTTAGCGAAACATTTTATTTTTATGACGATTTCCCTTGCAGTCGCTCTCTCTCTCTCTCTCTCTCTCTCTCTCTCTCTTGTTTCTCTTTCCCTTATTCCTTTTTTATATTCTTTCATTGTCTTTTCTGTGCCCAACACATATCTCTCACTACTTCCCTTGCATCCCCTACTAACATCAATCTCTCCTGGCATACCATCTCTTTGACCTCCTCTCACTACAAACATATATTTTTTCCACCGCAAAATTTACATGCTAAGATCTGTTATCCTACCTCAGCTCGTTTCAAACGCCAGCCTTGCAAAAAGTATACTGTCGCTCCTCACAACGTCATCCACTACATTCGGATGACACCCAAGTACCTGCTGACTTCTAGGTGAGTAGGGACTGCAGGAGCGTTCCTTCCCTACACGTCCCCACCTGCCCTTGGATTGCACCTGGATTCGTTGGTTGGGAGAGATGAACGTGGAAGGACATGGCAAGGCGAGCATGACAGGTTAATACCGACGAGGAAAATGAAGGGAAGATCGAGGAAAGTAGAGACGTAGGGATGCTGGTAAAGATGACGGATAGGAGAGAGAGAGAGGGAGAAGGAGAGACAAGGAGAGAGGAAGGAAGCAAGGGAAAGGGGGCAAGGAATGATTAATGGAAAACAGAGGGTAACATAAGGAGTAATGAAGGAAGGCGAGAAGTGAGATACATATACTGTCGAGTAACGAAAACAAAGAGGGAGAAAGAGAACAGATTACAAAAAGCATGGAGAAAGTAGGGAGACAATTTATAGAACAAGGAGGGAGGAGATATTGTGAGAAGAAAGAAAAGGTAGGAGATAGGAAAAGACGAAGAAAGGCACGTAAGTATAGACTAAAGTAACAAAGCATAAGGAAAGGTATTACCAAAAGTAAGTAGGAAGATAAGGTGTTGGTGGACAGGGAGAGGGTCAGAAGGAGGAAGGGAGTGAGGGATAGTGAAGAAGGAAGGGAGGGAAGGAGAGAGGGAGGAGGCTGCTCCATTACGTCGATTACATTAAATTTATGTCTCTATTATACAGGTAGATTACATTTTAGACTTACGGAACTTTTGCATGAGTCGTTTATTTCACGCGGGAAGGAGATTGGTTATTGACATGGTTGAAATTGATGAGTTGTATTATATAACTCACGCCTATTTTCGGGTGAAGGAGGAATCCCTTTGGAGAAAAAGGGATCCTCCCTTGGAAGGAGGCTCCCTTTGGAGAAATTGAGATCCCCTTTTTTAAAAGGGAGGATGTTCCTTTGGATGGAGAGAGAGAGAGAGAGACGAACTTCTGGAGTTGGCTTCGTTTGGAAAAAGGATTCGTTTACAAAAGGGGCACTTTTGGAAAAGGGGTATCGTCTAAAGAAGGGGTCCCCTTTGGAAAGGAGTTCCTATTTAAAGGAAGCGTACCATTTGAGAGAGGGGAATTTCTTTCTAAAACGAAGAGGGATCCCTCACCTCCTTGGAAGGAGAGGATCCCCCTTTGTACGGAGTGGAATACCCTCTGAAAGAAAATTCTGT
>NC_069427.1:23402612-23487612 GCF_026875155.1 Cherax quadricarinatus | reverse complement strand
TTTCTAAGTTCTTCATGTCGAGTTTTTTTTCTGGATTTCTGTGTGCTGTTTTCTTTAGTATATCTTCCCATGCCTTGTTTCGTTGTATCTACCTTCATTTTATATATCTTTCCCTAAGCCAGTCTAGCCCAACCCAACCTAACCTAACCTAACCTAACCTAACCTAACCTAACCCAACGTAACCCAACCCAACCTAACCTAACCTAACCTAACCTAACCTAACCTAACCTAACGTAACCCAACCCAACCTAACCTAACCTAACCTAACCTAACCCAGCCTAACCCAACGTAACCTAACCCAACGTAACCTAACCCAACGTAACCTAACCCAACGTAACCCAACCCAACCCAACCTAACCTAACCTAACCTAACCTAACCTAACCTAACCCAGCCTAACCCAACGTAACCTAACCCAACGTAACCCAACCCAACCTAACCTAACCTAACCTAACCTAACCCAGCCTAACCCAACGTAACCTAACCCAACGTAACCTAACCCAACGTAACCTAACCCAACGTAACCCAACCCAACCTAACCTAACCTAACCTAACCTAACCTAACCTAACCTAACCCAGCCTAACCCAACGTAACCTAACCCAACGTAACCCAACCCAACCTAACCTAACCTAACGTAACCTAACCAGCCTAACCCAACGTAACCTAACCCAACGTAACCTAACCCAACGTAACCTAACCCAACGTAACCTAACCCAACGTAACCCAACCCAACGTAACCTAACCCAACGTAACCCAACCCAACCTAACCTAACCTAACCTAACCTAACCCAGCCTAACCCAACGTAACCTAACCCAACGTAACCTAACCCAACGTAACCTAACCCAACGTAACCTAACCCAACGTAACCCAACCCAACCTAACCTAACCTAACCTAACCTAACCCAGCCTAACCCAACGTAACCTAACCCAACCTAACCTAACCCAACCTAACCTAACCTAACCTAACCTAACCCAGCCTAACCCAACCTAACCTAACCCAACGTAACCTAACGCAACCTAACCTAACCTAACCTAACCTAACCCAGCCTAACTCAACCTAACCTAACCTAACCTAGCCCAGTCTAGGCCAACGCAGCCTAACCCAATCAAACCTAACCCAACCTAACATAGCCCAACCTAACCTAACCTAACCTAACCTAACCTAACCTAACCTAACCCAACCTAACCTAACTTTTCATCCCTTCAATGTCTTGTTAATTCATTGTTTCCTCTCTCTTGCATTTATACAACCCTCATTTTTATTGTCTCTATTCATTTTTACCCTCCCTCTCTGCCCTCCTTCTCCCCTCATTCTCCTCCTTGTCTTCCTCGTTCTTTGAATATTACTTAAATGCATTTTTCTCTTGTCAATCTACACTATTTTTCTTGTTTCTTACTGATCATGCTGTTGTTTTTGTTTTGTTGTTGATGATGGTGATGATAATGAGGATGAAAATGTTTTTATTGTTGTTCTTCTTCCTTCTTTTATTTTCATTTTTCTTCTATATAATTGCTTGAATCTTCAGTTTCTCTCATGTCTCCTTTTGTGATCTAATTCTTATGCTAGCTCTCCTTCTTCATCTTCATCATCTTCTTCTTCTTCTTCTTCTTACCCTTCTTTCCCTTCTTCAAGCCTGTCCTTTTTATCTCCCATTTCTCTGTATTCGTCCAGTTTGTCTTCTTTTTCTTCCCAATCTTCTTTCCCCACACTGCCTCTCCCTCTTTCTCGTCTCCCACTTTCTCTTCTTTCACTCTCCCTCTCCCTCTTCCTCCAACTTGCTCTTTTTATCTCTTTCTCTTCCTCCAACCTGCCCTCCTGTTCTCTCTTCCTCTTTGTCTACCTCTCCCTCTTCCTTCAGCCTCCCTTCGTTTTCTCCCCTCTCCCTCTTCCTCTAGCCTACCCTCTTTGTCTCCCCTCTCCCTCTTCCTCTAGCCTGCCCTCTTTGTCGCCCCTCCCCCTCTTCCTCTAGCCTGCCCTCTTTGTCGCCCCTCCCCCTCTTCCTCTAGCCTGCCCTCTTTGTCGCCCCTCTCCCTCTTCCTCCTTCCTGCCCTCTTTGTCTCCCTTCTCCCTCTTCCTCCTTCCTGCCCTCTTTGTCTCCCCTCTCCCTCTTCCTCCAGCGTGCCCTCTTTCTCTCACCCCTGATCCCACAAAAATGAGAAACAATAACTTAGTGGAAGGGCACATCCAAAGTGTCTCCAGCTATACAAGTATTTTTCTCAGCATCTAAGCTGTGCTATACGCTATGCGTTCTCAGCTCGGTACACGTAATATGTGTCGCCATTTTAGTATTTATTTTATGTATGCTAAATATATGTTGTACATGTTAAATATATATTTGGAATATTAGTATATATTTTATTTCCTGCATATGTGTATCAGGTCTACTGTATTTGTTTGGTTTTTAGTAAGGGAAAATTGTCTTATGCGGAGCAGGGAGAAGAACGAATATTATGGGGTTAACTCTGTCTTGTGACAGATTAAGAGAGATACTATATTAACTGGATATATATATATATACGGCAAATGTAAATTTTGGAGAAGTTGGAGGTTTACATAGATTATAACGGGCAATGTCATTTCGACACAGATATGTGAAGATGAGTCAAATAGATTCATTGAAAAGCTGGGGAGCCGCAGGTACTAACAGAGAGCACACTGTCAACACTCGTGGCTGGAACAAGTGTATTCACCAGGAAAGTGGACGATTATCACTTTGAAGGGTTAGATCAACCAGGCTGTGAAGGCTACGTTGGCCAGAGAGCGGTCTACAGCAACAGCCTGGTGGAACGTAAACTCAACAGAAAAGCCTGGCCCGAAGTCAGGTTGCAGTCACAGGTGTATCACACACACACACACACACACACACATACACACACACACACACACACACCACACACACACACACACACACACACACACACACACACACACACACACACACACACACACACACACACACAGAGGAGCTGTGACTCGACCCCTGCAACCACAAATAGGTGAGAACACACACACAGGCACACATGCACACACACAGACACACACAGACACACACAGACACACACAGACACACACAGTGGAGCTGTGACTCGACCCCTGAAACCACAAATAGGTGAGTACACACACACAGACACACACACAGACACACACACACACATAAACGCACACACACACACACACACACACACACACACACACACACACACACACACACACACACACACACACACACACATATGATGAGTGCAACAGAGCAATGGTGGACACTGGCTGAGGTGGCAAGAAGGGCTCACTCAGGTAGAGAGAAGTTACTGGTCATGGGCGACTTCAGTCACAGGGAGATTGATTGGGAAAACCTGGAGCCACATGGGGGTCCCGAAACATGGAAAGCCAAGATGATGGATGTGGTGCTGGAAAACCTCATGCACCAACATGTTAGGGATACTACCAACCAAAGAGAGAGGGGAGGATGAACCAGCAAGACTGGACCTTGTGTTCACCTTGAGTAGCTCAGACATTGAGCACATCACATATGAAAGACCCCTTGGAGCTAGTGGCCACGTAGTTATGAGCTTTGAATACATCGCGGAGCTAAAAGTGGAAAGGGTAACAGGAGTAGAAAGGGAAAAGCTAAAATATAAAAGGGGAGACTACACGGGAATGAGGACCTTCCTGCAGGAGGTTCAGTGGGAACAGGAGTTGGTAGGAAAATCAGTAAACGAAATGATGGACTTTGTAACAACAAAATGCAAGGAGGCAGAGGAAAGGTTTGTTCCCAAGGGTAACAGAAATAATGGGAAGGACAGAACGAGCCCTTGGTTTACCCGAAGGTGCAGGGAGGCAAAAACTAAGTACTCTAGAGAATGGAAAAAGTACAGAAGGCAAAGGACTCAGGAGAATAAAGAGATTAGTCGACGAGCCAGAAACGAGTATGCACAGGTAAGGAGAGAGGTACAGCGGCAGTATGAAAATGACATGGCATCAAAAGTCAAGTCTGACCCGAAACTACTCTACAGCCACATCAGGAGGAAGACAGCAGTCAAGGACCAGGTAATCAGACTGAGGAAAGAAGGTGGGGAGCTCACAAGAAACGACCAGGAGGTATGTGAGGAGCTCAACATGAGATTTCAGGAAGTAGTTACAGTGGAGGCTGAAGGGACAACGGGAAGACAAAACAGTGGGGTACAGCAACAAGGGATATACCAAGAAGTGTTGAATGAATTACACACGACTGAGGAGGAGGTGGAGAAGGCGGGGAGGCCGGACATCTCTCCGTGGGTAATTAGAGAGGGAGCAGGGACACTACGTGTGCCACTAACCAAAATCTTCAACACTTCCCTTGAAACTGGGCAACTACCTGAAATATGGAAGAAGGCAAATGTAGTCCCCATCTTTAAGAAGGGAGACAGAAATGAAGCACTAAATTATAGACCAGTGTCAGTGACATGTATAGTATGCAAAGTCTTGGAAAATATTATCAGGAGGAGAGTGGTGGAGCACCTGGAGCAGAACAAGATTATAAACGACAGCCAGCACGGATTTATGGAAGACAAATCCTGTGTCACAAACTTACTAGAGTTTTATGACAAGGTAACTGAAGTAAGAATGAGAGAGAGGGGTGGGTTGATTGCATTTTCTTGGACTGCAAGAAGGCCTTCGACACAGTTCCTCACTAGACAATAGTACAGAAGCTAGAGGAACAGGCAAGTATAACAGGAAGGGCACTGCAATGGATCAGAGAATACCTAACAGGGAGGCAACAGCGAGTCATGGTCCGTGATGAGGTATCACAGTGGGAGCCAGTGACGAGCGGGGTACCACAGGGGTCATTCCTGGGACCAGTGCTATTCTTGGTATATGTGAAAGACATGACGGAAGGGATAGACTCAGTAGTGTCCCTGTTTGCAGATGACGTGAAGTTAATGAGGAGAATTAAATCAGACGCGGACCAGACAGGTCCGCGGCAGAATGGATGTGTGGTCCAGAAACTGGCTCCTAGAATTTAACCCCGCCAAATATAAAGTCATGAAGATCGGAGGAGGGCAAAGAAGACCACAGACAGAGTATAGGCTAGGAGGCCAAAGGCTGCAAACCTCACTCAAGGAGAAAGACCTAGAAGTGAGTATAGTACCGAGAACATCGCCAGAAGCACACATTAACCAGATAACTGCTGCGGCATATGGGCGCTGGGCAAACCTGAGAATAGCGTTCCGGTACCTCAGGAAGGAATCGTTCAAGACTTTATACACTGTGTACGTCAGGCCCATACTGGAGTACGCAGCACCAGTTTGGAACCCACACCTGGTCAAACACGTCAAGAAATTAGAGAAAGTGCAAAGGTTTGCAACAATGCTAGTTCCAGAGCTAAGGGGAATGGCCTATGAAGAAAGGTTAAGGGAAATCGGTCTGACAACACTGGAGGACAGGAGGGTCAGGGGACACATGATAACGACATACAAAATACTGCGTGTAATAGACAAGATGAACAGAGACAGGCTGTTCCAGAGATGGGACACAGAAACAAGGGAGCACAGTTGGAAGCTGAAGACTCAGATGAGTCAAAGGGATGTGGGGAAGTATTTCTTCAGTCATAGAGTAGTTAAGAAGTGGAATAGTCTGGCAAGCGATATAGTGGAGGCAGGAACTATACATAGTTTTAAGACGAGGTATGATAAAGCTCATGGAGCAGGGGGAGAGAGGACCTAGTAGCGGTCGGTGAAGAGGCCGGGCCAGGAGCAACCACAATTAGGAGAGTACAATTAGGTGAGTACACACACACAGACACACACACACACACACACACACACACACACACACACAAACACACACACACAAACACACACACAAACGCACGCACACACACACACACACACACACACAAACACACACACACAAACACACACACACACACACACACACACACACACACATACCCAACACTTATAATTCTGTATCTGATATACTACACATAAAAATTTACTTTTATTGCAGATTAGAGCATTAACAAAAACTTCATTGCAATAAAATATACCACTTCCTCCACCACCCATCAAAAAACATCAAGGTGCAAGCATGCTGCAGTGATGCTTCAGCATATTACATGTGACCAGGCAATGCTGACTGGTTTCAATGCTGCCTTCCAACCTGTATTGTGAAGCGTCGATAGATATACTTTATTCATTCGTTTCTTTGGATTTTTATGGCCCAAGTTTGGCCAATTTCTCTATTTTCATGGGCTATAATTTATATTTATGGTCGTTTGGAAGTTGAATATAAACACCGACATGGTTTGAAAATTGTATTTTTCAAGCGGATCTTCAGAGGGAAATAATGCCTTAGTGGATGGACAATACAAACATACGCACAAACTGCTTCCAGACATGCATGCGTTCACATATATGCTTCACGGGCATGCACACACACATAAACACACATAGCTTTAAGAAGAGGTATGATAAAGCTCATGGAGCAGGAAGAGTGACTCAGTACGGCCAGGAGCTGTGACTCGACCCCTGGTACCACAACTACGTGAGTACACACACACACACACACACACACACACACACACACACACACACACACACACACACACACATGATAACGACATATAAAATACTGCGTGGAATAGACAAGGTGGACAAAGACAGGATGTTCCAGGGAGGGGACACAGAAACAAGAGGCCACAATTGGAAGTTGAAGACACAAATGAGTCAGAGAGATATTAGGAAGTATTTCTTCAGTCATAGAGTTGTAAGGCAGTGGAATAGCCTAGAAAATGACGTAGTGGAGGCAGGAACCATACACAGTTTTAAGACGAGGTTTGATAAAGCTCATGGAGCGGGGAGAGAGAGGGCCCAGTAGCAACCGGTGAAGAGGCGGGGCCAGGAGCTAAGACTCGACCCCTGCAACCACAAATAGGTGAGTACAAATAGGTGAGTACACACACACTTGATTGATCAAGGCAGCAACCACGAGGGCTGGTCTGTGACCGGGCCGCGGGGGCGCTGACCTCCGGAAGCGTCTCCAGGTAAACCTGGACAGTGAAGAGGTAGTGGCAGAATCCACACATAGCTTTAAGAATAGGTATGAAACCAGTAGCGACCAGCAGAGGCGGGATCAGGAGCTGAGACTCGACCCCTGCAACCACAATTAGGTGAGTATACACACACACACACACACACACACACACACACACACACACACACACACACACACACACACACACACACACACACATATACGCATACACTCACATACACACACATGTACGTATATACAACAGGCCTAGTGTCTAATCGACATGTGCCTAGGACAAAATGGTAACTAACACACACACATACACACACATCACTCAGGCAAGTGCCTATCGAGAAGTGCCTTTGACAGACAGTAAAAACTACGACACACCTAGTCAGCGACCTGCTAAGAAGCGAAACCAGGAGCTGTGACTCGACCCCTGCAGTCACATATACGTGTGTACATATAGGTGATTACACACGCGCGTGTGATCTCTGGTACAAAACGAAGGAGAAAATACAAGAACTGCAATCGCAGCTGTGCAATTTGTGAATCGTTAGCAATTGCAGATGCAATATTCAACGTAATCGTTAGTAATACTTTAGATTAACGGAGGGACATTTAACGTTGTGATCCACGGAGGGACATTTAACGTTGTGATCCACGGAGGGACATTTAACGTTGTGATCCATGGAGGGACATTTAACGTTCTGATCAACGGAGGGACATTTAACGTGAATATCAATCTCAATGAAGGCCTTTGGACTGAGAAAGGAGACGGTTTCACATTCCTCTTTTAGCCTTTATGCTTCCCGTCCAAAAGGCTTATTTTTGCTAGTGCTGATGCAACTGTCTATGGGAAATTACGCACAACAGCAGGACAAACTATTTATAATTTGATGGTTTATGACTAATAATAATAATAATAATAATAATAATAATAATAATACATACATAATATAAACTAATATACTAATATAATAAGTATGATAATACATGTGCTTTAGATAAAATCGTAATAAATACACAATAACCTCATCATTCAGGCAAGTGCGTTACCCGAAGTCCTTTGACAGACGTTATACCTGACACACTGTCTAGCGACCTGCTCAAGAACGAAACCAGCCTGTGACTCGACCCTGCAGCTCACGTTAAAACTGTTATCCTCATAGTGTTAGACACGCCGTTCATGTGAACTGTCTGCGTCACAAAACGAAGTGAGAAATGATACTTAGAACTGTAATCCTCCCTTGCACTTTGTGAATCGTTAGCATTGCTCAGATGAAATGTTTCTACGTCATCGTTAGAATACTTTTAATGCTACGAGAAACATTTATCTGCCCCACTGTAGAAACATTTACCCGTGTCGATCACTGTAGAGGACTTTATTACGTTGTGATCCATGGCGACATTTAAACGTTATCTGACTCACTGGAGGAACTATTTCACTTTGAATAGTTATCTCCTCATGAGAAAGGTCATCTGGCACTGAGAAACTGTACTGTACGTTGAACATCTGCCTCATTTAGAACTTTATTGCTTCCCTTTTAGAAACTGTTATCTTTGCTCAGTGTGATGTATCTGTCTCATGTGAAATTTACGCACAACAGCAGGAAAACTGTTATTTAATGTTGAGCTGTTTTGACCTCACTGTTAAAATTATAATCTGCTATGTTAGAAATTTTAAAAATCCTGCATCATAGTTAAAATAATATACTCTCAATTTTAGTAAAAGATATCCTGTCACTGTAGAATATTTATCCTCATCACTGTTCGGGAAAGCTGTTATCCTGCCTCACTGTTAGAAACTGTTATCCTGCTCACTGTTAGAAACTGTTATCCTGCCTCACTGTTAGGAACTGTTATCCTGCCTCACTGTTAGAAGCTGTTATCCTGCTCACTGTTAGAAACTGTTATCCTGCCTCACTGTTAGAAACTGTTATCCTGCTCACTGTTAGAAACTGTTTCCTGCCTCACTGTTAGAAACTGTTATCCTGCCTCACTGTTAGAAACTGTTATCCTGCCTCACTGTTAGAAACTGTTATCCTGCCTCACTGTTAGAAACTGTTATCCTGCCTCACTGTTAGAAACTGTTATCCTGCCTCACTGTTAGAAACTTTTATCCTGCCTCACTGTTAGAAACTGTTATCCTGCCTCACTGTTAGAAACTGTTATCCTGCCTCACTGTTAGAAACTTTTATCCTGCCTCACTGTTAGAAACTGTTATCCTGCCTCACTGTTAGAAACTGTTATCCTGCCTCACTGTTAGAAACTGTTATCCTGCCTCACTGTTAGAAACTGTTATCCTGCCTCACTGTTAGAAACTGTTATCCTGCCTCACTGTTAGAAACTGTTATCCTGCCTCACTGTTAGAAACTGTTATCCTGCCTCACTGTTAGAAACTGTTATCCTGCCTCACTGTTAGAAACTGTTATCCTGCCTCACTGTTAGAAACTGTTATCCTGCCTCACTGTTAGAAACTGTTATCCTGCCTCACTGTTAGAAACTGTTATCCTGCCTCACTGTTAGAAACTGTTATCCTGCCTCACTGTTAGAAACTGTTATCCTGCCTCACTGTTAGAAACTGTTATCCTGCCTCACTGTTAGAAACTGTTATCCTGCCTCACTGTTAGAAACTGTTATCCTGCCTCACTGTTAGAAACTGTTATCCTGCCTCACTGTTAGAAACTGTTATCCTGCCTCACTGTTAGAAACTGTTATCCTGCCTCACTGTTAGAAACTGTTATCCTGTCTCACTGTTAGAAACTGTTATCCTGCCTCACTGTTAGAAACTGTTATCCTGTCTCACTGTTAGAAGCTGTTATCCTGTCTCACTGTTAGAAACTGTTATCCTGCTCACTGTTAGAAACTGTTATCCTGCCTCACTGTTAGAAACTGTTGTCCTGCCTCACTGTTAGAAACTGTTATCCTGCCTCACTGTTAGAAACTGTTATCCTGCCTCACTGTTAGAAACTGTTATCCTGCCTCACTGTTAGAAACTGTTATCCTGCCCTCACTGTTAGAAACTGTTATCCTGCCTCACTGTTAGAAACTGTTATCCTGCTCACTGTTAGAACTGTTATCCTGCCTCACTGTTAGAAACTGTTATCCTGCCTCACTGTTAGAAACTGTTTATCCTGCCTCACTGTTAGAAACTGTTGTCCTGCCTCACTGTTAGAAACTGTTATCCTGCCTCACTGTTAGAAACTGTTATCCTGCCTCACTGTTAGAAACTGTTATCCTGCCTCACTGTTAGAAACTTTATCCTGCCTCACTGTTAGAAACTGTTATCCTGCCTCACTGTTAGAAACTGTTATCCTGCCTCACTGTTAGAAACTGTTATCCTGCCTCACTGTTAGAAACTGTTATCCTGCCTCACTGTTAGAAACTGTTATCCTGCCTCACTGTTAGAAACTGTTATCCTGCCTCACTGTTAGAAACTGTTATCCTGCCTCACTGTTAGAAACTGTTATCCTGCCTCACTGTTAGAAACTGTTATCCTGCCTCACTGTTAGAAACTGTTATCCTGCCTCACTGTTAGAAACTGTTATCCTGCCTCACTGTTAGAACTGTTATCCTGCCTCACTGTTAGAAACTGTTATCCTGCCTCACTGTTAGAAACTGTTATCCTGCCTCACTGTTAGAAACTGTTATCCTGTCTCACTGTTAGAAACTGTTATCCTGCCTCACTGTTAGAAACTGTTATCCTGCCTCACTGTTAGAAGCTGTTATCCTGCCTCACTGTTAGAAACTGTTATCCTGCCTCACTGTTAGAAACTGTTATCCTGCCTCACTGTTAGAAACTGTTATCCTGCCTCACTTTTAGAAACTGTTATCCTGCCTCACTGTTAGAAACTGTTATCCTGCCTCACTGTTAGAAACTGTTATCCTGCCTCACTGTTAGAAACTTTTTATCCTGTCTCACTGTTAGAAACTGTTATCCTGCCTCACTGTTAGAAACTGTTATCCTGTCTCACTGTTAGAAGCTGTTATCCTGTCTCACTGTTAGAAACTGTTATCCTGTCTCACTGTTAGAAACTGTTATCCTGCCTCACTGTTAGAAACTGTTGTCCTGCCTCACTGTTAGAAACTGTTATCCTGCCTCACTGTTAGAAACTGTTATCCTGCCTCACTGTTAGAAACTGTTTATCCTGCCTCACTGTTAGAAACTTTTATCCTGCCTCACTGTTAGAAACTGTTATCCTGCCTCACTGTTAGAAACTGTTATCCTGCCTCACTGTTAGAAACTGTTATCCTGCCTCACTGTTAGAAACTGTTATCCTGCCTCACTGTTAGAAACTTTTATCCTGCCTCACTGTTAGAAACTGTTATCCTGCCTCACTGTTAGAAACTGTTATCCTGCCTCACTGTTAGAAACTGTTATCCTGCCTCACTGTTAGAAACTGTTATCCTGCCTCACTGTTAGAAACTGTTATCCTGCCTCACTGTTAGAAACTGTTATCCTGCCTCACTGTTAGAAACTGTTATCCTGCCTCACTGTTAGAAACTGTTATCCTGCCTCACTGTTAGAAACTGTTATCCTGCCTCACTGTTAGAAACTGTTATCCTGCCTCACTGTTAGAAACTGTTTATCCTGCCTCACTGTTAGAAACTGTTATCCTGCCTCACTGTTAGAAACTGTTATCCTGCCTCACTGTTAGAAACTGTTATCCTGCCTCACTGTTAGAAACTTTTATCCTGCCTCACTGTTAGAAACTGTTATCCTGCCTCACTGTTAGAAACTGTTATCCTGCCTCACTGTTAGAAACTGTTATCCTGCCTCACTGTTAGAAACTGTTATCCTGCCTCACTGTTAGAAACTGTTATCCTGCCTCACTGTTAGAAACTGTTATCCTGCCTCACTGTTAGAAACTGTTATCCTGCCTCACTGTTAGAAACTGTTATCCTGCCTCACTGTTAGAAACTGTTATCCTGCCTCACTGTTAGAAACTGTTATCCTGCCTCACTGTTAGAAACTGTTATCCTGCCTCACTGTTAGAAACTGTTATCCTGCCTCACTGTTAGAAACTGTTATCCTGCCTCACTGTTAGAAACTGTTATCCTGCCTCACTGTTAGAAACTGTTATTCTGCCTCACTGTTAGAAACTGTTATCCTGCTTCATATCAATCATGCTAAGATACACTACCACCTTCAAGTCTGTTAACACCCAGGCACGCATTTACTACTGGGTGAATAGGGGAACAAGTATGATTAGGTTTTCCCTCGTTTTCATCCTCCCAGAGTTTCACCCGGGTCTTTTGGGTGTGTGCTGAAGGCGCTAAAACCGAACTAGTGCCGTCCTAGTATCAGAGATGAGCTCCAGCGTAGAGATTTGCTTCATATATAAATTGGTAAATAGCAGCATACTAGTAATTGTTGTTGTTGATAATGATGATTAAATATGTCTTTAGATCTATAGTTTATGGTGAGAGAAATTGGAAGGAGGAAATAGAAGAAAAATAGATATGAAGGAATAGGGAAAGACAAAGAGGAATAGATGGGGGAAGTAGAGACAGTGAAGAGAGGGAGACAAGAGGGAGAGAAGTGAGGGAATGGAGAATTATGGAGGGAGGTAAGGAGAGAAGTGTGAGAGGAGGAAATGAGGGAGGAAAGATTGGAAGGATAAAGGAAGGGAAGGAGGGAGAGACATAGAGGGGGAAGGGAAGGAGGGAGAGATATAGAGGGGGAAGAGAGGTAGGGAGAGATATAGAGGGGGAAGGGAGGGAGGGAGTCTAAGGGGATAAAGTCATCATAAGTGAATTAATAACTATTGTCACATTGTTATAATTAGCATGTTATTGTCTCTGTAAAGAGGTTTCACCTTCAACCTGAACTATGTGGTGGTGTGGTGGGGAGGTGGGATGGTGGGGAGGTGGGGAGGTGGGAAAATGGGAAAGTGGGGAGATGGGGAGGTGGGGTGGTTGGAAGGTGGGGAGGTGGAGAGGTGGGAAGGTGGGGAGGTGGGAAGGTGGGGGGGGGGAAATGGGAAGGTGTGGAGATAGGAAGATGATAGGAGATGGGATGAAAGGTTTTATCTGCGATTTACCTCTGACGGTTTTAAGTGTTTTATTATTATTATTTATTATTATTATTATTATTATTATTATTATTATTATTATTATTATTATTATTGTAGTAGTAGTAATAGTAGCAGCAGCAGTAGTAGTAGTAGGCCTAGTAGTAGTAATGGCAGTTGTAGCAGTAGTAGTAGTAGTAGTAGTAGCAGCAGCAGCAGCAGCAGCAGCAGCAGCAGCAGGAGTAGTAGTAGTAGTAGAAGTAGTCGTAGTAGTAGCAGCAGCAGCAGCAGCAGGAGTAGTAGTAGTAGTAGTAGTAGAAGTAGTCGTAGTAGTAGCAGCAGCAACAGCAGCAGCAGCAGCAGCAGCAGCAGCAGCAGCAGCAGCAGCAGAGAGTAGTAGTAGTAGTAGTAGTAGTAGTCGTAGTAGTAGCAGCAGCAACAGTAGTAGTAATAGCAGTAGTACTAGCAGTAGTAGTAGTGGTAGCAGCAGCAGCTGCAGCAGCAGCAGTAGTAGTAGTAGTAGTAGTCGTAGTAGTAGTAGTAGTAGTAGTAGTAGTAGTAGTAGTAGTAGTAGTAGTAGTAGTAGTAGTAGTAGTAGTAGTAGTAGTAGTAGTAGTAGAAGTTGCAGTTGTTGTTGCTGTTGTTCTATGTTTCTAGAAATTTTTGTTTTCACCAGTTATCCAGAAATCTGCAGCAAATACTCACTCGTAAATCTGATATAATTACAATTATGGATAAAAAATCAAAGGCTAGAAATACTCTTGAGACATACTTTCTGAAACTGGCATTTCCCCATTAACTTTTAAGGCTAAACTTTGTGAAATCTTGAGAGTGTATCAAAATCTTACCTTTAGTAAATCAATAAATAAACTACAATATCATGTGATTAAAATCTATTAAAGGGCTCTGTTATGCAATAAATTAATATATAACTACTTACTCAGCAAGATTTGATGACGATCCTTTACAAAATTTGCTATTTTTTGCGATAGCTCACTGCAAGAGCAAAATAAAGTAGTTGCTATTGACCGTAATAAAAATAGAGCCTTTACGGTGTATGTTTCAAGGGAGGAGAGGAACTGTCTGTGGACTCGTGAAGAGAAATATCCCGAGATGAGAGATGACCTCGTAGAGTGTATATTCTACAAGGGAGAGAAGGGAAGGAGGAAACACTCACTTCCAGGGTAATATGTAGATGAATATTTCCTTACTGGGACAAGGTTTCGCTCTTTGGATAGATGGGACGACGTCTCCCTCGAAGGAGAGTTGGAAAAGCATTCCTCACTAAGGAGCCACGAACGTGACCTTTTTCTATTGTTGGCTGTACTGTAAAGTATGTCAACGTTTTTAATAAAACGTATGAAAAAAAAACGACACATTTTGACCCTAAACTTGACTCTCTGAATCTGTGACTGATCTATTCAATCTTGTCCTTCGATTTTCAACCTGTCACATCTTACTGGAGAGCCACAACACAGCTATGATACCACAAGCTAGGCAGCCACTGGCATCCTCGCTCTGGTTCTCTTCTTCCTGTTTTTAATTCGTCTCATTTGAAGTCCATTCTCGCAATATATAGATATCAAGGAGATATCTGAAGAAAGGATACCTGTAGGATACTTCAGGCGGCCAACGCCTCCGCGGCCCGGTCCCAGACCAGGCCAAATGTCTGGACTAGTGACAATTCAGAGAGCTTAGGAGTACACTTCTAAATCAAATCTGCAGTGCTGATAATGCTAGACCATGGTAATGAAGTGACTTGAGGTATAATGCTGTTAAGAATTTACAATCAAACTCTGGTAGAACCTAAAAGAGTCAGAGGAAGAGAGAGAGAGAGAGAGAGAGAGAGAGAGAGAGAGAGAGAGAGAGAGAGACAGACAGAAACCAGACAGAGAGCTAGAGAGTAAGGGGATCCTACACACCACTGGATGAAGGATGGATATGGACCCTACTGTATCCTTCTGACCACAAGAACTGCGTCAACTCTTTCCTTCTTCTCCCATTGTTCCCACTCTCCTTTCACAATCTATTCCTTGCTTATCTCCTTTGTCCTCCTCCCGTAGTTTTCTTTTTTCTCATTCTCTTTGTACTCTGGCTCCCTCATTCTCCACTCTTCGTCAATGCTCATTTATTGCATTCTTCTTCGTTGCTCTTCAAGTCTTCGAAATTTCTTACCATCCCTTATCCTAGGTTATCTACACATGCTGCTATGTATGATAATTTATGAAATTATATTTATGTGTACCCTCTACCCAATAACTACTTATTCTTTTTCAATTACCTTTCCTAAAACCACCCTTTCCCTATTACCCTTTCCATTATTTAGCTATTCTACTCCCTTTTATTTGCAACTAAAACCATCCACGGTTTCCTTTCCCAAACCCACCACCACCACCACCACCGCCACCACCACCTCCACCACCATCACTATTACCACCATCGCCAACCTATTACTATCCTCACAGGTGCAACAAGAATCACTACCACATCCACTACCAGTAGTACAATTAATTTGGCCATGAAGGACTTTAAGACGCACACACACACACACACACACACACGCCTAACAAGCTCACAAAACCCACACCTTTAAACATATCCGGCTGCCTCTGCTTCTGTATCTATGCCGGATTTTCCAAGCCCTTAACCGAGGAAGGAGCCCAAAATGGATGTAACATCGAACTCTCCTCAAGAAAGCTTTCCGATACTAAGAGAAAGTTTTATTTTTTCCTCTCTTTTGTCCCGAAAGTCGTCACAAGATGTATTTCTTTTAAAAACAATTTTTCCCAATTTTCTAAATACACACACACACACACACACACACACACCAACACACACATCACACACACACACACAAATATATATATATATATATTTATATATATATATATATATATATATATATATATATATATTTATATATAGAAATACAGCAACAAAAGAAGATACAGCAAACAGGAACATAAGTAACAGCATCCCAGGCAGTGGCAGAAGCATCAGCAACAAGAGTAGCATAAGCAATTCTTCGTCAGTAACATCAGAGGCATCAGCAACAGTGCCAGCAATAACAGATACATCAACAGCAACAGCGGTAACAGCAACAACAGCACATGGCAGCAACAGAAGCATGAACATGAGTACCAACAACAGCAGAAGCTGTGAAAAGGTGACTTTTTGTGTGCAGTTCTGGGCATTTATTTAAGGACACGTTTAGCCACGAGTGGCTTCATCATTTCTTAATATTACAATATACCCTGACCGGTGTGAATATGATAACGGTATACAGTACCGAGAAGGTGATAAGTAAGACACATATGCAACAGTTAGGTATCTGTTGCACATGTGTTTTATTTATCCTGAACGGTACACAAGTGCCATTTTCCACAGTTTACCTGTATCACTACACCACTTACAACAGCAGAAGTTGCAGGAGCAGCAGCCAGCAGCAGCTAAAGCAGGACCAACAACAGCAAAAACAGAAGCAAATACCGAAGCAGCAACAGCAGCGGCAGAAGCACCTTCGCTGGGTAGGTGTACAGGTAGGCAAGGGAAGACTTGCATATACAACACAGGTGTGGCCTAATAGGGACCTTTGAATGGCTGAACTTGGAGGAGCACCCACCATACAGGGGTCCCACGAAGACGCACTTTGAGGCCCAATGGTCGGTATTTTAGATTTATACCGTCGAGGTGAGGAGGGAGAGACTGGGGAGTAGGGGGGGTAAGTGCCTTGCTCCGCTGGGGTCATTATGTGGCTTGGGTAAGTGAGTTGTTGGGGAAGGAGGCCTTAGGCCCTTAGGATAAAGAGGCCTTAGGCTGAAGGGTTAGGAGTAGCAGGAGGTTGAAAGAGGAAAGACTAGGAATGGGTGGATGCAAATTAGCTGAAAAAGGTATAATCGGGGTTTATTTGCAGCGTATAATTCTGTTCTTTTCTTCATGTCTTTTTACAAGCTTAGGTTAAGAGTGCCTAGATTTATTTTACAAGGTAAAAGTCGTAAATGTTAGCTAAGTAAATCTAAGGGTCTAGCTTTATCATTAGATTTATATAATTTTAGCTGGTCTCCCTCGTTTCTCCTCCGCATCCTTCTCTCTCTCTCTCTCTCTCCCAGTACCGTATAGTAAAGCCGACCAGGTTACAAACGAGGGCGGGTGTCAGAGAGTGCGGGCTGGGCAAGATGCTGGGTTGGGCGTGGTAAATATAAGAAAGCAATCTTGGCAGAGGTACAGAGAGGAGGGAGGACGGGCCACATGGCTGGATGGCTGCTCAACACGCTACTTGCTGGGGTGGGCCCATGTGGTGATGCCAGCCCACTCATACCCTATTCCTAGGTGGGCAGAGCCCGTGATGATGCCAACCCTCTCATATCAACCCACACCCCTTCACACATATACACTAAAATAACCACACACACACACACACACACACACACACACACACACACACACACACACACACACACGAGCTGTGACCGGACCCCTACTACCACAAATAGGTGAGTACAAATAGGGGAGTACACAAACACACACTAAACAGGCCAAGTGTCTGTCGACAAGCACCTTTGACGAATGGTAACTAACACAAAACAATAATTAATATATATATATATATATATATATATATATATATATATATATATATATATATATATATATATATTATATATATATATATATATATATATAATACACATTCCAAGTATTTTTTTAATAAGAATTTTACCATTTAACCAGACAGCTTTTTTAGACGATTCCTTATCATCATAAACAATTATCATCATAAATGATGGTATCACCATCATTTATGATGGTGATACCATCCATATCATTATCACTGTCATCACTCTCATCATCGTCGCCAAAATAAATATGATCACCATCTCCTCAAGACAATTACGTTAATGTCATGCAGGTAATTTTCTTTGTAGGTGATTTGTTGAGGCGTGTGTGGGTGGGCCAATCGTGGGAGACAGTCTCCCTCTCCCCCACCAATCACAGGTGGCGACCAGGCCCAGTGGGAGGGGATTACCAGCCACAACTTATGAGTGGTTGTGGGTCATAAATCATGATACTAGCCAGCCGGCCAGCCAGCCAGCTAGCCAGCCAGCTAGCCAGCCAGCCGGCTAACCAGCTACTCAGTTAACTGGCTAGCCAGCTAGAAAGTAAAGCCATCAAGCCTGTTAGCCATCTGGCGAGCCAGCACTCAAGCCATATAGCCAACCAGCCTCCCAAAGATTCCATGGTCGGGATTAATCAGTGTTTTCGATAGTATCCCTGAGAAGTTATATATGCATACATTCTCAGGGATATCTCTCTGAGAAGGATACCTGTAAGGTATTCTCCCACATTGATATTCACACGCCCTAAACTCTCCCCAGCATTCCACATTCCATTGACACACATCCCCTTTATACACATACCACCCTTCCTTGCATCGCTGATACCTCCTATCACATCTCTCCCACCCCTCCCTTAACCCACATCCCTACACATCCCATCAGATCCCTAACAAGACCCAATCTTCAAAGGCACCCATGGCTCCTCTCACCAAATTCAAATAGTGAGATAAAGAGAGAGAGAGAGAGAGAGAGACGGCCATCTGGTTCACAGATGGCCTACAGATGGCTCTAACGCCACACTGTACTTTATGTGTTTGTTCCATAGCAATTAATTAAGGACTAAAAAATTAACTATTATATAGATAATGCTTGAGTCAGGCTTTAAAATGAATTGAAGTAAGATAAGAGCTCTTAAACTATAAAAACGAGGAAGAGAGAGAGAGAGAGAGAGAGAGAGAGAGAGAGAGAGAGAGAGATGAATGTGTGTGACTATGAATGTGATTGTATTTAAGTGAGTGTGAGTGTAATTGTGAGAGTGTGTGTGAGTGCGAGAGCACAAATGATCTACTACAGCTCCTGCTTCTCTGTTCCGTGTGAAGAGCGTCCCATCTTCTATCACTGAGAAGGCTTTTTTCTTAAAGAATGGAAAGCCACAATAACGTGACTTGATAATGGTCCAGGACGGACCGAAACATCGTAGGACGGACCGAAACGTCGGGTGCGGGTTCACTGGAGTAAGATTCTTCCTGTTCCTCTCCCAAGAAGCAACTGGGAGAAGCCACCGCTTGTAAGTTCTGGTGGTAGACAGGTAGCCTGATCGACCAGTTTGTCAATGCCATCCGTACGTAGACCATTGTATGCACCACAGCCTGGCTGATGGTAAACAGACTTCAATAACTTATCAAGTTCCCTCTTGAAGACAGCTAATGGTCTGATGGTAGTTCCTCTTAAGTAGGAAGCTAAGGTTCTTGTTTCCCCTTCCTCTTAGTGCACTCATTGCATCTTAGCTTTTCACAGAAAGTATTTTGCACACTCAGTTAATTTTCTTGCTTTCAGTTTGAGTGATTTCGGTGTGCAGATTTGAGATCAATCGCTCCAGAAATTTTCCAAGTGCTGATTATGATGTACCTTACTCGCCTACGTTTCAAGGAGTACAGCAGAAGAGTGGCAGATAACTCTTTCAGGCATCGTCAATGCGGTACAAAGCTGCCAACCCGCTTTGTGTATCATAGTTTTGCTGATCCACCAGTGGCCATTTTGAACAACCAGGTTTGAGTATCAGTGTAACTAGCCCCACCAGAGAGAGAAACGTACCAAGGTGAGAAAGAGGAGGAGGAAAAACTAGCGAAAGAGGAGAAAACTAGACAAAGAGGAAAACACTAGAGAAAGAGGGGAAAGCTAAAGAAAGAGGAGAAAAACTAGAAAAAGATGAGAAAAAGCTAGAGAAAAAGAAGAAAAACTAAAGAAAGAGGAGGAAAAACTAGAGAAAGAGGAGAAAAACTAGAGAAAGAGGAAAAAAAACTAGAGAAAGAGAAGTAAAACTAGAGAAAGAGGAGAAAAGCTAGAGAAAGAGGAGAAAAACTAGAGAAAGAGGAGAAAAACTAGAGAAAGAGGAGAAAAACTAGAGAAAGAGGAGGAAAACTAGAGAAAGAGGAGGAAAAACTAGAGAAAGAGAAGAAAAATCTAGAGAAAGAGGAGAAAAACTAAAGAAAGAGGAGAAAAACTAGAGAAAGAGGAGGAAAAACTAGAGATAGAGGAGAAAAAATAGAGCACTTTGGAATAAATGATGTGCAAAAATCTTTAAATATCGTTATATAAAGAGTATAATAAAATAAATGCCAGATGGAAAGGAACGTTGAAGTATGAGGGGAAAGAATGCAATTTGTCCAGTGTAAGTAAAATGTATGATAAACTGGAAAATGGAGGAGAAGGAGAAGGAGTTGGAGAAGAAGAAGAAAAAGAAGAAGAAGAAGAAGAAGAAGAAGAAGAAGAAGAAGAAGAAGAAGAAGAAGAAGAAGAAGAAGAAGAAGGAGTAGGAGGACAAGAAATGATGAAGAAGATGACGAATAAGATGATGAAGTTCTCTCTCTCTCTCTCTCTCTCTCTCTCTCTCTCTCTCTCTCTCTCTCTCTCTCTCTCTCTCTCTCTCTCTCTCTCTCTCTCCCTCTCCCTCCCTCTTTTTTTTTTTTTTTTTTTTACACAGGGTTTGACAAGGTTAGGTTAAGGATCCCTAGCTTTATTGACAAGCTATTTACAAGTTAAAGATTCCTAACTATTGGCAAGCTAAGAGCTGTTACCTTCATCAGCTCATTTCAAAGCATTTTTATTGTCATGAGACATACAAGTAGGGAACAGCATGAAGTTGGAGCCATCTGTGGAGCCAGCATTTTCATTTGATCAACTGACTTTATCTCGTTGACAACATTATGCTGTACGAATGTGTTCCATACTCGAGTCATCCTGGGGATAAATGGTCGCAGATGGAGTGATGTTCTGTTCTCACATGAACTCTCCTGCAGCTTCCTCGTTCTCTTTCGGTCTACCCGTTTTCCCTCGTCTTCCCTCCCTCCTCTCTCTCCCACTCTCCCCTCTCTCTCCCATCTCTCCCACTCTCCCCTCTCTCTCCCCTCCCTCCATCCCATTCTCCTTCACACGGCACTTCTTTCCCTCGTGCATCTCCATCGCCTTCCCCTCATTTGAATCCCTTTTCTCTCCTCTCTCTCTCTCTCTCTCTCTCTCTCTCTCTCTCTCCTCTCTCTCTCTCTCTCTCTCTCTCTCTCTCTTCTCTCCCTCCTTCCTCCTCCTCTAAGACAGGTCATTCGTCGGCCTGAGAGATGGTTGACCAATATCTCTCAGCCCTCCAGATACTAAGTGGGTGAGTGGGTTGGTAGGTGGGTGGGTGGGTGGGTGGGTTGGTGAGGGAGTATGTAGGAGGGTGGGTGTGTGAGGTACTATGTTGGAAGGTGGGTGGGTGTGGGAGTATGTTCGTGGATGGGTGGGTGAGGGAGTATGTAGGAGGGTGCGTGGGTAAGGGAGAATGTTCTTGGGTGGGTGAGGGAGTAGGTAGGTAGATGGGTGGTGAGGGAGTAACAAGATGGGAGGGTGAGTGAGTAGGTAGGTGGGTGGGCAAGTGTAGGTAGGCTAGCTATTTTGCGACTCATGAGTGATTGGGTTGATGGGTGAGTAAATGGGTTGATGAGTGAGTAAATGGGTTGATGGGAGAGTGAATGGGTTGATGGGAGAGTGAATGGGTAGATGAATAAGTGAATGGGTACGTTTTTTTGTAGTGAGTGGGTGAGTGCTAAAGGGTGGGTGTGTGGGTGTTTGATAGATTCTTTGGGTGATTGCGTGTATTTTGGTGGGCGAATGGGGAGACAGCTGATGAGGGAAGAGAGGGTGGAGGAAAGGGGAAGAGGATGACAGAGTTGGGGTTTGAAGTTTCATAAGTGTTAGCAGTGTTGCCAGAAGTCTATTTGTTAAGTGTTACCAGAGTGGCAGAGGTAAATCAGATGGTATCGTTGAAGCTTGATGCGTTTCTGATCAGCCTCGACGATCAGTTAGACCCCTCGTTAATCACAGCTGGGCCCGTTCGTTAATCAGAAGCGAGTCGTTCATCACTAAGGACCCGTTAATCAACAGTAAGGCGTTAATCATCGATAGTGCTTAATCACAGAGGCGATCGTTACTCACAACGGACAATCTTCAAACAGCATCGCTCGTTAATCCCAACGAAGCCCGTTTGTCAAGCACGACTTTGACTTTATCAGGAGCGAGGCGCTATGGGAGCGTAAACCTTAATCACACTGTCGTTTATAATAAGGAACAGTTTATCGAAGGGTCCTCGTTAATCAGAAATCGCTCGTTGATTACGAAATAGAGTAGCGAGTTAGAGAGACAGAGAAAGACAGGGAGAGAGAGAGAGAGAGAGAGAGAGAGAGAGAGAGAGAGAGAGAGAGAGAGAGAGAGAGAGAGAGAAGAGAGAGAGAGAGAGAGAGAGAGAGAGAGAGAGAGAATGTGAAATAGATGAACAAAAGTTAATAAGGAGTCTTAGTGACGAATATTCTAGCAGAATAGCATAAGAACTCCAAAATAACTTTATCCTGGTGAGTACAGAGTAACTTACTCCTGGAGGATTACATAGTAACTTTTTCCTGAAGGTCTCCAGAGAAACTTCTTCCTGGAGAAGTTCAGAGTAACTTTCTCCTGAAGGCCTCCAGAGTTTCTTCCTCCTGGAGGCCTCCAGAGTTTCTTCCTCGTGGAGGAATACAGAGAAACTTTCTGCTGAAAAAGTTTGGTTTCGATTACAAATAAAATCAAAGACGGTCCATCAGAGGATAAGCTGGTTTTTTCCTCCTGCCTCTGTGAGAAGAGTCTTCCATAACAGTGATTAGCGTGTCGATGGCGTGCCCTTGCGGTAGTACGTCTCGGCAAGTTGCAACACTCTGGCCGCCTCGCCAATCCTTGCAAGCTCTCTATCAAGATACCAGGCTCGTGGGTTACTAAGAAGATACTAAGTGCGGGTTATTTATGAATTGTTCCAGCCACAGTATTGTGGCTTAGCTGTGAAGTGTTCCAGACTCGGTATTGTGGATTAGTTATGAATTGTTCCAGACACAGTATTTTGGGTTAGTTTGTAAATTGTTCCACTCACGGTATACTGACTTTACAAAATACATCCGTATATCTCTTTGAAATACATGTTTGGCTGGGCAGATAGAGACTGGTGCCTTGATACTTATGAAAAGTTCCTGGTTCAAGGAACTGGAGCCACAATCTTTATTGAACAAACTGATTACATTCCAGTCTCATTCACTGCATACTCCGCACTGGTTTAGCGCTTCATCCACAAATAAAATATGTGCATTTCTTAATTATAAACCAGTTTGAGGGGGCTGCAGTCCCTCTATAGTATCTCGCGCATTTGAATAATGTAACTTGTTACTGTTTTTTTAAATTTTCTTTCTCAAAGAGGGTTCGATTCTTTTTATCCGAGGCCCGAAGCCCCTCTCTTCCTGACGAGAGTTGCTGGTGTCAGTATCCGACTAGCGAACGGAAGATCGAATCTCCACGGTTTCTTGCACAAAAATGGAACAAGCGAGTTTATCTCTTTAAGAAAGGCAATGTCGTGCATTTCGAGCGCTAGCACAATGTAAACAATGGCTCTACGCATGCATTATATACGCACCAAATGACTACGCAGTGACGTAAATTATTATCGAAAAAAATGACTGTTCAGATCTGCTAATTGAGGATTGCTTAACATGACATGCAAAATGCCTGTAGCACGAGCCAGGTTGATTGTACGAGCGCCGGGAAAAACTGGCGAACGTATGTGAGAACTTTGGTAAGTAGGCCCATAGTACCAGCTCTCTACACTACGATCAGCAGGGAGAAGTCAGCAGCTGGTCCTGCTGTTGCTGTGACCAGTCATAGTAACGAATCACAGAATTCAGCACGGGCGCGAATGTGTGAGTGTGTGTGTGTGCGTATGTATGTATGTGTGTGTGTGTGTGTGTGTGTGTGTGTGTGTGTGTGTGTGTGTGTTGTGTGTGTGTGTTGTGTGTGTGTGTGTATGTGTGTGTGTTGTGTATGTGTGTGTGTGTGTGTGTGTGTGTGTGTGTTTTGTGTGTGTGTGTGGTGTGTGTGTGTGTGTGTGTTTCCTTTACTTGCAAATATACGACAAAGTCCAGCACACAACACTTCTAAGTCAGATAAAGTCTAATTCAACGAGAAAAAAGGAACAACCTGGAGTGAAAATTGGATCATTAACACTACAAATGAGAGATTTTGATCAGAGAAACATCTCAGTTGCTGAGCGAAACATTTTGGTGCAAATGATGTACTGTCAGCAATAGTCATTCAAACAAAGGCGTTGCAAAAGAAGCGAAACGTTGTCATCTTCACGAAACGCTTAGGGTTCCTCAGAGACTTGTTCCAGGCCACATTTTCTTGTACAAATGATTAAAAAGCGTATGAAAATCTCAACATTCTCTGACTGCGCGACACTAGAAGCACTACTGATGACAGTGAGAGACGGAAGAACTTGAGCATAGGGAGAGAGCCTTCGATTCCTCTTCCCTGATGTATCTGTTACCTTTCCGGCAGGTCACCTAGTAATAGACTAATAGGTCTCCTGCATTCAGTCTTTCCCACTTTCTGTCTGCCTGTCCCTCTGTCTCTGTCTCTCTCTCTCTCTAGCAATCCACTGAAAAGACCTTGAAAGGAAGACTCGTCGTTCTTTAGCTGAGAAAAATACGATCTCAAATATACCGCTGCTTATAGTAGTCAGTTCCATTTTGAACCGAGAGAAGTACGTAGAGGAAGTAGTAAGGAAAGGAGTAGTTCAAATGGTAGAGGGAAAGGGGGAAGGGGAAGAGGAGGAGGGAGGGAGAGAGAACGAAAGTTAAGGGGAGGCGAGAGAGGAGAGAGAGAGGATTGATCTTGGAGAGAACTGAAGCCTCGGAAACAGTACGTAGTGAGAATGAGAGGATGTGTTGGAAGGCAGGAATGGGATGGAGGATGTAGAGGGAGGGAAAGAGGGAGGGGGAATGGGGAGAGTTAAAGGAAGGGGGAAATGAACGGGAGAAGGAAAGGATAGCGAGAATGAGAGAGATGATACCTGCTATGAGAAACGTAGGGAAAATAATATGTGAGGAGGGTAAGTGGAAAATTAAAATGGAGAGTCAATTATAGGGAGGAAAAAAAAAACTATCTGGGAAAGATGAGAAAGAGGTAGGATTGAAAAAGGAAGATATGGAAGGGGTGTGAGCAAGGAAATAAGAAGGGAGGTGAGGGATGTCTGGGAGGGGGAGGTGAGGGATGTGAGAGAGGGGGAGGTGAGGGATGTGAGAGAGGGGGAGGTTAGGGATGTGAGAGAGGGGAGGGTGAGGGATGTGAGAGAGGGGGAGGTTAGGGATGTGAGGGAGGGGGAGGTCAGGGATGTGAGAGAGGGGGAGGTCAGGGATGTGAGGGAGGGGGAAGCTAGAGACTCGACTACCTCCAATAGTGTTGAAGTCGGCCCCAACTTGTTTCAGTACTTAATTATCACTGCAGAGGAACTCTAAGAGATCGCATTGCAGAGTTGGGGGAGGAGAAGGAGGGAGGAGGTGTAGATGGGAGAGGGAGAGGAAGGGGGAGGAAAAGAAGAGGAGGGAGGGAGGGAGGGAGAGAGGGAGGGAGGGAGGGAGTAAAAAAAAAGGGGTAATGAGGAGGTGGGAGGGGAGGAGGAACTTGGATGTTGGGAGTTGGGATGGGTGGGTAGGGGTACCCCTCTCTGTAATCATCTGTATCTTCGTTATCATCATCGTCTTGATCAGCATTCTCATCCACTTATCCTCATCATGGTAATTAGCATTGTTGTTGCAGTGTTGTTATTTTTTATTACTGTTGTTGTTGATGTTATGATGTTATTGCTGTTTTATTATTATTATT
Source organism: Cherax quadricarinatus (assembly GCF_026875155.1). NCBI lineage: Eukaryota > Metazoa > Arthropoda > Malacostraca > Decapoda > Parastacidae > Cherax > Cherax quadricarinatus. The sequence continues at coordinate 23,461,813 of NC_069427.1, read as the reverse complement.
ATTATTATTATTATTATTATTATTATTATTATTATTATTATTATTATTATTATTATTATTATTTTTAAAACCATTATTATTTTTTATTATTGTTATGATGACGATGATGATGATCATCGTCACAATCCTAACTGTCGCTGCTATAACACAGGAGAGAGGAAAAGAGACGGATCATGTTGTTGGGTTTCCTGGGCCATCAAGGATACCGGCAGGATTCCAGACGGACTCTGGGACATCCTTCATGATCTCTCCAGGTAAATTCTGGCCCCCGCCACTTTCCACTTCCTCCTCTTCCTCCTCTTCCTCCTTCATCTCTTCTTCGTCCTCTTCTTCCTCCTCCTCCTTCTGTTCTTCCTCGTCGTCTTTCTTCTCCATTCCTTTCTGGCTTTTCTTTGCATCTCTATCTCTGTCTCTCTGCCTCTGTCCCTTTATCTGTCCATCTTCCTCTCTCTCTCTCTCTCCCCTCACTTATGATGATACATCATGTTCTACCTTTCTTTTCCTGCCTCACACACACAACACCACACACACACACACACCCACACACACACACACACCACACACAACACACACACAACACACACACACACACACACAAACCAGGAGCTGAGACTCGACCCCTGAAACCACCAACAGATGATGTCATCCTCACTATACAAACACAGAAGAGGAAAGGAAAGATACGCATGAATTTACAAACCTACAAACACGCTCATACACACTTATACACCCATACACACTATACGCACATAACATTCATTGATAAAAAGCGTCCTAATAACAGTGGCATAAATAACTCCAGTAATTGTTACGTATATTCCCGTAAATCACAATCTCTATACGATATAATATCTTTAATAACCGCTAATTAACATTCTGTTTTTTAACGAGAAACCATTTTTTTTTGTTGTTTTTGCTTTCCGGTTAAAAGGATTAGAGCAATAAATTCGCTTAATCGGCCCAGTGTATCAGAAGGTAATTCCTCACCGTGTTTTTCCCTTTAAGTTTCTTCTTCATTATCTTAATGTATCGTCCGCCGGGACTATTGCACGACCATTACTCATCGGAAACTCGAAATTGGTACAACATAGTATCGCCATATATCGATTTTTCTCCCTCTTTCTTTTGCAGGGCTGTAAATACAGAGTGTTTCAAAATGATAGACCCAATTTCAAACCAACATGCATAGAAATCGAGTTCATATTTTAAAACACCCTGTATATATATATATATATATATATATATATATAATATATATATATATATATATATATATATATATATATATATGTTGTGTGTGTGTTTGTGGTGTGTTGTGTGTGTGTGTGTGTGATTGGGTGTGTGTGTGTTGTGTTATGTGTAGTGTGTGTGTGTTGTGCTGTGTGTGTGTTGTGTTTCGTGCCGAATAGGCAGAACTTGCGATCTTGGCTTAAATACAACGCAATCTTGCCATATTAGGACAAGTGAAAATCTGTGTATGCAATAATTTACACAAAATCATTCTGAACCTAACGAAAAAAAATATATTCTCACTGTCTTGTTAGTATTAAATTATTGAAATTCAAAATTAATATTATTATATTGGGTTAGCTAAAATAATTTGCTCTTGTTATAAAAAGGTTCAGAAAGTTTTCAAAGATTCTTTGGTGCAAAATTAATTTTTTACATTAACATTAATGAAAAAATATATCTTTAAACGATATAAGAGAAAATTTCAGAAATGACTTAATTTTAAATGAGTTCTGCTAATATACCAGTTTTAATATTCGGCACGACACACAACACACTAATATATATATATTATATTATATATATATTATATAGTTATTATAGATTATATTATATATATTGATAATATGATTAGTAGTATTATTTATATATATAATAATTATTGGTGGTGGTGTGGTGTGTGTGGTGTTGTGTGCTGTTGTGGTGTGTGTATGGTGTTCGTGTTGTTCGTGTGTGTTACTCACCTAATGTGTTGCAGGGTCGTATCAGCTCCTCTGGCCTTGCCTCTTCACGATCCTATAGCGCTCCTCTCCCTCCTGCTTCCTACTTTGTCATACCTCTTCTTAAAACTATGTATGGTTCCTGCTTCCACTACTTCACTTGCCAGGCTGTTCCACTTCCTGATGACTCTATGACTAAAGAAATACTTCCTAACGTCCCTGTGACTCGTCTGAGTCTTCAACTTCCAATTGTGACCCCTTGTTTCTGTGTCCCCTCCCTGGAACATCCTGTCTTTATCCACCTTGTCTATTCCCCGCAGTATCTTGTATGTCGTTATCATGTCTCCCTTGACCCTTCTGTCCTCCAGTGTCGTCAGTTTGATTTCCCTCAACCTTTCCTCGTACGACATTCCCCTGAGCTCTGGAACTAGCCTTGTTGCAAACCTTTGTACTTTCTCTAACTTCTTGAGGTGCTTGACCAGGTGTGGGTTCCAGACTGGTGCTGCATACTTCAGTATGGGCCTAACATACCCAGTGTACAGTGTCTTGAATGATTCCTTATTAAGGTATCGGAACGCTATTCTCAGGTTTGCCAGGCGCCCGTATGCTGCAGCAGTTATTTGGTTGATGTGTGCCTTCGGTGACGTGCTCGGTGTTATGGTCACCTCAAGATCTTTCTCCCTGAGTGAGGTCTGTAGTTTGTGTGTGTGTGTGTGTGTGTGTGTGTGTGTGTGTGTGTGTGTGTGTACTAGAGTTTATTACTCGGTAAAAACGGGTTCATTTCGACACGTTTTGTTTTTCCATATCCCCAGAGGAGTTTTGCGACATAATGGTCAGGGACAGACCGAAACATCATCGTGAATTTCATCTTTCAAGTGTATTTCGTGTACTGTTCCAGCTATTTAATGTGACATTTTTTTCCGTTCTTATCTGGTGAATTAAACGGAGATTTTTGTTTTTAATTCCGTGAAGTTGTTTTCCGATATCAGTTTCTGCTTTGTAAGCAAAAACAAGCAAGTTTCACGTCCGGTTCTTCTGTCTTCATTGATTAATATTTTCTGCCCTAAAATTGCATGGCAGAAGACACCTCGTTTAGGGACCTCCAATTATTATTATTATTATTATTATTATTATTATTATTATTATTATTATTATTATTATTATTATTATTATTACTGTTATATTATTATTATTATTTATTATATTATAATCACTGGCAAGCACCAAACTCGTGGGAGGCAGAAAGCTTCTGGGGGAATGGATGATAATCAGTTCGATCAGAGGAAGAAAGGATAGTCCCAGTAACGTGAATCAAGAGAATTCCACCAAGGTCAAGGGACCTTCCTTGAAGGGACCTCCTGGGGTACACGTTTGACGAGTTCATTCTCCTTTCTATTCTTTCTTAAACTTTCCTTTCACCTCTAATTTAACGCTGGACTATAGTTTTTTGCGTTTATTTTATTTGTGAGATTTGAATTTATTTGTTTTTAGGTACAGACGAAAGGTCTCTGCTATACTGTTCTAACCTCAATTGTCTAGATCAACTGGATGAATACAGACACAAATTGTAGAACAAGCTCATATTGAGACAACGTTTCGCTCTCTTTAGGCATTAATCAAGTTATCACAGAGCGAAACGCTGTCTACTTGTGTCTAATCATATCTAGATAATAATCCTAGGCAGCTAAGCCACAGCTAGTCTTAGAACGGTCCGTGGTATATCCTGCTATCTGACTTGCTCATGTACACTGAAGAAATGTTCTTATCACGCTAACATGAGATATATGAAGATCCAGAACTGGTTTAATATATACTCACTTTGGTCTTCATTACAGCGACGTAACATTAATGGCTATGACTGTAAGTACTGTGGGGCTTGTAAATGGCCTCTTAGAGAAGTGACTTACACAAATAAGCACCAGGGAATGGGAACCAAGTGATATCAGTAGTTTAGGCATTTTGTAGTTGGGTTGGAGAGTTTAGGCATTTTGTAGTTGGGGAGAGTTTGGGTGGTTGGAAAAGGGTGTGGGTTGTTAGGGGTTGGGGTGGTTGGTAGAAGTTGGGTATAGTTTGAGGAGGGCGTGGATTGTTTTGAGACAGTTGGCGTGGTTGGAAAAGGGTGGGGGTGGTTGGGGGATGGATCCTGGCTGGGGGTGGTGGAGGATAATTGCGGTGTAATTCCTTCCCTTCTTCCCCGCCATGCTGCTGCCGACTTGCCAGAAGTGATGGTGATTATCGTTGATTTTCTCAAGAGGGCTGCTGGCCTGCTAAACCCAGTTGGTCTTGATGCTGGTAAGCCTCGCTCGGGAGCCATCTAGGAGTACTTACGTCTCCCCGAAGCCAAGAGGTTTGCCACTCTGAAGCCAGGGGAGGGGATTCGGACGAAGGCGGCGGTCCCGTAAATTCCCTACTGCTGTCGCCGATCTCATGATTTGGTGGGCTTCAATTGTTGTCAAGCTACTCAGATTTCCCCCTTTACTATCTCTAGTTTATATCCTGACCACATCCCCGCCTGAAAGTGATCATGGGGGGCTTTGAACAAAGTATTACACAGACCCTCGCAGAACCTCGGGGTCTCATGAGTTAGGAAGGTCGATGAGTTTGTTTTATGCCATGTGTACATAGCATAAATATTTTTATACAAGATAGGTAATGATGTATGCCTAAGGACATGTCGTTGAACCCTTCAGTGATGTGTTATCTCCGTGTTTTAGGCTTTATAAGAGGTCGAAACTTAAATTTTATAGCTGTGTGATAAATAGCTTTACAAAATTTTTTTAAATTTGATTTTGAGGTAAATGATGCTTGGTCGAAAGGTCTGAGAGGGTGAATGCGCATTCCGAGGCTGAGTAATGCTGATTGTGTGCCGGGGCTGATATATGTTTGCATTGTCGAGTTGCTGACAAGTTCTAAGTTTTTGCAGTAATAATAATTAATCAAACGTGCTTTGCACACAAGGAAACAACACAAGGACTAGTTACAGGAAAATAAGTCACAACAAATCGCACAGCCCCAACACGTACACATGCGCGAATACTAGCAACACGACATCAATCATACACAATACAATAATACTACATCATCACACACACACACACACACACACACAAACACACACAAACAAGAGATCACAACTCACACACACAACCACACACCAACACCACAACCAACGGGACACACACACACACAAAACACACACACACACACACAACACACACACACACACACAACACACACACACACACACACACACACACACACACACATACACACACACACACACACAAGAGAGTCACAGAGCTCCCTAGACACAAGATGCCAATCAGGTGGCAGTTAGGACCCTGTTAAGGGACTCTGGTGGTGAGGGAGAGCCAACCACCTGACTGGTTGGAAATGGCTCATAACTGCCTGCTTTATGAGTCATTGGTCTGCAGTACGAGGACTGTCTCAAGTTTGTAGGAGTTTTTATGGCTGCAAGGTCAATCGAGGTGTCCCGTAGCAGGAGTGTTGGGGAAAGGGGTTTGGGAAGAGTGGGGGAGGACTCGGATTAGAAATGGGAGGGGAAGAGAGTGGAGAGGGTGGAGGGAAAAGTGGGAAAGATGTTGGGATATAGGTTTTGGGAAGGGATATGTTGGAATGAGGAGAATAAAATAAGGAGATATTTGCAAAAAGGGAAAAATATGAAGTGTTTGGGGAGTGAATAGAGGAGAAGAGAGGGAGATAATTAGGTAATGTATTTCTTAAACAAAATTGGAAATACGTATATGCAGCGTGCTGTTACCTTATTTTGAACGACAGTTAGAAAGTGGGAACAGAACGTCATATACCATAATTAGGATGGAGTTCAGATTGTGGAAATATGTCACCTGAGCTGGGAGACATCAGGATGTCAAATGAGGACATCGTCAAGTACTCCAGTAAAGGTTGTTGGGTATATTGTATTGAAAGGTAAAAACGCAAGTGTAGAAGTGTAAAAGAGGAAACTGCACAGCTGCCTCCGCCAGGGGGCCGATCAACCCTGCTGTGATGGATATGTAGGCCAGCTTGTGGCCATCAGGAGCAGTCTGTTGAACGGGCAGTCAAAAGTAAAGCCTGGCCCCAGGCCGGGCTGCCAGGTTAGAAAAACTCTCGAAACCAGTCATGGGTATGTAGATTCGTGGGGGATATGAGAGATTTATTGAAAAAAAAAAACACGAAATAGGCTGGTCGGCGAGCACTGAAATATATGGAGTGAATGGAGGGAAATGTGCGGAGGGAATGGAGTTAAGTATAGGGCGGAGATGAAGTAAGACATTGGGAGGTGAAGTCGGATCTCTCTTCTCTCTCTCTCTCTCTCTCTCTCTCTCTCTCTCTCTCTCTTTACACAGTTGCAGTATCTACGTCCTCTTTATGAACTCTCTCTCTCTCTCTCTCTCTCTCTCTCTCTCTCTCTCTCTCTCTCTCTCTTATTAAATTGTAGTTCTGACACAATTTATGTATCATAGGACTTCGATTATTCATCTATGATACAAGTGAATTTTTAATAAATTTTAGTTACATAGATATCATAGTTTTTAATCGTGATTATTAGTAGTAGCTGTATTTCTTTTCTTCTTCTTCTTCTCTCTTCTTTTCTTATTATTATTATTATTATTATATATTATGTATTACGATATTATAATTATTATTATATCAAATAGATTACTATGATTGTGGTTTTTTATTTTATGTAATATTAAGTAGCAGTACTTAAGGTGTGTATGTGGTGTACAGTGTTGTGTGTTGTGTGTGTGTGTAATGCTCTCACATTTTATGGTTGCAGAGCTCGAGTCGTAGCTCTGCCCCGCTCTTCATGATTGCTACTTCTTCTCTTCCTGCTCATGAGCTTTATATATATTTTATATATATTATGTTGATAATTATTTTATATTATTATTTTATTTTCAACAAATAGATACTCATGATTTGTTTATTTAGTTTATGTAATATTTAGTCATTCAGTACTTAAGTGTGTGTGTGTTGTATTTTGTGTGTTGTATGTTGTTGTTGTGTGTTTTGTGTGTGTGTGTGTGTGTGTGTGTGTGTGTGTGTGTGTGTATGTGTGTGTGTGTGTGTGTGTGTGTTGTGTGTGTTGTGTGTGTGTGTTGTGTGTGTGTGTGCTCTCACCTATTTGTGGTTGCAGAGCTCGAGTCGTAGCTCCTGGCCCCGCCTCTTCACTGATTGCTACTAGGTCCTCTCTCTCCCTGCTCCATGAGCTTTATCAAACCTCGTCTTAAAACTATGTATGGTTCCCGCCTCCACTACGTCACTTTCTAAGCTATTCCACGGCCTGACAACTCTATGACTGAAGAAATACTTCCTAACATCCCTTTGACTCATCTGAGTCTTCAACTTCCAATTGTGACCTCTTGTTTCTGTGTCCCCTCTCTGGAACATCCTGTCTTTGTCCATCTTGTCTATTCCGCGCAGTATTTTATATGTCGTTATCATGTCTCCCCTGACCCTCCTGTCCTCCAGTGTCGTCAGGCCGATTTCCCTTAACCTTTCTTCATAGGACATTCCCCTCAGCTCTGGAACTAACCTTGTCGCAAACCTTTGCACTTCCTCTAATTTCTTGACGTGGTTGATCAAGTGCGGGTTCCAAACAGGTGTGTGTGTGAGTGTGTGTGTGTGTATGTGCATGTGTACCCACCTAGTTGAGGTTGCAGGGGTCGAGTCCAAGCTCCTGGCTCCTGTGTGTGTGTGTGTGAATGTGTGTGCGTGTATTGTACATTACTACACAGTTTCTTAGAAACACGCACGAAAATACGCACACGAATGCGCACGAAGATGCTAGAGCTTCCCGTATGAGGAAATTGATTTTTTTTTTCAACATTTCGAAGCTAAGGATCCTTAAAAAAATCAAGAGGACTCTTATGAAAATTTAATATATGTGTGTTACATGCTGAACTTTTCAAACTTTCACTTTTCACAAGGCCAGTGGAAACCTGACCCTATTAGTGCATAATGATTTGTCGGGGTAAATCAGCAGCATTATGATTTTATAGTCACTTGTTTGTTTCTCTGTTTTTTTATTATAATTCTGATGAAAAGATTTAAAAATATATTAAAAGCGTTAATAGCTAATAATCCTTTAATATAAAAAAAAAACTTCATTTAACGTTTAATTAGCAATGTATGAAAGATTAATGAAATATGTTTTTTATTATACCTTATTGCTAAAATATATACGAGTATATCATTATTTGAAGGTCTTGAGAAGCAACTCTTATTTCTTACCTCGTAATTGCTATTAGTGTTTACGTCGGTTACTCAACTGTTTATAGATAACTCTCACTAGCCAGCACGCTGAGATGCCCAGGGCCAGCAACAATTATACCTTATCCACTGCACGACCTTGTTTGATCCTACAAAGCACCACAGATGTGATGCTCTCAGTGGAAAAGACTCCAACTCAATCTCCAGGTTACAAGGGTATATACACCGGGAAGTGTGTATCTCTCTGAGTATATATACTGAGAATTTTCTTTAATCTCTATTTACATGTAGCCTTTAAGACCCTCGTGTGGTTTCAAACTCAATAAAGTAACCAGCGGCCTAGTGTTTTGTTTACCTAGTGGTGAACATTTATCTGGATGTTAGTAAAGTCTTGTGGCTTTCATCCTGAGGTGACCTAAAGGATATTAAACGGGATAATCCACACAGAGTCTGAAGATTATTGAAGTTATTAATATACATACGAGGCAGCACTAAGTCCAGTGCGGCCTTATAGCGCCTGTAAAATGAGAGTCAGTAAGATTCGATCTAAGGAAGAAGAGTATAGCTCCAGTGTCTAAAATCACGAGCCCTTCACCCGTATCAAGACACTTCCCGCGAGAGGAATAACCTTCAGAAAAATCTCACAGAGCCTTCTGTTTTTAATGTATGATCTATACACACCTACATAATATACAAAAGTCCTTAATCTAGGTAGAAGCAGATAGTTCTCAGTAGACGGTTTGGGTGTGGACTTCCAAGCTCTTTGCTGTCTGTTTTTCCAATATCTTTCCTTCCTTCGGCGCGTGCATCGCTGTGCAACTGGTTGCATCTCACTTTGCATCTGTCAGTCGTGAGGTTAGGAGGATGCCGATCTCCTTCTCCTGCTATCTCTGTCATGCCCGCTTGTCAGGCGCCTCCACGTGGCTGCCACAACAACCCAGACATAAAATTAACTTTTAACTGACACTACGTACCAATAAGACATAATAAAAACAGTAGAGCATTCTCACGAAGCAGAATAATTTATATTTTCAGTAAAGTATAGTCTTTAGGGATGCTGCTTCTCGGGAGAGGTAGGGAACGAAAGGTTGAAGGTGTGGGGAAGGGAGGGCGGAAAGGGTGGAAGGAAGGAAGGAAGGGGGAAAAGGAAGGTTGCGGAAGGGGACGGGGTGGGGAGGAAAGGGAAGGGAAGGGGTGGCGGTGTCTAACTCATGCCACTTGGACTTATGAGGTTTACGTCAGTAGGTTTTTTATAGTCATGCTTATTGACGTGAAGGGCGTCTGGCCCCTCTTGAAGCGATAACTTTCCCAAAGTCTTGCTCGAGACCCTTCTCTTCATCCCTTCCTTCCCTCCTTCCTCCTTGCATTCATATGCTGCAACCCACCCTACCTCTCTTCCTCCCTCTATCTATTTACCCTTCACCATCTTCCCTGCTTCCTTTCCCTTTCCCCTCCTTCCATCCTGAATCCTCACATGTAAACAGTCTCTTCTACTTGCGATCCTGGAAGCTAGAGAAGAGCACTTGATTCAAAGAATGGAGTTATCCTTCCATTCGTTAGAGCCAACCGGATTTCCACTCACGTCTTTTCCTTGAATATAATAATAATAATAATAATAATAATAATAATAATAATAATAATAAATAATAATAATAATATAATAATAATAATAATAATAATAAATAATAATTACAATAATAATAATAATAATAATAATAATAATAATAATAATAATAATAATAATAATAATAATAATAATAATAATAATAATAATTGGAAGCATGAAAAGATCACAATACCGTGTCTGGCACACTTAACAACAAATCAGTATTTTAGAAATGGAAATTAGGCGAAGTTTCTGTCGGTCTAAGACCATTATCACATTAAGTGTGTTTTGAGGCAAGTCTGGAAAACCAGTTCCAATGGAGGTGGGTACAGGCAGTAGGTTCACAGTGTGGGTACAGATAACCAGCTGTGCACCGTGGGTACAGGGAACCATGTGTGCAGTGTGGGTACAGTTATCAGGTGTGCGGGTGCACTCTCTGGGAGAAGAAAGTGAAGGTGCACGTAAGGTGTGTCCCCGTCAACCACTGGCGGAAGCGTCATACCCAAGACAGGTTTTCGGTCCGGTTTCTCCGGTCCTGTGGTCCGCCTGACTCACCGCACGGTAATGAGACTTTGTAGAGACAGTGAAAGAGAGAGAGAGAGAGAGAGAGAGAGAGAGAGAGAGAGAGAGAGAGGAGAGAGAGAGAGAGAGAGAGAGAGAGAGAGAGAGAGAGAGAGAGAGAGAGAGAGAGAGAAAGAGAGAGAGAGAGAGCTAAGGTAGGTAACAGCTCATAGCTTTGTAACATCGTCAGAAACTCTTAAGCTAACCCTGTGAAAACTCTTGAGTAAATAAAAAGAACGAGAGAGAGAGAGAGAGAAAGAGAAAGAGAGAGAGAGAGAGAGAGGGAAGAAAGCAGGTGTTAAGGGTACAAAACTAAAACCTATATTCGGACACAAACCATAGTCTAAAACAAACACACATTCACTACACCAAAGTTTGTGTTATGGAGCAAGCATCGTCCCACTGGGAAAAATATCACACAACACACACACACAACACACACACACACACACACACACACACACACACACACACACACACACACACACACACACACACACACCACCGCACACCACACACACACACACACACACACACACACACACACACACACACACACACACAACACACACACTTGAGCTCTGTTCTTGTAGCTACAACAGTAACAAACACAATCCTCCCACATCAAGGTGACTTGAACAAAAGTCTGTCCAAGGCTGTAGAAAGCAAGCAATTTCTAGGTAACCATTCATTGGACATTCCTGTTTGTACCAGCCGTCGGGTATAATCACCCACTTGCTACCGTCTTCAAGCTCTCTCCCATGACACGCCAAGACGCCTGCATGATTTACGGTTCCTGCGATATACGGCGGACAGGACCATGTATCGACATATCGCTGTTTACATTATCATTGAATGTGCGAACTTGTATATTTCTCTTTTATTACCACCCACAGCAATCTCATAAAATATGAAATGCAACACTCACCACAATGGCTTGAAGGATTAATGACACATAAAGTTTATTGTGGCATTTGCGGGTTGGGAATTGTGTTATCAATCACTCAGTCTCCTTCTATTCTAAATGTTATTGCCGATTTGCGCATTTTATTGTATGAGTAACATAAGGGAGGCGAATAACGGAAAGGAGAGACGAGATTTGACAGTAATGTTAGGAGGGAGGGGGGGTGAGTAAGTTGGAAGATGTAGAATGAACAGGATAAAAATATGAAGATTATTGAAGAGGTTAGAAAGCGTCAAGGTTTATAACTGTGTTACAAACGTGTCTCTCTGTTGTTCTGGTTAGGTTATATAATTCTGCCATTTAGAATTATTCTGTGAACATAGAAATTTGATAGGGGAGAGAGGTGGAGAGAGAGAAAGTGAGAGAGAGAGAGAGAGAGAGAGAGAGAGAGAGAGAGAGACAAAGAGAGAGAGAGAGAAGAGAGAGAGATGAGTGAATGAGAGAGAGAGAGAGAGACAGACAGACAGACAGACAGACAGAGAGAGACAACTCTTAGCTTGTCAATAAAGTTAGGAATCCTTAATCTAAGCTTGTCAAACCCTGTGTAAAGAGAGAGAGAGAGAGAGACAGACAGACAGACAGACAGACAGAAACAGAGACAAACAGACAGACAAACAGAGACAGACAGACAGAAACAGAGACAGAAACACACACACACAGACAGAGACAGAGGAAAAACAGACAGACTCCTGATGTGCATTATTAAGCACCTACATGGCCAGGAAAATACCAAAGGTTAAAAATAACTGATTTAAAACATTTATTTTCTTTTGATTTGCCATTTTTTCCAGTCAACAGTCGGAGATCTCACAGCCTCACACAAAGTCTGGCCGAGCATCCAGTGACTGATAACAACAAATCGCTCGTGTATTACGGTGTTACTTTCTCCCCAAAAGGAGACAACCTCAAGAATGAACATTTCGCCTCATGAAAGTATTCAATGCATTTTGAGAGTGTTCAGGTGTAGTGATATTTAGAGGAAGTATCGTAATAATAAAACTTTGCGTTATAAAAGCAATAACGACGATTTACTGAATACTAAAATTGAAGATGGAAGAAAAATAGAATGATAACAGTGGTAGAGGAATAATGTCAAGGGCACCATATGAATGAAAATATTGAGTGAATTTATTATTTATTATTATTATTATTATTATTATTATTATTATTATTATTATTATTATATTTTTATTGTTATATTATTATTATTATAATTATTATTAATTATTCTTCTAATATTATTATTAATTATTCTTCTAATATTATTGTTATTATTATCATTATTATTATTATTGTTATTGTTGTTGTTGTGGTTTTTATATGTAGTGCTAAACTCTTTTGGATCATTCAGAACAAGGAGATTGGAGGCTCGATCCTCCATTCTCTAATCTTGAGACTACGTAAATACAAAACTAATGTTAAAAACGCAAAGCTTGTTTATATTCCGTGACAAACACTTGTGAGAGTAATATAAGAGTGCGTGGCGGAAGCTACTTTCAGGGCGGCGGTCCGCCGATGGTCAGACTAAAACACGTTTTACGGGACCAGCCAGGCTAGTTGATGAAGCTAGTAGCAAAACACAGTGATCTCAGAGCGTTCGGTATGGCAAATCTCTCATTACGAGACATCCAAGCTGGTTTTTGCGTACAGCAAAATAGGAGTCTGAGTCCAATGCGCTCTTTATGGAAGGAGAAATTGAGTTGTAAGACTTAACTGGGCTGCGGGATCGTTCCGTGTCGGATGTCAACAAGTAAGTTCAGGTGGTGTAACAAGAGGAAGGAATTTTATTTTATCTGGAGAATCAAACACCACCGTATCTGGGTTCCTATTTTTGTTTTATATGAGTGGAAAGCGCTAAAGCGTAAGGGTCACATAGCATCATACATACCGTGGCTGAAATAATTCCCAACTAACCTATAATACTGTGGCTGAAAAAAAAATAACTTCTAATCCACAATACCGTGGTTGGAACAATTCACAACAACCTCCACGATATCGTGAATGGAATAATTCACAACTAATCGACAATACCTTAGTATGAACTAGTCACATCTAACTCAATATTAGTGTGGACAGAACTGTTCACAACTACCTTCACAATATTGTTAGTTGAATACTTCACAACTATTCCACAATCTGAGATTTTCGATAACGTCTCCAGAACAGAGCAAAACGTCCCTTAAAATTTCGTCTCCAGATAATTGGTTTATTACGATTTTTTTATATTCTCTAAACAATCCAGTAATTAACTACTTTTTCTGCAGTTTGCGTAATATTTTTTCCCTCCTCCTCAGATACGTGTTTTTATGCATATGCGGAGATTAGAGACAAGAATTGAAAATAATGAGAGGAAATTGGCGAGCTAAGTAATATCGGGGAGCCTTAAGATATGAGATGGGCTCCTGGGATCAGCAGCCGCTGACCAGGTGCCTTTAGAATACAGCACAACTGCACCTTTTACAAACAACAAACACGTGTTATCACAGAGCGATCGATTTTTAATCCCCACGATAACCCGCAGGAATGAGAATACACACACACGCGCCTCTAGCGGTAAGCTCCGATCGCTTCTGGAAAGGCGGTGCTGGATGCATCACGGGGGCCTGGAAAAACTAATAGTGTTACCTACAACAGACATAGGGGAAACGGAGTAGGTGTGTCTGTACTGGTCAAGGGAGATGAGAACTCACCTAATGACGTGTTGGGGGTCTGACGTTACACCTTATGGCATCCTAATCTTGCTCACGTGCTTGTCTACACCCGACCCGCCGCCACGTGCTATCTCCGACTGAAGCGGTTCCCGGTACCGCTGGGCCTTCCCGACGGGCGCCCCAAAAATGTACCTAACACCTGGCTACTCCCCAGGGATTCCTTATGGACACCCAGCGCTGGAATCATCCTACGAAAGGCTTGCCATTGTTTGTGTATGGGTTGATACCAGGGACCGTCCATAGCTGGGAAGCCGAGAGCTAAGCTACGGAAATGCCTTCGTGTCTGTGAATAGGAAGGAGAATACGGTATATTTTTTGGCTTTGTCGATATTATGGCTTTGCGGAACACATTGTCTGAGTGTGTTGGGTCTATGCCGTGAAGGGTACGGCCCTCAGCTTTAAGGTGGGCAGCCAGATGTGTCCAGGAGGTGAAATAAAAGCCAGCTCCTAGCCAGCCATGGCACAGCAGCAGCCTTATCCGATAAAATACATTAATTATTATATTTCCCTAGTCAGACGCTGATTGAGAGTGCTTAGGTCACGGAGCACCTTATCTGGTGTTAAATTTATTTAAAAAATGTAAACAAAATATGTAAGCCCTGTGTTTGTAGGCCTATGGAGCAGCTAGAGCCATCTATTGGTACGGTGGTGAACTGTGGGATCAATGGTACGGGAACAACCACCACTACCACCACCACCACAACAACAACCACCACCCCCCTACCTACCTCACGCTTTCTCTTGAACTCACTGCACAGTCAGGGAAAACTCACTTGAACTCGCGATGAATTTCCTGCCTTCTTCACTCAGAAGCCAATTCACTTAATGTTGAGGTTATCAAAGAGCAGGAAAAAGATAATTGCAATGCAAAATAACAAAACAAGTCTAATTCCTTCGCAAATTTTCTTGAGGAGCGCGCGTGCGAACCTTGTACCTCTGGCAGCTCTCCTTCCCTCCCTTCTTCACTCCTTTATTCCCTCCCTCCCATCTCCTCAATATTTGATTTCGGATTTTGTTGTTCGTGAGGCTTCTTCCATCTATCCTCTAAGGACTCGAACCTGGGATGTAAGTCACTGAACTATGCTCTCCCAGTCCTTTACGACACTGTTTAATGTATTTCATGGCTGAACGGATCAAGGAAACAATAAGAGATGAAAAGGGGTTGGAGAAACATATTATATATATATATAAATATATATGTTATGTATATATATATAAATATAATATATATATATATATATATATATATATATATATATATATATATATATATATATATATAATATATATAATATATATATTAACAAACAGAACAATGATGCCCCAAATAACCCGCACATAGAAGAGAGGAGCTTACGACGACGTTTCGGTCCGACTTGGACCATTTACAAAGTCAGCGTAACTTTGTAAATGGTCCAAGTCGGACCGAAACGTCGTCGTAAGCTCCTCTCTTCTATGTGCGGGTTATTTGTGTATCGTTCCAGTCACGGTATTGTGCCTTTTTTTTGTTATTTAACAGAAGAATGGATGGGGAGTCGTACCGAGGTCCTTGCGAGTAGCGTGCTGCACCATGCAGCCTCGAGGGTTGTAATTGGATGACTACAACAAGCACATCTGTGACACGATAAGCTCTTAGGAACATCAACAATATTAGTGACTAATTAACTTGTTGTAATGGCACTAGAAACTTGCGATTTTCGCTTAAATAGTAACGCTCTTCCTGCCAAAAATTTGTGTATGCAATAATTTCGCAAAAGTCATTCTGAACCTAACTAAAAAATATAGATTTCGTTGTGTTTGTCTATTATTTAATTATTGTAAACTTATCTAAAATATATTTAGTTGAATTAGGCTAAATTAAATTGCTCTTGTTATAATAAGGTTAGGTAAGTTTTCCAAAGTTCTTTTGGTACAAAAATTATTATTTTTTTACATTAACATAAATGAAAAAATCTTTCTTTAAACGTATAAGAGAAAATTTTAGAAAGAACTTAATTTTAAACGAGTTCTTGCTAATTTAGCAGTTTTACCTATTTCATATATATATATATATATATATATATATATATATTATATATATATATATATATATATATATATATATATATATATATTATATATATATATATATATATATATGCAAAACAACCACTCTGAAAGAATAGAGAAATTCCAAGCGCTTTCGTGACTACTCACATTATCAAGGAACTTGATAATGTGAGTAGTCACGAAAGCGCTTGGAATTTCTCTATTCTTTCAGAGTGGTTGTTTTACATATTCTGAAATCACCTGTTTACTGTGATCTTATTGCATATATATATATATATATATATATATTATAATATATATATATATATATATATATATATATATAATATATATATATATATATATATATATATATATATATATATAATACAGAGAGAAAAAAATAATTGGGTGTACAGTGGTCCCGACAGCTATAACAGTCTCCATTCATCCCATGACCGACCACCGCCGCTACACCCGGAGGTGTCAGTACCCCAAAAAAAATAGTCAGACAACTTTTATTTTTTTTTATATTCATGGAGCCATCTGGGTGGTAGTGTGGTGGCGACGCTAGCTGGCGCTCTTCACCGTAAGTGCTTGCAACGGTAATTCCGCGTCCTAGCATGTTTCCTGTCCGTGCGCTGCGGAGATCGGGTACTGGTTGCCCGTAGCGGAGAGAATTTTGAGTGAGCTTCTGAAGCAGTGGGAGCCGCCGGCAGGCAGGCGCAGGCGCTGTCCGCGATATCTTCTGTTATGTAATATATATGAGCCATACGGGTTTATCGCTTGTTTAATAATAGTAATAATAACAATAATAATATCAATAATAATTATAATAATAATAATAACAAGAAAAATAGGAAATATAATAATTAGCATAAAATAATTATATAAATAATGGAGGAGGAGGAGGAGGAGGAGGAGGAGGAGGAGGAGGAGGTAGTGATAATTTATAATGGGATTCATCTCATTGTTTGTTGAGTATTTTTCATTGTTTGTAGGGTGAAGTTCATTGTTTGTTGAGTGTAGTTCATTGTTTGTAAGGTAAGGTTCATTGTTTGTTGAGTGTAGTTCATTGTTTGTAAAGGTAAGGTTCATTGTTTGTAAGGTAAGGTTCATTGTTTATTGAGTGTATTTCACTGTTTCTAGGGTGAAGTTCATTATTTGTTGAGTGTAGTTCATTGTTTGTAGAGTGTAGTTCATTATTTGTTGAGTGTATTTCACTGTTTGTAGGGGGAAGTTCATTGTTTGTTGAGTGTAGCTCATTGTTTGTAGAGTGAAGTTCATTGTTTGTTGAGTGTAGTTCGTTGTTTGTAGGGAGAAGCCCATTGTAGTGCATTGTTTGTAGGGTCAGGTTAAATATTTGTTAAGTGTAGAACTTTGTTGGGTGTGATACAGTGTATGTAAGGTGTATTTCATTGTTTGTAATGGGATGTTCATTGTTTGTAAAGAGTAGTTCACTGTTTGTAGTAAAATAGTATTAGCAGTAGTGCCAAACAATATAAAAGTAGTAAGTGTTGTTACAGTAAAATAATTATCATTAAGTTTAAGTCCAATAAAGTGGTAGCAGTAAAGTAAATAATGATAGTAATAGTGGTTATAATAGTGCAAGTTGTTGTTTAATTGAGGGTGTTTATAATAGTTGTGTTAGTAGTGGTAATAATAGTAATAGTTACACCATTATTGCGGTAGTTGTAATGGTGATTATTGCATGGTACTTTCGATCACTTGGTTTTTAACTCTGAAAGAGGGAGTGGAAAGAGAGGAGAGAGAGCCTTCCGGTTTACTAACCTGACCACCTCTATTTTTCCCATATAACCCCATGTAGTTAGAGGGGTATAAAAATGTCAGTTTGTAGATTTTAGCTGAATTATTTTTAACTAAGTAAAGATTAGTAAATGTGCAAGCCTCTCCTGTTGTAATGCTTCACACCTTTTGTTTCTTTTGTCTCGCTCTGCTACCTTTCCTTTCATCTACTTATACCTCTACCTCTCTCCCATCTATCTAGCCCTACCTCTTTCCCAAACATTTATTCCTACCTCCTCTATCTACCCATTCCTCCCTCCCCACCAGCCCACCTATACCTCTCCTTTACATTACCCTGCTTCCCCCCCCTTAAGGGTATATCTTACCCTGCACCTTTCCTCCCTTACACCTTACCCTCCGCCTCCTCCCTGTCTTCCATCCTAGCCACCGACCCTCCCTCAATCCCATTTCACCCTCCAACTTCTACCTTCCATCTTACTCTCTACCTACCTCCATTTCACCTTTACCCACCTCTCTCCCTCCCTTACATATCGCCTACCACTTTCCCTCTTTTTCCCTTACCTCCTATCATCTCCTCCCTCCCTTTCCCTTGCCAGCTGATGAACCCATAATGGAATGCTTGACGATATCCTCATTGCCCTACTGAAGTCTCCCAGCTCAGGCTGACAGATTTCAACACCTTGTATGAGCCTCATCCTGCATGATGCAGTATGACAGGGAAATATAGTCAGCTTTTGTTTCCACTATGTAACATATAGAATATTGCCTCATGGATGTAACCGTTCCTCTGTGATGGAACATGACAGGGAAACATAGCTAACTTTAATTCCCACTGTGTGACTATCATATAGAATAAGATAGCAGCATAATGCTGATATATCCAGGTTTATATAAAAAAACGGAAAGCTTTTCCACATCCTGCACCTGTCGTCACGGTTACCAGAAGAATTTACTAATTTGTCACCACAATGAGAGGCTACTTGTGGCTGTGGTAACGCTTTCGGCTCACATCTGAAGCACGGGTTCAGTGGTAGGAAGTTAGAGACGCATGGGCACATCCCTTTGCACCTGTTGCCCAAATCAAATCATACCACGGGTGGGGATAGAACCCGCAGTCAGAGAGTCATAAAACTACAGACCTACTCTTGCAATCGTGTCATTACGATTTCGTGAGCCCCTCTTCAGCTAGTAGCACACTGAATGTATACTTGTGGTTATGGGTGGCATCCTGGGGGAATTTAGTATGGACATTATAATGAGCTGAAGTTTGATAACAGTTCTTTGACTGTAAATGAAATAAGTGCGATAACAGGAGTGAACACAGAAAGTAAATAAACATATTTCTCATACAGGGAGGTTAGTTATTTCTCATCCTGATTATTAAAGAAGATAATGGGAACCGCTAAACCCATAGGGGCCACAAAGTGCCGGGGAATGGTAGGTGATCAGGTTAGATTTAAGGAATTGGAAGATAGCTCCAGTTTCTAGCATCAAAAGCCTTCTTCAGCATGTGAAGGGAATGCTAGCAGCTATGGAGGTCAAGGATTTTGTGGGTTAGGGGTAAGGTATGGATTACAGGCATAAGGGAGGGGTTATGAAGGTTAAAGTTTATTGAGGATAGGGTCTTAGAGTTATATTAGGGATTATTGATAAAGGGGTTAGGGAGGGTTTGTGATGCATAGTAAGCGGACTGAAAAACTTATTAGGAAACTCCCCCTCTTTAGGAATCAAGGCGGTTTGAAATCCTTCTCTCTTTACTCAGTACTGGCGAGGTATAACCTTGCCCTCTGACCAATGAATCGCGAACGTAACGCGATGCCAACCCTAGAGAAACACAAATAGAAGAATGAATGGCACATGAGTGAAACACTAACTGAACTCGAATAAAAGAAGAATATAGCACGAATGATACACAAATATCAGCGCTAATGGAACGCGAAAGGAATGAGAATGGTACTCGTTTTTGCGGTAGAAGCGCAGAACTCACCACAGGCTGTCAGTGCTGGTAATGACTACTTGTGTTTCCTACTGTACTATTTTTATATTACTATTATATATAGCAATAATTTTTATATAACACTGATAATAAAATATATATTATTAGCAGCAAGCACATGAAGAGGAAGAAGAAGAAAAAGAAGTTGAAGATGAAGGCAACAGAAGAATGAAGAAAAAAGAAGAATAGTAATAACAATAATCGCGACTAGGTGGAATACGAAGAAACATTCCACGTCTTCCACTCTGACGAACGCCACCTTGAAACTAATGATTTCTGTCACTTGTCTTCAGCAGCGCGACGCTACGACCATCAGTCCGGAATTAATGACGCTAGCAAACGCTGTGATTCTCGACAAGTGACGTGGTCCCCACAACAACCTATTTGGGGTTCGCAGTTGTAAAGTGGAAAATTTCATATGGTTATACGCAAGGGAACGGCTGACACACACATAACACAGGCCAAAAACCAACCTTAGAATAAGTATGATAGGGCTCAGGCACTAAGTGACAGTGAATCCAGTAGTACTTAGGGAGAGGTGAGTCCAGGAGTGAGATTGGCTCCTGTAACCCCAGATTGGTGAGTACACACACCCCAGCTCTTGGGGCGGGAGGGGAGTGGACCCAGTGCAACCAGCGAGAGGTTGGGGAAGGTGTGACTCGACTCCTGCAACCACAAAATAGGTGAGTACACCACAGACAAACAAGGCACCACACACACAGACACACACCACAACACACACACACACACACACAACACACACACACACGACCCACACACAACAACACACACCACACTTAAAAACAACAATCTCAAACACACAAAAAACATACCACACACACACAACCACACACACACACACCAAAACACACAACACACACAAACACACACACAACACACACAACACACACATACACACACACACACACCACACACATACACAACACACAACACCACAGACCACACAAAACACACTACAAACACACACACCCCAAACAACACAAAACAAACAACACCACACACACCACAACACACACACACACATACACACACACATACACACCACACACACACACACACACAACACACACACACACACACACACACACACACGCACACACACATTCATAACGCGTGTAATCTGCTTCACTGAGTCCTAACCTCGGGATGATTATTATCTGGTCTTCTTACGCTGCTACCAAGAATTATATACAGTCTCGACTCATACCTTCTCTCCTCCCACATTAGCTCAGACCACCATAAAAAAAAAAGCCATGACTGCAACTCTATTTCCAGTTTTTGTATTTCTCTTGCGTCTAATTGGTATTAAATTCTTTGAACAGTAGTCAAGTCATATGCAAGTTATTTATAATAAAAAATTAATTATAGATTCCTAAAAGACAATAACAAAGATCCAGGTTAAATTGTTTTTTTTTTTTATTTTTTTTAGGTTATTAGAGAGAATGAAAACTTAATAATCATCAAAATTAGAAAGTGAAAGAGAGAAAAAGAAAGAGAAAGGGAGAATATTGTGTACAGGGTGATCATGACAAACAACAGATAAGCAAATAATTTACACGGGATAACCCCCCACATGGGTTTAGCGCTTCACAAAAGTATTTAATACTGAGATATACTACCATTACGAGGTTTGGGTAGTCAAGCAGAGGGCTCTCTCCTCGTCCTCAAATGCTTGCAACGTTAAATTCTATTTCCGTCCTCATGTGCTCATCTTTATTTGTTGCCACTGGAGGGAGAAAATAAGAGAGCAGACAGACAGACAGAGATAAAGAAAGAAAATAAGGTTAAAGACAAATTTTGGTTTCCAGAAAGCTAAAAAAAAAAAAAAACTCTGTCAGCTAACGAAAGCAAAGTTGTCCCATGACACAACCAGTACTAGATGCATTAATGACACAACCAACAATAGTTACATCAACACTAGAACTAGTACTAGATATATCAACACTAGAACTAACACTAGATATATCAATCTTAGGTTCAATACGTAATTCCTCCCTCATACACCCTCCTCCTGATTCTTCCTTAATTCCGTGAATAAACAAATCGTAATGGCCAGACATTATGGAACTTTCATGTATCTTATAAATGATGATTATCTAAACAGGGTTGTTGGCATGCAATAACCCTGGCTTAATATATGAGTTATGTGTATATGAATCTGGATGCATAGTATATATATATATATATATATATATATATATATATATTATATATATATATATATATATATATATATTTTACGTTCTTCTAATTATACTCACCTAAATTGTGGTTGCAAGGGTTGTGCCTCATCACTGGGCACTACTACTGGGCACTATCATACCTCTTCTTAAAGCTATGTATGGATCCTGCCTCCAGAACATAACTCTCCAGACTATACCTCTTCCTGACAACTCTGACTGAAGAAATACTTCCTAACATCCCTGTGACTCATTTGAGTCAACAGCTTCCAACTGTGACCCTCCTGTTGTTTTGTCCTACCTCTGGAACATCCTGTCTCTGTCCAACTTGTAAGTTTCTTTCTGTATTTTATATGTCCTTATCATGTCTTCCCCCCTCCATCTCTCTCTCTCCTCTCCTACAGTGTCGTCAGGTCGATTTTCCTTAACCTCTCCTCGTAGGACATGCCCCTTAGCTCCGTACTAGTCTCGTTTGCAAACCTTCCTGTGTGAATGTGTGTGTACTCTTCTATCTGTAGTTGCAGTGGTCGAGTCACAGCTCCTGGCTCCACCTTTTCGCTGGTCGCTACTAGGTCCACTCTTTCCTTGCTCCAAGAGGTGTGTGTACTCACCTATATGTACTCACTTATATGTGGTTGCAGGGGTCGATTCATAGCTCCTAGCCCCGCCTCTTCACTGGTCGATACTAATTCACTCTCTCCCTGCTCCATGATATTTGTCATACCTCTTCTTAAAGCTATTTATGGAACTTGCTTCCACTACTTCACTCTCCAGATTATTCCAGTTCCTGACAACTCTAAGACTAAAGAAATACTTCCTAACATCCCTATGACTCATCTGGATTTTCAGTTTCCAATTGTCCCCGTGTTTCTGTATCCCATCTCTGAAACATTCGTTCCTTGTCCACGTTGTCAATGCCTCTTAGTATTTTATACGTTATCATGTCCCCTCTATCCCTCCTATCCTCTAGTGTCATCAGGTTGAGTTCCCTTAACCTCTCCTCATAAGACATACCCCTCAGTTCCGGGACTAATCGTGTTGCAAATTTTTGCACTTTCTTCAATTTCTTGACGTGTTTGACTAAGTGAGGGTTCCATACTGGCGCTGCATATTCCAGTATAGGCCTTACGTACACTGTGTACAATGTCGTGAATGACTCCTTACTCAGATGTCTAAGCGCCAATCTCAGGTTTGCCAATCTCCCATATGCTGCAGCAGTTATTTGATTGATGTGTGCCTCAGGGGACATGTTCGTTATAATGCTTACCCCAAGATCCTTTTCTTTAACTGACGTTTGCAGCTGTTGGTTTCCTAACCTGTACTCCGTCTGCGGTCTTCTGTGTCCTTCCCCAATCTTCATGACCTTACACTTACTGGGGTTAAACTCCAGGAGCCATTTGTCGGACCATACTTGTAGTTTGTCCAGATCCCCTTGTAATCTTAACTGATCCTCTCCCACTTGTATTCTCCTCATCAGTTTCACATCATCAGCGAACAGTGACACTTCTGAATCTATTCCTTCCACCATGTCATTCACGTATACAAGAAACAGCACCGGGCCTAGGACTGAACCTTGTGGAACCCCACTCGACACATTCGCCCACTCCGACACTTCAGCACGTACCAACACACTTTGTTTCCTTCCTGTCAGGTATTCCCTGGTCCATGCAGTACTTTCCCCTTTATTCCTACCTGCTCCTCTAATTTTTGCACCAGTCTCTTGTGTGGTACTGTGTCAAAAGCCTTCTTGCAATCTAAGAAGATGCAATCTACCCATCCCTCTCTCTCCTGTCCTACTTCTGTTACCTTATCGTAGAACTCAAGTAAATTTGTGACACAGGATTTCCCATCTCTGAAGCCGTGCTGACTGTCATGTATGAGCCCAATCTTTTCAATGTGTTCCATTACTTTTCTCCTGATAATCTTTTCCATGGCTTTACATACTATACAAGTCAGTGACACTGGTCTGTAGTTTAATGCTGCCTGTCTGTCCCCTTTCTTAAAAATTGGAACTACATGTGCTGTCTTCCACGCCTCAGGCAACTGCTCTGTTTCGATAGATTTACTGAAGATTGCTGCTAATGGCACACACAGTTCCTCTGCTGTCTCTCTCAGTATCCATGGAGATATGTTATCTGGGCCCAGCACCTTTGAGGTATCGAGTTCGTCTAGCAGTTTCTTCACCTCTACCTTGGTTATGTGTATTGTGTCCAGCACCTGCTGGTGCACCCTACCTCCACAGTTTGCTGGAAGCATTCCTGACTCTATTGTGAATACTTTTCTAAATCTTTTGTTTATTTCATCACATACTTCTTGGTCACTCTTCGTGAGCTCCCCTCCTTCTTTCCTCAGCATGATTACCTGGTCCTTGACTGTTGTTTTTCTCCTAATGTGACTGTATAACAACTTTGGTTCAGATTTAGCTTTTGATGCTATGTCGTTCTCGTATTGCCTCTGGGCCTCTCTCCTTATCCTTGCACATTCGTTTCTGGTTCTTCTGCTCATCTCCTTGTTTTCTTGAGTCCTTTGCCTTCTATACCTTTTCCATGCTCTCGCACACTTGGCTTTGGCCTCTTTACACCTCCAATTAAAACCATGGGCTCACTCTGGTCTACCATTTTTTCTGTTGCCCTTTGGTATGAACTTTCCTCTGCCTCCCTGCACTTAGTGGTTACTATTTTCATCATTTCATTACTGTCTTTCCATCTAGTTCTCTTTCCACTGCACTTCATGCAGGAAACTTCTCATTCATATGTAGTCCCCTTTTTTTGAAGTTTGGTTTCTCTCTTTGTTCTCGTGCTGCTTGCATTCTCCACTGTTACTCAACAATGATATTCAAAACTCGGACATCATGATCACTAGCGCCAAGGGGTCTTTCGTGGGTGTATATCCCTTATGTCTGAACTATTCAAGGTGAATATGAATCCAGTCTGCTGCAACATCCTCTCCTCTCTCTCTGGTTGTATCCCTAACATTTTGATGCATGAATTCTCCAATACAGTCTCCAACATCTTAGCCCTCCATGTTTCTGGTCCCCTATGTGGCTCTAGGTTTTCCAGTCAATCTCTTTATGATTGAAATCCCCCATTATAAGCAATTTTGTCCTACCCATATGAGCCTCCTGGCCACTTCAGCTAGTGTATCCACCATTGCCCTATTGCGCACATCATACTCTTCTCTTGTTCTCCTGCTGTTAAGTGGTGGGTTATACATCACTGCTATCATCACCTTTGGACCACCAGTCTGAAGTGTTCCTACAATGAAGTCGTCCGTTTCCCTTCTTTCCATTCCTCCATCTCCTCAAAACCCACTGGTTTTTTATGAGCAATGCTCTCCTCCCCTCCTCTGTTCTCTCTGTCTTTCCTCATAATCTGATATCCAGGTGGAAAAATTGCATCTGTTATCATCAATGATGCGTTCTTGCCACTCTTCACTCTTATTTGTTATTCCATCTGCATTGGTGTACCATACCTTTAGCTTCCTTTCCATTACTCTATTTTGGGAGATGGAAGAGGAAGGTGCAGGCTGGGAGGGTGGGAGGCAGGGCACAATATTATGGGAGGCTGCTGTGATTGTGGAATTAGTGCTTAGGGGGGTGGTGGCTATGGAGTGAGGTTCGTTTCTGTTTACTGTGTTTGGTTGATATGTGGTAACAGGGGTTGAGAAGTTTCTGTAAGCATTTGTGTTTGATGTTCCCTCAAAGGCTGAGTTTTCCTGTCTGTCGTTGCCTGTCCTGTCTCTCTTCCCTTCCACTGATTCTGTCTTGATCTCACTTTCAGTTGTTCCCTTTCCTTTCGTGTTCTGTCTCGATTGAGGAACACTTTTTGATAATCTGAAGAGTCCTTTAACAGTGGTTTCTGTTGTAGTATCCTGTTCTGTACCACATCTGTCTTGAATGTCAATCTGATTGGTCGATTTTTTTCCCTCGAACACCCCCCAAGTCTGTGAAAATTTTCTACCTGAGACATGTCCCTCTCTCCTGTTATTGCAATGATGTTCTTAATCTCTGTTTTCTCCCAATGCTTTCTTTCATCATAGGTCTGCCCTTCAGCCTCCTGAAGCCCATGAATAATTATTAACCTCTCCCTCTCCTCTTCCCATTTCTTTTCCCTCTGTATCTCTGGATTTGATTTAAGCATCTCCTTTGCTGTTTCCCTAATCATCTCACAGACACCATGATGGCCTGATATTACTGCTGCAAAAGACTGCTTAGATCCATCTAATCCTTCAATCCCCTCGCTGCCTGCTGATGTTCCCATTTCAGTCATCTTGCTCCTTTCGGACCTCATCTTTAGATCTTGCTTCAGTACATCCATTTCTTCCTCCAATCTCTGTATCTTTGCCTCAGCTACTACAGCTCGTGATTCCCACTTCTTGCTCTCTGCAGATATTTGCTCTAACATGTTATTGCAAAGCTCGTTTAACCTCTTCTCCCATTGTTGTTCCATTTTGTTCTTGAGCTGTTCTACTCATTCTTCCTTTTCCGACCAGCCATCATCGGTTCCCTTGCCTTTACGTCCTCCCTTTTGAGAGCCCATTTTGTTTTTATCCTGTTGGGATGTTCTAGCTGCTTCAGCTTATCGTAAAAATGTGTGTGTGTGGTGGGGGATTTATGAGCTAATGTGTTTGGTTAGGTTTGTGTGTGTGTGTGTGTGTGTGTGTGTGTGTGTGTGTGTGTGGTGTGTGTGTGTGTGTGTGTGTGTGTGTGTGTGTGTGTGTAGAAAGGACACGTTTACGGGTAAAGCTTTTATTGGGGAAAAAAAAAATTCGAACTAATTTTAAAATCTTCATCAGGTCACTTGGGAGTTTCTCATTGCAGCAAAAACGTTTCCATGTTCCTCAGAGTTTTCGCCCCTCAAGTGTCGGCTTTTTTCGGCCTCCATTTCATATTTCTCGGTTAAATCTCTTTGCAGATGTCGGGGGGGGAAATTTTCAAGCGCCCCCTTAAAAAAAAAATTAAAATTTTTGCCCTAGATTTTTCTGCAATTAAAACCCACCGATCGCAAACAGTTTTAATACATCCCTTGCCTAACCTCCCTCAATCCCTCGTTCCATTCCCCAAAAATTCCTTTTTCCCCTCCTACCCCTTCCCCCCACGTGCCCCCACCTTGAGCCACAAAACCACCTCACAAACAGCGCCCCATGGAACCGATCTTTTCCCTTTCCCACCCATTTCCACGAGAGGGAAAATCCCTGCCGAGCATGCCGCACCCTTACGTCAAACATTTTTGGTTTAAACCCAGCCTCTTTTTCTAGGTAATTTTTTTTCAGCAATTTTTATCATCGCCAGCATTTTAATGAAGCCTGGGGTCGTGATGGGAAGCAAACGGGGGGGTTTTAAACCACGTAGCGCATCGATGATACAATTTTTGGCGTAAAACCCCATTTCCTTACAAATATCGTTGGGGGGATTTAGGGCCTCTGGCTGCAGTTACCCAAACCCTATATAAATAAACTTGCGGTCGCTTTTTGCGTGAACGCCCTTTTAAAATATGGGTTTTTAATTTCCCCATTATAATCTGCTTTCATCGCGTTTCCCAAATTGGGGAAACTTAAAATAGCGAGTTTTTGAGGGTTTGTAATAAATTTTCAGCCATGCGCTCCTACACCCCCCACCCACCCCCACACACACAAAAACACACACACAAAAAACCACAAAACACAACACACACACATACACAAACAACAACACACACACACACACACGGGGATTAGTAATGTCTGAGGATCTCACTTTCAAAGACCCAAAACAGTCCCAAACAAATCGCAAGTGCAAAAAAAATGATGGGAAAGGGAAAAGAAAGGGTTCAAAACGAAGTTTGCCAGCCAATGATGATCCTTTTCAGATCCTTGTTCTCTCTGGGCGGGGAATCCTCCCTGAAACATTAAATCCCCCTTCAAACAGGTAAAATTTTCAAAAACAAAGGAGTGTACAGAGACCCTTTACTGCACGTATAAGTTCGGTCAAGCACTTTAAACTCGGGGAACGTTTGAAGCATTTGAGGGTGTACTGGGTTGGAGCGCAGGGGGGAAAGAGATATATCATAATCTACACTTGGAAAATCCGGGAAGGAATGGCCCAAATCTGCACAAAAGAAAACCTCCCTAAAGAAAAATAAAAAACTTGGGGGGGGTGATGCAAAAAGGCCCCCCCTTTTAAAAATAGGGGCGGGCCCTTGGTACACTACGGGAAAAAAAATATAAGTTCCTGGGGGGCCCCCAAATGTTTCAAAAAGCCCCCATCAAGCATTTGGGGAAATTTTCAATAAGGGCCCCCGGGTGGCCCTTTAAGAGAGAGCCGGAAAAGATACCTAAATCCCGTGCCGGATCCGCCGGGGTGTGGGTCGTACGTTTTGGAAATGCGTGCGGCCAGCAGTAACAGCCTGGTTGAATTTAGGGGCCCCGATCCCCCCCGGAGGCCTGGGCAAGGGGCCGGGCCGCGGGGGCGTTGAAACCCCGGGGAAAGAAACCCCAGGGAACCTCCCCGGTAACACACACACACAACCACACACGCGCGCCAAAACCCCACACACGCACCCCACACGCAAAGTCATGGAAAAGATTGTCAGGGGAAAAAATGGGGGGAACAACCTAGAAAACGAAGACTTATCAAAGACAACCAGCAAAGGTTTCAGGGCCCGGGGAAACCGTGTCACAAAACTATTTGGAGTTTTTATGACAGGGGGGTCAGCAGAAACAAAAGAGAGAAGGGGTGGGGAGACTGATTTTCCCCTTTGGGGTGTAAGAAGGCCCTTTGACACAGTTTTCCCCCCACAAAAAAATTAGTGCAAAAGCTAGAGGGGCCAGGCAGGGGTAACAGGGGAAGGGAAGCAATGGATTTCCACCCGGGGGGCGTCCTAGGAAACCGGGGGCTGTTTCCGTATATGTGAAAGGGAAAGACGGGGGAAAAATTTCATCGGACAGGACCAGGGGAAAAACTGCAAAAGGGGTCTTTGGGCAGGCCCGCAGGCCTGGTCCAGAAACGGGGTCCTGTAGTTTTAACCCCAACAAGCCCCAAAGTCCCTGGAAGGGTTGGGGAAAAGCAAAGAAGACCCCTCAAGGAAAAAAAGGGTCTTGGGGTGAGTAAAAACACCGGGGACAAACTCCTGAGGCGCACTTCAACCAAATAACTGCTGCAGCATGCGGCCGCCTAGCAAACCTAAGAATAGCATTCCGACATCTGAATAAGGAATCGTTCAGGACCCTGTACACCGTCTACGATAGGCCTAAATTAGAGTATTCAGCACCAGTTTGGAACCCACACCTAGCCAAGCACGTAAGAAAATTAGAGAAAGTGCAAAGGTTCGCAACAAGACTAGACCCGGAGCTAAGGGGAATGTCCTACGAGGAGAGGTTAAGGGAAATCAACCTAACGGCACTGGAGGACACGAGAGATAGGGGGAATATAATAACGACATATAAAATACTGAGAGGAATCAA
Source organism: Cherax quadricarinatus (assembly GCF_026875155.1). Taxonomy (NCBI): domain Eukaryota; kingdom Metazoa; phylum Arthropoda; class Malacostraca; order Decapoda; family Parastacidae; genus Cherax; species Cherax quadricarinatus. Next base: position 23,432,353 of record NC_069427.1, on the reverse strand, counting down.
CAAGGTGGACAGAGAGAGGATGTTCCAGAGATGGGACACAGGAACAAGGAGTTACAGATGGAATTTGAAGACTCAGATGAATCATAGGGATGTTAGGAGGTATTTCTTCAGTCACAGAGTTGTCAGGAAATGGAACAGTCTGGGAAGTGATATAGCGAAGGCAGGATCCATACATAGAGAAACTGGAAACTGTATCAGAGTACTGTGTACTCTGATACAAAGCTTAAAGGTTTGAGTCCTGCGGTGGGCGTAGAGATAATGTTTGTAAATAATTTGTATATTAATATATATATATATATAATATATTATATATATATATATATATATATATATATATATAATATATATAATATATATATACACATAATACCACAGTGAAAATAGAGAAAACCCGAGTTCTTTCCTGAGCTTGCACACACATATCTTCAGAGGAATAAGAAGAAAAGGTAAGAGAAGCACATTTTACATATTAAACAGAGAGGTGACACCTCACTCAGAGAAGGTGACACCTCACTCAGTCAGGCAACACCTCACAAAGCCTCATATTACACTGCAGGAGGCATACTGGCCCAAAGTTTCAATACTCCTACCACCAGAACCTCCTCCACCACCACAACCAGTACCCCTACCAACACCTTTCCCCACCAGTACTCCTTCTTCCATTACCACCATTACCACAGCCATCACCACAACTAGTTTTCCAGCCTTCCTGCTCCACTTGCCTTCTCCACCTCCCTTCCTAGCTTTCCCTCCACTTCCCTCGTCCACCTTCATCCTCCACCTCCCTCTTCCATCTGCCTTTTCCACCTCCCTCACTTTAACTTTCTTGGGTTATCCTAGGTAATCTACACATATGATGCTATGTATGATAATTTACGTAACTGTATTTATGTATACCTGTATCTGAATAAACTTACTTCCCTCCCTCCCGAGTCCTTCCTAACTTCCCTCCCTTCCCCTCCTTCCCTCCTCACCACCTTTAACCCCACATACCAGCAGAACCCCTCCCCCGCCCCCACCAACAGACCCCACCACCCCACCATAAACACCACGCAAGGAACACTATAAATCAGCAGGCTTACCAACCCATTAATCATAGGGAGCGTGGAACTTAAGCAGGGCGACCAACCCTTCCTCCTCAAAAGTTGACACAGCTGCTGGTCCTCGTCTTGTGTGGAGGGGAAGGGAGGGAGTGCAGATGGAGGAGGGAGGGTGAAGGGAAGCAGGTATGGAGGATGAAGGGAAATAAATATGGAGGGTGAAGGGAGATAGGCATGAAGGGTGACATTTAAGAAGGGTGAAGGTTGACATACTCGGAGGGTGAAAGGTGACACGTTCGGAGGGTGAAGGGTGACAGATATGGAGGGTGAAGAGTGGCAGAAAATGGACGGGAAACAGAAGCAAGTGTGGATAAAGAAGAGGGTTGAATGAAGAATAGAACAATAGGAAGAGATGAGGCGAAGAAAGAGGAAAGAATCCATCCGTCTGTAGAATAATGGATTAGCGGATCCTGGGATCAAGAAGCTAATCCACAATGAACGTGTCCTGGCTTCATGATGAATCACCTGAATTTGTTGTTTAAATGTTTGATGTTGGGATGGTGGGGTGGGGGGTGGGGTGGGGGTGGGCAGTGGGCGTTGGGGCTGTGGGCTGTGGACGGGCAGCAGGAAGGGGCTAAGGTAATCTATAGAATTATACATATTTATGAACGGATTTTGTGTCAAGTGATCAGTCGCCATTTCTATTTTATACATTTAAATAGCCTAATGAGACAAATTATACAGAAAGAGAAGAGAGAGAGAGAGAGAGAGAGAGTGTGTGTGTGTGTGTGTGTGTGTGTGTGTGTGTGTGTGTGTGTGTGTGTGTGTGTGTGTGTGTGAGTGTGATCTTCTAGAGCTGGAGAAGTGTGGGTCTTGGTCAAGAAAGAATGGAATACTGACAGCAAATGAAGAAGCACAAATACTTGTACCAAAATATTCATGCGTGTAACCACGCATTCACGTTCGTAGGCACGCATGAACGCACTCCACAACAACAGTCTCACACAAGCAAACACGCGAGCGACAAAACATCGCAAACATTCTCAACATTCATTGATTGACCTACAAATTGCTTCCTAATGAGTCATTAAATGGTTTTAATTTTTGATTAGGTGATATGTATGTATGCATGCATATTATATATATATATTTAAAATTATATATATATATATATTATATATATATATATATAATATATATATATATATATATGTCGTGCCGAATATGTAAAACTGGTCAGTTAGCAAGAACTCATTTAAAATTAAGCCCTTTCTAAAAAAAATTCTTATACGTTTAAAGATATATTTTTTTCATTAATGTTAATGTATAAATTTATAATTTTGCACTAAAAGACTCTTAGAAAACTTACCTAACCTTATTATAACAAGAACAATTTATTTTAGCCTAACCCAACTAAATATATTTTAGATTTGTTTTCAATAATTTAATACTAAACAAACACAGTGAAATATATTTTTTTCGTTAGGTTCAGAATGATTTTGGCGAAATTATTCCATACACAAATTTTCGCTTGTCCTATGTGGCAAGATGAGCGTTGCTATTTAAGCCAAGATCGCAAGTTCTGCCTATTCGGCACGACATTATATATATATATATATATATATATATATATATATATATATATTATATATATATATATATATATATTATATATATATATATATATATATATATATATATATATATATATAAATATATATATATATATATTTTATTTAATAATATTATATATTATATTATATATATTGGGCAGGGTGGCCCAAAAATAAAAACGAAAGTTTCTCCTTTTAAATTTAGTAATTTATACAGGAGAAGGGGTTACTAGCCCCTTGCTCCCGGCATTTTAGTCGCCTCTTACAACACGCACGGCTTACGGAGGAAGAATTCTGTTCCACTTCCCCATGGAGATAAGAGGACATAAACAAGAACAAGAACTAGAAAGAAAATAGAAGAAGACCCAGAGGGGTGTGTGTATATGTATGTTTGTATATGTATGTGTAGTGTGACCTAAGTGTAAGTAGAAGTAGCAAGATGTACCTGAATTCTTGTATGTTTATGAGACAGAAAAAAGGACACCAGCAATCCTATCATCATGTAAAACAATTACAGGTTTCCGTTTTACACTCACCTGGCAGGACGGTAGTACCTCCCTGGGTGGTTGCTGTCTACCAACCTACTACCACAGGACGGTAGTACCTCCCTGGGTGGTTGTTGTCTACCAACCTACTACCTACAATATATATATAAATATATATATATATATATATATATATATATATATATATATATATATATATTATATATATATATATATATATATATATATATATATATACAAACATATGTAGTAACTATGGAAATAAAAAATAACGGGAGTAAATTTAAGAGCAGAAGAAGATAATAATGATGCTTAAAATGATGATGATGATAATGATGATAGTGACGACGGCGAAAATGATGATAATGATGTGAACACAAGCTCTGGACAGGACCTGCGTTACTCAGCGTTCATTGAGCGTTCATTGTGACGCCGGCTTCCCACCGTCACCCTCGTAACGTAACCTTGACGGTAAAAGAGCGTGAGCAACAATCTCATTATATCTGCCGCAGCAATTACTGCCGAGCATACATGGGTAGTTCCCACTCACCCCCTGGAGTTACTTTCCCTGGCGTACAACCCCTCCTGTCGTTACTTCCCCTAGCGTACACCCATTCCTGTCGTGCAACTTCTTGGCGTAAACCCCATGGATTTTGATCCCTACTACCGACATACGCCCGCATATACATATATATTATATATATATATATATATATATATATATATATATATATATATATATATATATATATATATATATATATATATATATATATATATATTTATATATATTACCCACCTTGTCAAACTTTCCTTATTTTTTCTCTCACAACTCATTACTATTTCTCCGACCTCATCATCCTTCCCCCTTCATCTCTTCCTACCTATTTCCATCCGCACAGCCTCAAATCAGACACGAATCGTGGTACCAGCCAAGGTTATGGTTAGACCTTAAGAAGGACGGCCATGTGATAGCAGATTTGTGTGTCTAGGTCGGCGCTTGATGCATGGATGTGCGGGGGAAGACCAACTTATGCATGAATTGTTAAATGAATGACTAGAGCACCCTCGATATTCAGAACACAGTCATCCATTGCATCCAAAGGGATCTTTATCGATAATCTCAACTAGTGAGAGCGACGGCCAGCGGGGCGGACCAGCACCGCGGGTTTGTTTTGGTTGCATCAGCTGATCGGAGCCGGACTGTAAACAAAGTGGCGAGGGTGGGAACATAGTTGAGTCTTTTCCTTTGAGCAAAAATACTGTAGCGTTGAATAACTAGCATCACTGAAGGTTATTGATGTAAATGTTATTTTTGACCGCGTGTTGCCAGATGCGTTCTAGTTTTTATATATAAAAAAAAATATGAGTTGGCAAGGCACTGGAGTGTGCTCCTCTATCTTGCCAGGAATGTCGCCTCGTTAAAAGACCAGTAAGAGGCTGTCGTGGCCCCGACTGGTAAGAACAGAGTAAACACACTAGACACAAAGTTAGTGCTCGACGCTCCTCCCTCTAACTTATCGCCCGCTACTGTGACTAAGTGTTATCACCGAGTTAGTCGATGCTATTATTTACGCCACTGAGAATTACTGGCGAGTGAGCTAAATATTTAGCTGGCAAACGCGCTGTAGCGGTAGATAACAGGCGAGAACTGACTACACAAAACTGTCTTTACAGAAATGGAACAGGACTTTGAGGTGGATTTATTTTTTCCGTCACCTTTTCATCGTATTTATACATTATCGTATATTATGCTATATTTTATGGATTTGTAAATGACAACTAAAAACGAAAATTCCTAATAACGTAAATGCAAATAACGGATAAAAAGAGTAATTTATTAAATCACTGCTTCATTTTACTCCATCAAGGGGACTGCTTTTTGATTCACTGGCCAAGAGCTCTTCATCCAAAAAGTTTGATCTGCAGTCCTCTTCCCTGGAGTTGCATGACTCCAAGGTTTATCACTTCACCATGAATACTATTCTTATTATGCTTTATGTCTCTCCCCACATGCTTGATATTTTGATGGCAAGAAAAGCATAATTAGCAGCAATTTCTTGCTGAGAAAATAGTCGTATTTTTTCGTCTTATTTTAAATATTAATTAAATTATACTGGCATTATAATTATTATAACCAAAACAAATCGTTAAACCCACTAGGGAAATTATCCAGGCAACATCATATAATTTGTAACAGTTGTCCTGTTAATTCTTTGGTACATTTCTGTTATTTTCTCAGTGGTTCTGTTGACTTGGTTATTCTCGTATTGTTTATGTTATTCTATTATTACCTCGGCTTTTTTTTTTTTTGTTACTACCTCGGTTCTTTCGCTGTTGTCTCACTTCAGCTGTTATCATCTCGACTGTCCTGTCGTTAGCCCCACTTTTTTTTTTTTAAATCCATCATGCCAGTCTCTGGGTTGACCATCTCAGTGTTTGATGATGTCTCAAGAAGTCTAGATAATAAAGGATGAATCCAATAAAGAGCAGGAGTGTCATTCTCACTCCAGATTCAAGTGCAATTTATACTCATGGTTCACACTCTTGATCCATTATCACTTGGTTCAGGTGCCATTCGCTTTCCTGATTCAGGTGCCATTTGCACTCCAGATTCAAAAGCCATTTACACTCTTGGTCCAAGTGCAATTTGTACTCCTGGTCCAAGTACAATTTGTACTCCTGGTCTAAGTGCAATTAGTACTCCTGGTCCAAGTGCAATTTGTACTCTTGGTCCAAACGCTATTTGCCCTACTAGTCCAATATAAAAAAAAAGTTGAATTTTTTTAAAGGTTTTTACAAGAAATCTCTGGCTGAAGCAAGTGCCAAATCAGCCAGGTTGTCATGGTTATGTGAGTCTGCGGAACGCTGATAGCAATAGCCTGGTTGACCAGGTAACCAACAGCAAAGATCTGCTCTCCTGGCGACCTTCGAGAGTAGAGCTTTGTTTTTCGTCCTACAACTCTGTTATTGTCTTGGTCTCCGTTAGCTGCTTGATTTTTTTGCTATTGTTTTAATTACGATAAAATGTCGATAAATCGACATTTTATCGTGGCACCGTTTCGCTCTCGTTAATTCTACCAATATTATTATTGTTTCTGTTGGTGTATTAGTATTGTATCACTGTTCTTTCCATAAATGTCGCGTCTCAGTCCATCTGTTGTTACCTATGACTCCATCTTTAGTCCTGTTATTTTCCCTGTCCTCCTCAGTCTCTCAGGGAGCTTCAGTTCTCCATCAGAAAGGGAAGCGAGACTGTCGCCATCTCATACCAAATCAAACCCAGTTGACATACGACTGAAGCTTATCGTGTACACGGGTAGTTTAGCATGATTAATGTGTCATTTAACGACCTAACAACGTACTTATCACACCGAGGCAAGCAGGGGAAGTTACTAACACCCGCACTGAATTCGGCATCTTAACGATGTTTGTTCCTCCCTCTAGACCCGAGTAATTAGGGAGAGACATGGAAAGGTGGAATTATTTATAAAAGATTATTATTATTATTATTATTATTATTATTATTATTATAATTATTATTATTATTATTATTCTATTATGACTGATCATTATTATTTTTTATGAAAGAGAGAGATGAGTGGATATCTTCATTTCTCTCAGTAGAAGTATCAAAGAGTGTATTTGTATAAATTCCGTTATCTAAGTGCCACCAACTGATTATCCTATTGATTTAGGGGCATTGATTTAGGGGCATCATAAACAAATACTCGTAACAGTTTCAGTGGAAACAATCAGGACCCACTTGCTGTAATATCTACTTTCCCCAGTGTCACGCCCCACTAGTAAATATTTATGTTTTACCAGCCACCTAAATATTCCGCATATATGTGGATTGTAACCACCTACTTGCCATACATGTGTCGTAAGCACCTATCTATCTCGTCCTCACATTGGTCGTAAGTACCCATCCACCTATCTGATTTACACACGTGGACGTAGGCACATACCCACCTATCTCGTCCACACGTGGACATAGACTTCCACCTACGTCGTCCACATGTCACTCATCACCACTACTGACAACGCCGTCCAGCACCACCAATCACCATAACTCAGCGAGTGTGCGAGTCGCTAACAGCCTTCAACATTGAGCCACACCTGCCACTAACCACACCCAGGACCTCGTTGTTATCACCACCACCACTACCACCATTACCACCACCACCACCATTACCACCATCACCACCACCTCCATCTCCATTACCACAACAACAACAGTGACAACCACCACAGCCATCAACAACAACGAAGACCACCACCACCACCACCGCTGCCACCACCACAGCTGCTACCACCATCAAGCACAGCCAGACTTTATTAAGACTAAGTCTCTCTCAACGAGAGCTTCATCAATCAACTCTTACTAGAGTTTTGATGAAGCTATGACTGATGAAGCAGTCCTTGAGAGAAACGTTGTCTGAATCAAGGCTTCTTCCACTGTAACTGTTTTTGCCTTGATAACTTACGAAATGGTAATGACACGGTCGTGACCGTCTGGAGTTTCACGACTCACTCACTGCGAGTTCAATCCCCAGCCCTTACCTTGGTTTGCCTTGATAAGCTTAAAGCTGTCGCCATTGAATTTTGACTTTTATTTCAAGTCAAAGCTTGAACTTGAGGTGACTGTCTTGTTTAATGACAAGTCGAGGACAGGAAGACAATCCGTAGCTTCCTCTTCTTGGGTAAATTAACCCCAATATTTTCTGACGAATACAGAACTTGGTAAAAAAGCAGCCTCATCCAAGAAAAGTCTTCAGGTGTTGGCCGATCTCCACATTGTTTAAGCCAGTGAATCGTCAGAGTTTTTGACGTATCGTGTTACATTCTCGAATGTATTCCACAGGAGAAAAAATGGTGTGGTTGAATTTGGCCAATCGATGGAATACCTAAAGGCTTTCAGCTGGTTAGTCTGATCTCACTGAAACCGTACTGGTTATCACGTGTGAGCTCATTTCATTCTAGGTGCTCCACCACTCTTCTCCTGATATCTTCTCCATGGCTTTGCAAACTATACATGCCAGTGGCACAGATCGGTAGTTTAATGCTGCCTGTCTATATCCTGTGTGATGCCCTGAAAACTATAGTTAATATTTGTGGAGAATTTCCTCAAGAGGCTAATCGTTTTTGATCGATATCTGTCATACGTGCTTTTAAATGTAACTAATTTAAATAAACAAAATTATTTATTAGAACGCTTCGTATCTATCGCCTAGAAATACTAGAGGAGCCAGTGACACTTCAGTTAATGATATATCAGCCAGTGACACTTCAGCTAGTGATATATTACCCAGTGACATGTAAACCGTTAAGTGTCGTAACTTTTATTTTTCTGACTCTAAAACTGAGACCTACACTCAGTCGAGCGCTATATGGCCCTTGTAGGTTTAGCGCTTTTTTTATTATGATAATAATGCACTCAGTCGAGAGACTATGGTCGTTGAATATGTATGATGTTCGTGATTATTATTTTCCCGGGAAAGCGCCAAATCCGTAGGGCACCCCCTACGGATTTGGAACGGGCTAGAATCAGGTTTGATCAACGGAAGAAAAGAGTAATCCCCAGTTTTTCTTTGGATAAAAAGCCCTTCAACAGCAACAAGGTACGCCCTTCTTCAAAGGCTTACCTCAGTGAAAGCTTTGAATTTTGACACAATATTGATCCAGTCTGAAGGCCACAAGCTTAAAGACCATTCGAGAGACTCTGACAAGTGGATAACGTTTTGCAACCTTGATAATAAAACCAATTCTTTTTGAGATCTGACCACGAGTCTCTGGGTACTTTATACCCTAAGCCTTCGTGTCGAATAAATACTACCTCAGCAAGATCGCAGCGAAAGGGAGCAGATAAAGAGGAAAGAGAAGGGTAGAGAGAGAAAGACACCGAAACAGAAGATGAAGCTCAAGATTAAGGAATGATGAATGGATCCACGTGTTCCATGGCGGCTTACAAGGAGCTTGCTTGTGTACGTGTATACTTCACTACGCCGCTGCTGGAAACACGTTCTCCTGCGTGTGGGCTGGAAAACTCATCACTTTACAAAATGAAATTGAAAATTACGTTGTCTGTTTAGACGAAAATGAATATAACGTTGAGAAATATATATATATATATATATATATATATATATATATATATATATATATATATATATATATATATATATATTACATATATATTTACTATGTTATAATTAGAAACATATGCTAGTGTTTGTTAAGCCCTGGAAGTGGACCAGACCTGAGGCTTCTGTTACTTTAACTGCTCTGAAAGGTAATTATATGACTGTATGCGTGGTCAACAGGTATAGCCTTCATTAGTGGTTGTGTAAATTGGCCACTTAGAGGCAGTTACGATTGTACCAGGTTTGCTTGCATGTAATTAAGAACCTTAGTGCTACATTTCTTCAAGCAGCAAGGCTTTCTTTATAAAAAATGCATATATTCTTCTATGTACTGATAGATATTTAAAAAAATAAGTACATGTACTTAAATATACATAGACACACACACATACGCACAAACACACACACCATAATTCACAATTACACACACACATATACACAGAATAATAATAATAACACGCCAAGAAATTAGAGAAAGTGCAAAGGTTTGCAACAAGGCTGGTTCCAGAGCTAAGGGGATTGTCCTACAAAGAAAGGTTAAGGGAAATCGGCCTAACGACACTGAAGAACAGGAGGGTTAGGGGAGACATGATAACGACATACAAAATACTGCGTGGAATAGATAAGGTGGACAGAGACAGGATGTTCCAGAGATGGGACTCAGAAACAAGGGGTCACAATTGGAAGATGAAGAATCAGATGAGTCAAAGGGATGTTATTAAGTATTTCTTCAGCCACAGAGTTGTTAGGAAGTGGAATCGTCTGGCAAGTGTTGTAGTGGAGGCAGGAACCACACATAGCTTTAAGACGAGGTATGACAAAGCTCAGGAAGCAGAAAGAGGGAGGATCCAGCAGCGGTCAGTGAAGAGGCAGGGCCAGGAGCTGAGTCTGGACCCCTCCAACCACAATTAGGTGAGTACAATTAGGTGAATACACAAACTCACGCTCACGCACATTGAATCATGAACTAAAGTGGATAAATATTAGTGAAAACTTTATCATTGTTCTTAACAACAATTATTATTGCAATAAAATAATATTAATAATAATAAAATTGTTATTGTTTAAAAATTATAATATATAATAATAATAATATCAATAAAAATGCTAATAATAAAACCAGGGAGATCCAGAAAATCCCGAAGTGCACTTATATATGTCCTCTTCCTTTGTTTGTCACCCTCTTGCCCCGAGTCACCAACAACCGTAATGGCCCTTAAATGTGGCTGTTGTAAAGGCCATATTCATTTTACTGGAAGAATGACCTTTATTTACAACTCAAAATTCACTGATCATCTTACAAATTCCGACTCCTCTTTTTGTTCTATTTTTCTTGGACTAGTGAGCACGAAGCTCTGGGTCTTTTTATCCTTGAAGAAACGAGGAATTTATGCATCGATTAAGGAGGATCCACAATGAGAGTGAATCCTCTCCTTTCTTCCTGTTCCAAACCTCCACTCACCCCTGTCTATTACCCACCCCATTCCAGTCTTCTTACCCATCTACCCTGGTTAGAGTCTCTCTCCTAACCATATATATATATATATATATATATATATATATATATATATATATATATATATATATATATTATATATATATATATATATATATATATATATATATATATATAATCACGAATTATGTTGTTTGCTCAATGTGATTAATTTCATCATTACACATTTTATCAAGCTTTCTCTGCTGGCTAGACAACACATTCACTGTGTCCATTTTTTCACATATATATTTTTTCCTAGTGAATTAATGATGACGTTGATGTACTGAAGTTTTTTTGGGGACGCTAAGTGCTCATGTAATTTTATTTTACAAGTTAGGAGATACTGCTATATATTAGTTCATTTTGCGAGAAAAGATTTGTTATACTGTTCTGCCTCAGCTCACTTTACAAGCTACGAGGTGTTATCCAACTTCAGCTCATTTTAAGGGAAATAACTGTTATCTTGCCTCAGTTCATTTTACAAGTTAAGAGATGTTATCCTGCTTCAGCTCATTTTTAAGTTTAGAACTGCTTCATTACCTTAGCTCATTTTATAAGCTAAGAACTGTTATCACACCCATTATATTTCACAGCAAAAACAGCCGGACTCTCCCAACTATGAAATATACCCATTCCCTCCTTAACCCATGAAAACCATGCAACATAACTAAATATTCACAAGCATCCGTCCTTCTCCCACCCATCACAAGCCCACTTTTCCCCTCCCACCTATGAAACCCTTCCCATTCATCCCATAGACACACACTCCTCCCACGCATAGCACACTAGCCTCTTCCTCCCACCCATCACATATAAGCCTCTTCCTCCCACCCATCACAACCTCCATTTCCCATTACCCATCACATCTCCTTTCCCCATCATAAACACTCTTCCCACCCAACACATCTCTTCTCCCAGCCCATCACCATTACACCAGCTCTTAATACACTCGCTGTTACAGAACATAAAGAATCAACTAAGCACACTCGGGCAGTACACAACACGGAATTAACGACCAATCCAGGAATTACAGGAAAAAACCGCCTCAAAATTTACGATTTACTCAGAGTAGCAGTCGAGGAGCAGACACTTAATTTCGCTAAGGAAGATATCCATTAAATATTACCCTTAAATATAGACGATTTAGTGTCTGAATGTTCTTAGAGGAGTTAAGAGGATGGCTGAGTAAGGAATAGTAGTGTGTGTCGTGAGGGGAGGGTGTGTGTGTGTGTGTGTGTGTCGTGAGGGGAGGTGTGTGTGTGTGTGTGTGTGTGTGTCTGTATAATTGTGTGTGTGTATAGTTGTGTATGTGCGTTAGAATATTCTCATTTTTCTAGATGATTTTCTTCTGATTTATCTTCTTTTACTTGTTTTTCCATATTTCTTCTTTTAGACCCACCATCCCTTTCCTTCTCTTTAATTCTATTTTCTTTTAATTTGCGCTTCTTTATATTTTTTCTTCCTTCTCTGGTTATTCTCTAACCGTTATCCTCCTTTCATTTTAATTCCTTTTCTTCCTCATTTCCTTGGCTGCCTTCTTACCCCCCCACAAGACCACCACGATGGAAATTATAACCTGCAGAGGGAGAGCAGGTGGGCATGAATTATCATAACTTTGTTCTGCTCCAAATACTTTCTCGGGGCACCTGCCTTGATCGCTGGTCTTAGAAACTTGCGATGGTCTTCAGTGTGTGTTTGGTGTTTCGGTATGATGGTAGGAATGGTCTTGGATTTTTGTTGGGGATGGTGGTGCTGGTGGTGCTGGTGGTGCGGTGGTCAGAATGGTCTCAGTTGGTGTTGAGGTGGTGGTGGGGATGTTGGTTTTGTTGTAAGAATTGTCTTAGATTGGTGTTAGGGGTGATGATGTTGGTATGACGGTCAAAATGTTCTTTGATTGGTGTTGGGGAGGTGGTGGTGGTGGTGTGGTGGTGGTGGTGGTGGTGCCTTTGAGGTGGTCAGAGTGATCTCAGATTGGTGATGGGGTAGTGGTGAAATCGGTTTGGTTGTAAGACTGGTCTTAGATTGGTGATGGGGGTGGTGGTATTGTTGGTGTGGTCGTCAGAATGTTCTTTGACTTTTGTTGGGTGTAGCTGTAATGTTGGTGGCCGTGGTGATTGCGGGGAATAGAGAAAGGTGGTGATAGTGCTGGCGAATAGACATCGGTGGTGAAGGAAGCTTGCAAGTGATGTTATCTAGGCAGGCGAAGCTGAAGTATGGGGGGGAGGGGGAATGGCAGATTTAGATACCTGGTGATGGTCTTTGCTTGGAACTTGAAAGAGGAGAAGAAGTAGGAGGAGAAAAGAAAGATGAGGGCAAGGACGACCAAGACTTCAACGAAGAAGAGAAAGAGGAGGAGAATTAGGGGAGGGGAGAACGAACAGAAGGAGAAGGAAGATGAAGATAAAGGGAAAGAGGAGAACCGGCGAGGAATACACTTTTAGTCAAGTGATGGTATGAGCAAGTGACGTGAGTCCCTGGAAATAACCCCTTACACTGCCTTTACTAAGTTCCCAGAAGCCACAAACTGCGTATTATTCCAAGCTTAAACATACTCGTAAAAATAAACTTTCTGCCGAATGCGCCTCTCGACAACAAACTCGCCGAAAGTAACCGCGTCAGGGTGTGACGGGAGGTGCAACGCAACGGCACACAGAATCGCGTAACGCAAGATGCAGCATTCAAAGGCGCACAGAATCGCATAAGTACGCCACTTCTTACAACAAGATGCCAAACACAACAGCGTACAGAATCGCGCAACCGCGTCATGGCAAGACAGGAGCTGCAACACATCTCTCAGGACATAATCGAGTAAACTCTCTCCTGAGATGTGCTGTTACAGCATAACTTAAGTCTCTTTAAGACTCTCCATTATAGCATGATTTAGACTTAAGAAACAAGTTCTCTTCGATCATTCCTCTCTCCTCTCCTTCCACCATCAACAAAGAAAAGTACTGTAAATGCAAATAGACTGACTCACTTTCTGACACTGAATGAAGAAGAGTTTCACTGTGATTTATGCATGGTGAAAAAAATTGTTATTTCAAAAAGTTTATTCAGATTTAAGAACAAGTATTGACATTTTTTGTTTGAATATATAATCAACTAAATAAATCCATTAATAAAATCTTAAAAATATACTTGCAATTTCTACACCTTTTTCTACACAAATATTCAAAATTTGCTATTATTAATATAAATCTTACAGTTTGTATCCTATCCCATTAGCAACATGGCAGTGTCGTAGGCTGGTCTCCGGTCAAAAAGTGTATTTGCCTTAACAACGAAGCAATGTTATTTGTTTCACGAAAGGTTCATAAAAGCAGTATTACAATGTAACTGTTGCGTGCAAGATGATGCTCGAATATTTCAAAAGTTGGCCGATCGTGATACGGTCAAGAGGAAGAAGACTCACAAGCAGTCATTAAATTCGACCCCTGGGTTAGATCTGTAACCTCAAGGGTCGAACCATGGGACTTGCTTCCATCCCCCACTAGCCAAGTCTCGGTTTCAAAACAGAGAGGAACAGACAAGTCGAGTATACTGTAGTATTAAACATTCTTCTATCTCCAGGTCCTGAACGCTTGAAGTATATTACAACTCGAGAGGTACTCCATTATCCGTATACTGAGTCCACAAAATACACTACATCTCGATAAACGTGTTCTCTTATCTACAGCAAGAAGCGAATGATCACACGTTTAAGATTTGTAACTCACTTGCTGGTAAATGTCCTTGGTCTGCCTGATATATTCAGGATTAATGACTTAATACTAGGGACATTTTTCCCCTTACACATGCATGCTGTTGCATTCAATATTGTCTTATCAATCATAACGTTTCTTTATAATGGTATTAGCCTTTAGAGCATGTATTTCGTATTTACCTGAATATAAAAACAGAACTGCTGTCATATTTATTTTAAACTCATTATCATCAACAGGAAGAGAATTCTCGTTTTATTTCGTAAAACCATATAAAATACCACTTTTAACTTCGCTTTCTGCACTGCATTTTAGGTGAAAATCTTCCCGAAATCTCACTTTTTCATATTCGACACAGAAACCTCCTCCTACGTCTCCTAATCAGTCAACTCTCAATACTTTTTTTGTATACAAAGTACTCTGTGTGCAACACGAAAACATAAGTTGCTTTTGTTCCCACAACGTAGCTATTATACGAAATATTGCAGCGACACGCTGCGGGTGCGCCCAATTTGGCTACAAAAAAATTAACTCACAGTCGAGAGTAGCGGGAGATCCGCAAACAACGGGTGGAAATCTCACTCAAAGTCAAACACATACAATTTAATCCAGAGGAGTCAGAGATACGATACAACCTGACAGCAGTACCCGCTGAGAAAATTGGCCCCAAGCACTAGTTAGATGACCCCCTGAACGCATCCCGTATTTAACGTACTAATTCTGACTAATTTGTCTTTATTTGCATACACACAGGAGGTTCTGAAGTTCAAGAAGTGAAACGGAGAAATAATTTACGCAAGACGAGAGTAAATCTTCATTCTTTCCTCATGGCACAGTTTACGACCTCGTAATCGTGCTGCTTCGGGGCAGCCTTTTTTCAGGTTTATTTTATGGCCATTTTGTGGGGAATTATTAAAACTAAATTTCCTCAGCATTTTATACAACGAATGGGATACATATCAAATTGCTCGCGATGAAGCACCATTTGTCACAGGCGATGTTGGCAATGGAGACTAAATTGACATTATATTTCAACGTGATTGACATAGATAAGTACTGGTGTGCTTTCATGTACAGCTCCCCTATGGCGGTGCTGTTGTTCACCAGTCCACACACACACACACACACACACACACACACACACACACACACACACACACACACACACACACACACATACGTATATATATAAGGGTTTTGTTCTAGGGTAAGATTTCGTCGGCCATAGTGGAGAGAACCAGGCTTGTGTTGCGGAGGTGTTGGTGCCAGACCTCCTCTGCTGCACTCTAATCACAAGGCAAGCAGGCACATTATACCTGCAGTATACTAACACATGCTGTCTGCAGGAGGTTGTTAGAACTGTGCCCTCTGCTGCTGGGCCACGGCACCTGTTTAGATCACACACACACACACAAACACAAACACACATTATCACGATTTACAAATTACTCTGAGAATGAGCCAGGGTAAATAAAATCGGTTGAGCACAGGAGGCAACAGAGCGAGGAACATATCTGGAAGCAGAACACTACATGACACGCAGGGATGTTAACAAACATCTTGATGACATCACAATAGCAGAGATGGAACGTACCAGAGAATAGGATAGTTATAGCTGAAAAAACTCGGAATTTTGAATTAAAATATTATAGATCAAGATGATGTCTGCCAATTCTAGCTTAAAATAGGGAGCTGCGTTATCATTATCATTATTATTATTCTAATGATTATTATATTACAAGAGAGGCGATAAATTTAACAGGGTCTTAAAGTGCCTGGGGAATTAAATAAAATGAGATTTAATCCGAGGAACTGGAGGACAGTTTCAATTCCTTAGACCAAGAGTCTTTTACTAGCATCACGGCGCCCCTCTATGAGGAGCCCAAGAGCTGTGGCTGAAAACCCCCAGACACAACAAGACTCAGACTACTTAACTATAGAGTAGCTACCATCAGCACAAAAACCACAGCAAGAACACTCTAAATACAACCTCGTGGAGGCGATACATCACTTCAACCTGGCTCTGAGAACAGTTTTTGTCTCGCTATTAAAGGACGGAGGATCGAGCCTAAACCACTCCTTGAACTGAATTACCTGCACGGGTTTAACACTTCATAACTCACATGGAGACAGAAACTCAGATGATTAATTGGTCTGTAAATTTCGATCCCCTTCTGGGAGCCTCTTCAGCAGGGGATCGAAATTTACTGACCAATTAATTTTCTGAGTTTTTGTCTCAATATGGGTTATTACTGAACACTCACTATATATATATATATATATATATATATATATATATATATATATATATATATATATATATATATATATATATATATATATATATATATATAATATATATTATATCAAATAATCAAATTCCTTGTTGATCTTCACAAAAGAAGCACCAAAAAGATTGTTCCTTGTTGGCTCGTAGCGGCGATAGCGGTAGTTGTGGTTTTAGTGGCGTTGTTGTTGTTGGTGGTGATAATACTGGTTCTTGGTTCGCAGTTATTGTAACTGTGTAGTTAGACAAGGTCCTGCGTGAATTTCTTTCTCTTACATATCAGTCACCACCAGAGTCTGACATCATGTAGGGCAGTCAAGCTGTGATCATATTGAGAGGAGGTGGTAGTGGGTGGTGTCAGCCTTCATTATAAATTTTCCCTAGGTAGAAGTTTGTGTGTGCGTGGGCGGGGGTAAGGTTATTGCGGAGGGGGACGAAACGATGTCCTTGACAGTGTAGTGGTATTCACCACTGCAATAAAACGAGAAAGAGAATACCTGTTAAGTTGTGCATGATATTTTTCTTATATTTTCTTTTCCTGCAGGTTTCCTCATTTTATTTACATCTCTTTCTTTTCTTATCACTCGATTTATAGACTCGAGTAACAGACAAATTTTAATCAATCCTTTTATGGCTAGAATTGAAAGCGAAGCCATCTGGCTTTTACGAAGCAGGTAAAGAGGATTTAGCAGAGCAAATCAACCATCAGCTCCTTGATAATGCTGAAGCGATGGTGTCACCTGCCACTTGCTACTCCATCCCCGAAATCATTCAGACTGGGAGACAAGAATTCTTCATCATCTCCCTAGTACATGTACACATGCATAGTAGGGTAGCATTGAAAATGAGTTTGGCTAATCTTTTTGTTAGTGAGTTTGGGTTTGAAAACGGCTTGCCTAGTAAGGGCCAATAGGTCTGCTGCAGTGTCCCTCCCTATGTTTTAAAGAGGTATATTCAAAGATATGTATTCAATTTACTAACAATCAAGAGTTGATCACTGCAAACAGCGTTGCCAGATACTTAAAAAACATCAAGTATTGTATCAAAATTGGGTATGGGACAAGAACTAAGGTTCACTACGATCCAGTTGAAAGAGTAGAAAAAATCGTCAACAAAACACGTAACTAATCACAGTGCCATTTGTACTGAGTGGCATTAAGATTCATGGGTCACAATGTTTTACCCAGGAATAGGTCGTGGTTTTCAAGCTATTACATATGTTTATATCTCCTCGTTTTGCAGTAGACAAGTAATTGAATCTAAGTGAATAACCACAATTGAGGGAGCTCAGAGTTGACGGGAGGGGCAGGCCAGAGTGTCATGAAGCTAGTTGCAGATTATAATTTACGAGATTTCGCAAAGGCGACGCTAAGGTCGTCAGTCCCGTTGAAAGCTTGGTTGAGAATCGGTCTAAGGGTTGGCAGGCATCATTTCTCATTTCACTTACTGTGAATTTACGTAATTTTCTGCTTGGGTAACTAAGTAGGTTGTAATAGGGGGAGGTGTTTTGGCTACAGGGTCACAGAGATTGTCGTCCCAATGGTTTACCTAAGTCTCATAGGTAGATCATTATTTTTGTATACCCATTATACTCATTCACCTCCTCCCATGCATCTTCATATATTTCTCCTGTGTCTGTGTTTAAAAGGATGAAAGGGGATATTGCATATAAACCACACACACATACCCACACATACATATATGCGTATATACGTATAAACGTACACACACACACACACACACACACACACACACACATTATAAACTAATATTATATATATATATATATATATATATATATATATATATATATATATATATATATATATATATATATATATATATATATATATATATATATATATATATATGTCGTGCCGAATATGTAAAACTTGCGATCTTGGCTTAAATAGCAACGCTCATCTTGCCATATAGGACAAGCGAAAATTTGTGTATGCAATAATTTCGCCAAAATCATTCTGAACCTAACGAAAAAAATATATTTCACTGTGTTTGTTTAGTATTAAATTATTGTAAACAAATCTGAAATATATTTAGTTGGGTTAGGCCAAAATAAATTGTTCTTGTTATAATAACGTTAGGTAAGTTTTCTAAGATTCTTTTCATGCAAAATTATAATTTTTTACATTAACATCAATGAAAAAAAATATATCTTTAAATGTATAAGAGAAAATTTTAGAAAGGACTTAATTTTAAATGAGTTCTTGCTAATTGATCAGTGTTACATATTCGGCACGACAAAAAATTTTATATATATATATATATATATATATATATATATATATATATATATATAATATATATATATAATATATATTTTTATATATATATATATATATATATATATATATATATATATATATATATATATATATATATATATATATATATATATATATATATATATATATATATATATATGTCGTGCCGAATAGGCAGAACTTGCGATCTTGGCTTAAATAGCAACGTTCATCTTGCCATATAGGACAAGCGAAAATTTGTGTATGCAATAATTTCGCCAAAATTATTCTGAACCTAACGAAAAAAATATATTTCAGTGTTTGTTTAGTATTAAATTATTGTAAACAAATCTAAAATATATTTAGTTGGGTTAGGCTAAAATAAGTTGTTCTTGTTATAATAAGGTTAGGTAAGATTTCTAAGATTCTTTTGGAGCAAAATTAAATTTTTTTACATTAACATTAATGAAAAAATATCTTGCGTATGCGTACACACATTTATGCATGTACATGCACACACACACACACACACACACACACACACACACACACACACACACTAACACACGACTGTAGTGGAGGCAGGAACCATACATAGCTTTAAGATGAGGTATGATAAAGCTCATGGAGCAGGGAGAGAGGGAACCTAGTAGCACTCAGTGAAGAGGCGGGACCAGGAGCTGAGTCTCGACCCCTGCAATTACAATTAGGTGAGTACAATTAGGTGAGTATACACATACACAGGTCAGGGTAGGCTGCAGGCCTGGTCCAGCAACTGGGGAAGGGCAAAGTAGACCGCAGACGGAGTATAGTCTAGGGGGCCAGAGACTACAAACCTCACTCAAGGAAAAGGATCTTGGAGTGAGAATAACACCGAGCACATCTCCTGAGGCGCACATCAACCAAATAACTGCTGCAGCATACGGGCGCCTAGCCCGTATGCTATATTGGAGTATGCAGCACCAGTTTGAAACCCGCACCTAACCAAGCACGTAAGGAAACTAGAGAAAATGTAAAGGTTTGCAACAAGACTAATCCCGGAGCTAAGGGGCATGCCCTACCAGGGAGGTTAAGAGAAATCAACCTGACGACGTGGAGGTCAGGGAAGATAGGGGGATAGGAAAATGCATTAAATACTGAGAAAAATTCGACACGGTGACGAGACAGGATGTTAAAGGAAGGGGAAACCAGCAAAAAGGGGGACACAGTGGGAATTTAAAGACTCGAAAAACCCATGTGTTAGGAAGTATTTCTTCAGTCACGAGTTGTGGGAAGTGGAATAGACTGGGAATGTTTGTAGTGGGGCGGACCCATCATGCTTTAGAGGGGTATGTAAAGCCATGGAACATGAATAGAGACCCGCAGGGGCCCAGTGAAGAGGCGGGGCCGCAGTATAAAATCGCCCCTTAAACTAAAAACTGGGGGTGGTATCCAAACACCACCACCACACACACACACACCCCACACACACACACACAACACCACACACACACCCCACACAAAAACACACACACACACAACTTTACCATCATGTGTTGGGGTAGTGGGGGGAAAGGTAAGGGGGGAGGGGGGAGTGGCAGAGAAGGGGTAAGGGGGATAAAGGGAAAAAGCGCGGTGGGGGGGGTGTGTAAAAAGGGGTTTGGGGATTAAGAACGTTTTTCAGACAGCCATAAAAGGAGACTCCCCTTTTAAATCCCACATTGGGCCCAATCTTATTTATTTTGTTTTTTCCCACCGTTTGGGTGTTGTGTGTGTTTTTTGTGGGGTGTGTGGGTGTGTGTGTGTTGTGTGATGGGGGTTTTTTTTGTAACTAACGCTACACTGTGTATATGTTGTACTTAGCTTGTGATGGTGTTCGGTACGTAAAAATATTCAGGCAAATCTCTTTTTTTGTTATGCCCCCGTATCCAATATTATATTTTTACACAATACCAAACTTCTTTCCTTTTGTATGCATTTCCCGTGTTGCAGAATCCCTCCCCCCCCACCCCTTTTCCTCCAATCTCCCCCTCCCACCCCCCCTTATCTCACCCTCCCCCCCCCCCCGTTTTCAACAGACCTCATCCCCCCCCAGCCCCAGCCCCAAACCCATTTCTCGCCCTAAAAAAAAACTTGATTTTCAAAATCTTTTTTTTTGCATCTTTGTTCATTCATTTAAGCGGCGATGTTTCCCCCCCCCATGGGTTTTTAAAAGCTGAAGCGTTTTTTGAAGTGTGGGGTTGTGTGTGTGTGTAGTGGTGTGGGGGTGTGTGTTGTGTGTGTGTGTGTGTGTTTGTTGGGGTGTGTGTGTGTGTGTGGGTGTGTTGTGTGTGTGTGTGTTTTGTATCACTCTCCTCACTTTTTTGTGGTTGAGGGGGGGCGAGTTTTTGTCCTGTGGTGTGTGAGTGTGGGCAATAAAGTCTTCGTCCATATTGGTCCACAATTTTTCTAACTCACAACCAAAAAGTAGCATTTTTCTTATACTACTGAATGCAAAAGGGAAACGTGAAATAAGAACCCTGTAACCATTCCACTTTTTTAAATTAGCCCCCCTGGGTTGATAAAATGGTAACATACACGACTTAGTTCACATCCAAATTTTTCTCTAGATGTGTTTTTTCAAAATATCAACAAAATCCTTTTTTTAAATATGTGCAAAATACCAACAAAAATCTCTCAAAGGTGCAAAATATCAACAATATCTCTCAAATTGTGCAAAATATCAAAATATCTCCGATGTGTGCAAATATCGCAAATCTTGATGTGTGCAAAACATCAACAAAATCTCCCAGATGTGTGCAAAAATACAAAATTTTTTCCAGATATGTGCAAAATATCAAAATATCTCTCAGATGTTGCTAAA
Organism: Cherax quadricarinatus; assembly: GCF_026875155.1. Taxonomy (NCBI): domain Eukaryota; kingdom Metazoa; phylum Arthropoda; class Malacostraca; order Decapoda; family Parastacidae; genus Cherax; species Cherax quadricarinatus. The sequence goes on along the minus strand of NC_069427.1, from coordinate 23,410,459 downwards.
TATCGCAATAGTCTCAGATGTGTCCCCAAAAATCAAAGTATCTCTCAGGTGTGTGCAAAATACAACAATATTCTCAAGTGTGGCAAAAAATTTAGCTACGTTAGGTCACAAATGCCATTTAGTACTATGAATGAACCCTGTCTCATCTAACGATAAATAAAGCTTTTTTTTTTCTGAGAGCTTTTCTACTCTATCAGTATGTTTCGCCGGGGAAACGTTCTGACGCAGATCAAACCGGGGGGCGGTGCCTCCTTTGCTTTAAAAGCTTGACCAGATAAAAGCTGGTTCTTCTACCTTTGTGCTGGCAATATTTCATGTTTATCCCACGTTAAGCCCCGTAATTCATTGTGTTTACTGCGCTTTTAACGACAATTTGCACACCATTTTCCGTGATAAAAGAGCAATGATGCATTGCCCGCATTTCTACCCTTTTTTTCTTCACTTTGTGGAATGGACTTCAAGATGGTTTGTATTCGCAGAAAATAATAGCAACGGTTACTACTATTTTTTTTCCTTGTAAATCTGTAAATCAAACTCCGACATTTTCACGAAAAACGAGGCTACTTTTAAGCACTAATCTGAGGGAAAAAAAATCTATTAACTATTTTACCCGCTAAAGCATCCTCAGTTATTAATTGCGAGTTCCAAATGAGTATTTCCCTATTTTCAGGTTCTCATCACAGTTTTGTTCTCCCAGTTACTATTAAACAAACACCTGTTTCCTGATCTCCAGTTCACATTATCAATCAGCAAATCCCTGCATAATAGGAGGAGAATGGACTATATACGGAAGAGTGATTGTTGTGTGTGTGAGTTTGTGTGTGTGTGTGTATGTGTGTGTGTGTGTGTGTGTGTGTGTGTGTGTGTTGTGTGTGTGTGTGTGTGTGTGAGTGTGTGTGTGTGTGTGTGGTTTGTGTGAGTGTGTGTGTGACTGTGTGTGTGTGTGTGTATGTGTGTGGTGTGTGTGTGTGTGTGTGTGTGTTGTGTGTGTGTGTGTGTGTGTGTGTGTGTGTGTGTGTGTTGTATGGTGTGTGTGTGTGTGTGTGTCTGAGTATTACATGCTTGAGTGTTAGAAAGAACTGGTGTAGGTAACAGCTCCTAGCGTGTAAATAAAGTTAGGAACCTTAACCTAACCTTGTAGAACCCTGTATAAAGAGAGAGAGAGAGAGAGGAAAAAGAAAAGTAAACAGTGGATATGTGCCCACCACACCCAGACCACCACTACAGAGGCCAGAAGCTCCGCGGCTGACGTACGGAGGTGTCATAATGGAATGGGGCACAAGTGTGTGGGGGACGTGCTCGTTAAGGGACAGGTGAGACGGAATAGGTGGAAAGGGAGGTCGTCTAGAGGGACGAGGGAGGGGATTATAGCCAGCTAAGGGGAGCGCCAACGACCTGAAAGAGATGAGGGGAGCTTTTTCCAGTTATGGAGAACTCCATTAAGGAGAATTGTAAATGGAGAAACTTTTCTAATGAATTACAAATAATCTATTAACATATATATATATATATATAATATATATATATATATATATATATATATATATATATATATATATATATATATATATATATATATATATCTTTAGCTCAAGATTTCCACCCCCGTGGCTTGTTTTGCATAGTTAAGATCACCTGTCTGCGATTGCTTGCATATAAATATGTATATGTATATGTATATATATATAATATATATATATATAATATATATATATATATATATATATATATATATATATATATATATTTATATGTATATATATATATATATATATATATATATATATATATATATATATATATATATATGTATGTATATATATATATATATATATATATATATATATATATATATATATATATATATATATATATATTTATATATATATATATATATATATATATATATATATATATATATATGTGTATGTGTGTGTGTGTATGTGTGTGTGTATGTGTGTGTATGTGTGTGTGTATGTGTGTGTATTGTGTGTGTGTGTGTGTGTGTGTGTATGTGTGTGTGTGTGTGTGTGTGTGTGTGTGTGTGTGTGTGTGTGTGTGTGTGTGCGTAAGAACAAAAGATAGGAAAACTGTATGTGTGTATAAATAACTGCATAAATATCGATTGCATTTTTCAGATGAGTTCCGTTATATCGCGAGGGCAAGAGCGTGAGGGGCAAGATTGATGGTAAACACGACAACTCACATGAAATGGATGTTAAACCGGTTCTTACGGTCTTAATTTAAACCCGTCGTGTACAGGTTTTGCCTAAACCGAACGCACGATTCCCAATGAAGCCAGCCATGAAAGGTTCCAGATTATTCAGTATTTCGAGGTCTTTGTCTGAGACTTGTTCTTGACACTGCTGCATGTCTTTCAAGACTGTTATATGTCTTTAAATAGATGTTCTTTAAGGCTATTACTTGAAAGCTTTAAATATACTTTTTAAAACTGGTTTATGTCTCTTCATCCTTCTAAATGTTCTCCCTCTAAGATTTATAGACGTTCTTTAAAGTCGGTACATGTTCTTCACCTGTCTTCTACACGTCCATCTTGGCTTTTCAATGACCTCTATGGTCATTGAAAAGATTACTGATATTTCCACCAGTACAGGTATTCTGCTTTCAGCCCCCACATGAATAACGTCAGGAAGTTTTAAATGCAACAGTAGTTATTTGGGCTTTATCTTAAGTCTTGCGTTTAAAACTGACAGTTGAAATTAGTTTTAGTAAAAAAAAAGGACGAAATCCTCTTAAAGTTACGCCTTCGAGCCACACAAAGGGGCAGTGACCCACCGCGCAGAGGGGAAGTTCCACACCGCACAGAGGGGAAGTTCCACACCGCACAAAAGGGGAGTTCCTCACCGCGCAGAGGGGAAGTTCGATACGTTTGCATATACCAAGACGTCTGCGCTAACTTCTGGAAAAATGTAAATTCGGAAAATAATAAGGAGCACACCAACGAGAAACTATCCCTCTCGCACCACATCTCCACCATCCCACACACACCAAAACAACATACAAAGATTTGTTGTGTAGGCATGCAGGAGGTCACCGGAAGCAACAGCCTAGTTGACGAGGCAGTCGACAATGAAATCTGGCCTGAGACCAGATCGGTCACAGGTGTATATAACAAGCAAAAGTACCTAACACGCGACCCTAAATCAAGATCGAAAAATGTAACGTATACAGTTAATGGAATAATATTTGCTTAGCTGCAGAAGACTTTGGCTTTCATGACTCATGAAACTGTAATAACACGATTACAAACAAACCACGAAACGGGTGGTGTTGGAACCCATGGCGAGTGAGACCTAGAACTCCAGGCCAGTGTGTGGCTTACTTTGGCTTTATCGAATCAGCGAATCTATACTTACTTTATAGGACTTACTTTCATTTACATTCTAGTGGAAGTGAATACAAGAGTTAACCCTTAAACTGTCCAAACGTAGATCTACGTTTTTTCAACATTTGAATGTAAAAAACAGTAGATTTTTTTTTTTACATTTGAAAACGTGTAAAAAACTTTGATCTATGTTTTTTCTTTTTTTTTTTGTTGTTTGAAAATAGTAAAAAAAAAAAAAAAAACGTAGATCAACTTTTGGAGCAATACGCATGTGAACGTAGATCTGCTTGGACAGTTTAAGGGTTATTAAGAAGACCCTAAGGAGAGAAATTTTGATTTCGTAGATTACGAAGGTTTAGTGACAGAAGCCACGCGTTGAAGAGCAAACTTTCGTTAGGACACCGTTTCGCTCTGTTGTCCCAACAACAGAGACATTTCCTTCATAGACTAAAATGCACATTTGAAATTAATGAATAACTGAACTTAATTACTTCTACGAAAAGAAATATCAGATTTAAACAAGTATGAAGCTAATAAAGCTAAAGTCAATTGCTAGTAATTGACTTTAGCTTTAATAGATTGAAAGCTCCTCTGACCATACTTTTCAAATGACATGACTTTTGAATTTCTGCTCACGTCTTCTCTTGGTCTGTCTTCTATCTGACTTTTTCTCCCCATCGGACAGAAACGTCGTCTAAAGTTTTCTCTCCAGATTGTGGATTGACAGTGAATTATTTATGCCCAATTAAGGTCGAATTCTTGAAGCTCGTGTAGTTAAATTACATTCAAATGAGGGAACGAATGAGAGTGCGGAACGATAATGAAAGAGTGGAAGGCAAGTGAGAGCAAGGGAACGATAATGAGAGTGTGGGAACGAAAGTGAGAGCGAGAGAACGATAAAGAGAGTGTGGGAACGAAAGTGAGAGTGAGGGTAAACGGTAGCATTCTTTAAGAGAAAACTGGACCACCATCTCCAACAAGCCCTTGATCAATTATTATCAGCAACAGCCTTGATGAAAAAGGGGTAAAACCAAGTTTATTTTATAGTGTTTTACTGTGGCTCAACTGCGCAGTAAAAAACAAACAAGCTTCAAAACATGTCACACGTGTGTCACTAAAACTACGGAGCATTTGATTAAATAGAAGATGAATCACAACACTAATGTCTGATGCAGAAGATATCTGCATATATATATATATATATATATATATATATATATAATATATATATATATATATATATATATATATATATATATATATATATATATATATATATATATATATATATATGAAATGTTCAAGTCCCTCGTGTAGTCGACACCCAATAACCAATTATTTTTGACACTCTGGAAGACTAAAGAGACTGAGTCAAAGGGTTCAAAGGTAGCTATAGTAATTCCCCCTTATAAGCAAGACCAGTTAGGTAAACATCAGAATAATAAGGTATCACTACTGTACCTAACAAATGACTTTATTCAAACATTAAAATCTAGGTTTCCATGTAGCAGCTACCAAAACCACTGCGCTAGAATATTAAAAGGTTCGTCTATTATGTATATATAATTGCATCTATAAATACAAATCGAGGCATTAGAGCTACGAAGTAATCGAATGTAATTTATATAACAAAATTCTCACGACAGTGCCTCAATAAGCACGTATCGTGTTTGCCTCTTGAGCTACTGTAAATTACAATATACCGTGATCAATTATCAATTATCTTTAAAGAAAAATTGATGGCCATATAGAAATCAAGAAGTTGATTAAAACTTACAGGAATTTTAAGAGGTAATTTTTTTTATTTACTAAGTAAATAGTGCACAGAGTTTTTGATATGGGATTAAATTACCTCGAGTGAGAGTTACAAAATAAAATTTTCTAGATTGCTGACATTTTTTTTCTGACGAGAACTATACCCTCGTAAAAGAGCAATAGCAAGACAGACGTTTATTAACTTGCCAAATAAAACGAGAAGTAAGGCAAGGGGAAAAAAAATTATCCACAAAATAAAGACAGAATTTCTATCCGGAAAGGATGAAATTGATAATGGTCGAGAACGGAGCGAAACGTCGTCTGACGTTTCCCCTCAAAATTGTGGGTTAGTTGGGAATCGTTTCAGTAATGGCACTGTGGCTTTTATTCTTCATAAAACAATAAATAAAAATAAAAATAACAGCTGGTAAAGAGGGGATCATTACTGCATTAAAAATGTATTATTGTCGTTTACGATGTAGTTTTTATCCCGGGAGAGAGAGAGAGAGAGAGAGAGAGAGAGAGAGAGAGAGAGAGAGAGAGAAACTTTCAGTAACGCGAATATAAACAGACATATGGATAAAAGTCGAGAGTCAAAACGAAACATGTATAGAGAAACGCAAAAAAAAAAAAAAAAAAATGGAGAGAGAACAAGAAAGAGGAAATCTAACTTACCACTCTCTCTCTCTCTCTCTCTCATCTCTCCTCTCTCTCTCATCTCTCTCTCTCTCTCTCTCATCTCTCTCTCTCTCATCTCTCTTCTCTCTCTCCTCTCTCTCTCTCTCTCTCTCACTCATTTTCCTCTCTCTACTCTCTTCTCTCTCTCTAGTTCTCATAAAAAACTGAGCTGGACAGGAAGAACTGAGTGGAGAGTAGTTAAGGCAAAGGAGGGCAATTAACACTAGCAAACTACTCATTCTGTAAATAGCAGTGCAGGAAAGATGGGGGTGACAAGGAGAGGAATGAGCACCAGTGGTGAGGTAGAAGGGGGAAGGAAGCACACCAGTTAGTCTCCCACTCCATAAAGGGTGAGAAAACGATAACACGAAAATGAACAGGTGAAGAAGGAGGAGGACTAAGAAGAGGAGAAAGAAGAGGTAGAAGATAAATAACAATAATAATAATAATAATAATAATAATAATAATTAATAATAATAATAATAATAATAATAATATATTATTATTATTATTATTATTATTATTATTATTATTATTATTATTGAAGGGGAAAGAGGAAGATGAGGAAAAGCAAAAGAAATATAAGCAGGTGAAAAGTAAAAGGAAGAGGAGAAATACCAGGAGAAAACTGAGACAAAAAGGACGAAGAGGACGAGGAAGAGGATGAGGAGGAGAGGAGAAAAAAAAGTGGAATGAAAAGAGGAGGAGAAACAGGTTTCGAGACAGAGGCATGAAAGAGCCACACACGAGCGAACAGGACTGATGTGGCGAAAGCAGAGCAACAAGTGTGTTTAGAGCTGTAGGAAGCTCTAACACTGTGTGGAGAGCTGCAGCAAGCTCTAACACTGTGTGGAGAGCTGCAGCAAGCTCTAACACTGTGTGGAGAGCTGTAGCAAGCTCTAACACTGTGTGGAGAGCTGCAGCAAGCTCTAACACTGTGTGGAGAGCTGTAGCAAGCTCTAACACTGTGTGGAGAGCTGCAGCAAGCTCTAACACTGTGTGGAGAGCTGTAGCAAGCTCTAACACTGTGTGGAGAGCTGCAGCAAGCTCTAACACTGTGTGGAGAGCTGTAGCAAGCTCTAACACTGTGTGGAGAGCTGCAGCAAGCTCTAACACTGTGTGGAGAGCTGCAGCAAGCTCTAACACTGTGTGGAGAGCTGCAGCAAGCTCTAACACTGTGTGGAGAGCTGCAGCAAGCTCTAACACTGTGTGGAGAGCTGCAGCAAGCTCTAACACTGTGTGGAGAACTGTAGCAAGCTCTAACACTGTGTGGAGAGCTGCAGCAAGCTCTAACACTGTGTGGAGAGCTGTAGCAAGCTCTAACACTGTGTGGAGAGCTGCAGCAAGCTCTAACACTGTGTGGAGAGCTGCAGCAAGCTCTAACACTGTGTGGAGAGCTGCAGCAAGCTCTAACACTGTGTGGAGAGCTGCAGCAAGCTCTAACACTGTGTGGAGAGCTGCAGCAAGCTCTAACACTGTGTGGAGAGCTGCAGCAAGCTCTAACACTGTGTGGAGAGCTGCAGCAAGCTCTAACACTGTGTGGAGAGCTGCAGCAAGCTCTAACACTGTGTGGAGAGCTGTAGCAAGCTCTAACACTGTGTGGAGAGCTGTAGCAAGCTCTAACACTGTGTGGAGAGCTGCAGCTAGCTCTAACACTGTGTGGAGAGCTGCAGCAAGTTCTAACACTGTGTGGAGAGCTGTAGCAAGCTCTAACACTGTGCGGAGAGCTGCAGCAAGCTCTAACACTGTGTGGAGAGCTGCAGCAAGCTCTAACACTGTGTGGAGAGCTGTAGCAAGCTCTAACACTGTGTGGAGAGCTGCAGCAAGCTCTAACACTGTGTGAGAAGCTGTAGCAAGCTCTAATACTGTGTGGAGAGCTGCAGCAAGCTCTAACACTGTGTGGAGAGCTGCAGCAAGCTCTAACACTGTGTGGAGAGCTGTGGCAAGCTCTAACACTCTGTGGAGAGCTGCAGCAAGCTCTAACACTGTGTGGAGAGCTGTAGCAAGATCTAACACTGTGTGGAGAACTGTAGCAAGCTCTAACACTGTGTGGAGAGCTGTAACAAGA
>NC_069427.1:23370112-23397612 GCF_026875155.1 Cherax quadricarinatus | reverse complement strand
CATTCCCTCCTCTGACAGCACCTCTCACTTAATTATCCACTCCCCACCCTTTAGTTTCAATTCCACCTCCTCCCCCTCCTTATATCCCTCCCTACGTCATTCCTTGTGCCCCTCTCTCCCCCTCTTCTCCTCCTCATACCTCCCTCCAGATTAGTCTTCGTCAGAGAAGAATTTCCCCTCATGCGCGTGAGGGGTCAGTTCGACTTCCGAGCGGAACGATTCGTCGTGGCCGGAACATCACTGCAATTGCATCTGCAACAGTCCCCATGGAAACTAAGCGGTTGGAGGGGTGGGTGGAGGGCGGGATGGATGGAATCAGGGGTGGTTGGTGGATTGGGTTGGTGGGGAGAGGGGTAGATAGAGGGAGGGATGATCGGAGGGAGGGAGGGGAGATCGGAGGGAGGGAGGGGTGATCGGAGGGAGGGAGGGGAGATCGGAGGGAGTGTAGTTGGCAGTGTCTTACTCTGTTACATCAATGCATGCTCTGTTTTTTCTTTGCGGATGTCATTGAGAAATTCTGGCATACACATGATTAAAGAAACAAAGAGAGAGAGAGAGAGAGAGAGAGAGAGAGAGAGGAGGTGGCAGGCAGGGAGGGAGGAGAGGACAATGATAAATTCAAAGATATATTCAGACTGTAAATACACTACTCTCAAATTCTGGTTTATGTACCGCTATAAAAATCTCTATTCGCCGATCTATTGAGTTGATTCTTTCAGCTCTTCCACTGAAAGGCTGTTCTTATTCTGGGCATAGCCACTCTCCCTCTCTATGCTTGTCTGTCTGTCTGTCTGTCTCTACTGTCTGTCTGTCTGTCTGTCTGTCCTCTCTCTCTCTCTCTCTCTCTCTCTCTCTCTCCTCTCTCTCTCTCTCTCTCTCTCTCTCTCTCACTCACTCACTCTCTCACTCTATCTTGTGATATATATAATTTGTTTCCTAGGTATTCAGGAAGATGTGCAGGCTCGGAACTCTGAGTTCATTAACCTTGTAGACAACAGTAATGCCACCCCCCATCTCCCTGGTGTTGAAAGCTCAGTTAACAGTATATGACCGACCAAAATATGACGAGTCAGGCTTTAGATGCGTCGTGCTGCGTGGCCCTTAACTTTGTCCAAATGTCAGAGACAATATGTCAGACAAGCCATCCCAGAGAGTGATGAATGCTCAAGATTGAGAGCTAGTGTCTGCCTTCAGAGTTACTCTCTGCCTTGAGGGCTAGTATCTGCACTGAGAGTTACTTTCTGTTTGTAAGCATTGTTGCCTCTCACGTTCATAGTTATAATCATCATAAGGTTAAATGTCAAGGCCTGGAACTAACCTTTATCAATGAGTTTCTTCTAGTTATTCTCTCTCCAGCCCCTTCAGTTATCATCATGCTTTCTCTCTAGATCACAAAATTCACTGTTTTTCATTCACTTTCTTTCTCTATCTCTCTTCCATTGTTTCTACTATCTACATATCTTTCTCACATTTTTCACCCTTTCTCACTCAATCAAAACGCAAATGAACGTTCCACTGTTGCTGTCAGTATCAGACACACACACACACACACACACAGACACACATCCCTTGCACTCTATTCTCTAAAGCAGATTACCCATAAACAATCCACAAGCAGGTAGCAAACAGAAGAGTGCCATACTCATTAGCCGGCACTCTGTCATTGCTCGAGTGTCTGATTTATTAATTGGCACTCTGGGTATAATAGATGGCATCACCTGCAGTGAAGAAATGACGCTAGACTTTAATTTATGATGCTGTTTATATGCTTATATATCCATCGACCCACTTACGAATCCAGGCATATGTTTTTGTGGTTGTGTTTTTTTTTGTTACTGAATGTGTATACACCTGCCCTCACCTATGTATGCGTGCATGTGTGCATTCACCTATATGTGATTGCAGGGGTCGAGTTACAACTCTTTTGTGTGTGGGGGGGAGGGGAGCTTTCACCTATTTGTGTTTGCAAGGGCTGAGTTCCTATTTACTGATGAGTCATGCTCCTTGCCCTTTTAGCCTCTGTCATGTCTATTTTTGAATTCGCGTATAGAGTTGGCTTACACTACGTCACTCTCTCATGCATTGTGCTTGTTCTCTTTCCTCGCAGTGAAATAATTTTTTTTATGTCTCATTCGCTGATTTCACCATTTTTTTTTTATTTTATCTGCCTTGTTTCGGCTTCCTCGAATTGTATATCTCTAACATCTTTGTCAATGGGTTATAATATCATGGATATGTGGGGTTGCGAGCTACCAACAGCAACAGCCTGACGAGCCTGGCCCATGGCCGGGCTCCAGGAATAGAAAAACTCTCTTAACTCATCAAAGATACAAAGGTATAATGCATCTTCTGAGTTTTCTAGTTTTTCTAGTTACGTTATCTTTGGAATTCATTTCTCCAGTCTTGCAACAAACTTCTGAACATTCTCAAATTTCTCTGTATTCCTGATGAGGGTTCCATGCTGGTGCCTCATATTCCTATTCTGATCTTATGTGTACAGTGATCTGAGTGACTCCTTGATCTGAAGGCTATTCTTACATTTGCCAGCTTTGCACATGAAGGCAATGTTATTCTGTTGATGTGCGCCTCAGGTGTGTGTGTGTGTGTGTGTGTGTGTGTGTGTGTGTGTGTGTGTGTGTGTGTGTGTGTGTGTGTGTGTGTGTGTGTGTGTGTGTGTGTGCGTGTATGTGTAATCATCGAGATGTGCTTCAGGGGTCAAGTCGCAGCTCCTGGCCCTGCTCCACAAATTATAACCGCTGGCATTATATGTTTCTGCCATCTCAGACCTATGTCACACCTACTCTTCACACACACACACACACACGCACACACACACACACACACACAGAGGTCAGTCCTAGGACCAGTGCTGTTTCTGGTATTTGTGAACGACAAGACGGAAGGAATAGACTCCGAAGTGTCCCTGTTTGCAGATGATGTGAAGTTGATGAGAAGAATTCTTTCGGTCGAGGACCAGGCAGAACTACAAAGGGATCTGGACAGGCTGCAGACCTGGTCCAGCAATTGGCTCCTGGAGTTCAACCCCACCAAGCGCAAAGTCATGAAGATTGGGGAAGGGCAAAGAAGACCGCAGACGGAGTACAGTCTAGGGAGCCAAAGACTACAAACCTCACTCAAGGAAAAAGATCTTGGGGTGAGTATTACACCGGGCACATCTCCTGAGGCGCACATCAACCAAATAACTGCTGCAGCATATGGGCGCCTAGCAAACCTCAGAACAGCATTCCGACATCTTAATAAGGAATCGTTCAGGACCCTGTACACTGTGTACGTTAGGCTCATATTGGACTATGCGGCACCAGCTTGGAACCCACACCTAGCCAAGCACATAAAGAAACTAGAGAAAGTGCAAAGGTTTGCAGCAAGACTAGTCCCAGAGCTAAGGGGTATGTTCTACAAGGAGAGGCTAAGGGAAATCGACCTGACGGCACTGGAGGACAGGAGAGATAGGGGGAATATGATAACGACATATAAAATACTGAGAGGGATTGACAAGATGGACAAAGACAGGATGTTCCAGAGATGGGACACTCCAACAAGGGGACTCAGTTGGAAGCTGAAGACACAGATGAATCACAGGCATGTTACGAAGTATTTCTTCAGTCACAGAGTAGTCAGGAAGTGGAACAGTTTGGGAAGCGATGTAGTGGAGGCAGGATCCATACATAGCTATAAAAAGAGGTATGATAAAACTCATGGTTCAGAGAGAGTGACCCAGTAGCGACCAGTGAAGAGGCGGGGCCAGGAGCTATGAATCGACCCCTGCAACCACAACTAGGTGAGTACAACTTGGTGAGTACACACACTTTAGAATGCGGACATCAAAATTCCACTGGAGTTTTAATGCCAAGCAAATTGCATTTGAGTGTCCATACATCTACTTTTACAGTGGGGGTTGAGAGTTTGTAACGCCAGGGTTCGTTTAACGACGCCTCCAAGACAACGTAGGAGAGGTTCGTTTAATGTACTACTCTTTTAAGGCAACGGCAACCAGGGCTCGTTTAACATATTGCCCCTTGAAGATAACATAAGCTAGGGCTTCGTTTAAAGCACTACATCTTCAAGACGATACAGTCCCGAGTCCGTAACATACCACATCTCAAATACAATGCCACCTGGAGTTCGTTTAACGCATTACACCTCTAGGACAATGGTAATTCAGAGCTCGTTTAACACGCTATTTCTCTAAGACAATGCAATCCAGAGTTCGTTTAACGCACCCCACCTCAAAGACAATGCATCCCGGGGTTCGTTTAATGCACTACAATTCTAAGACAGTTCTGTCTAAAGGTCATTTAACGCACTACACCTTTAAGGTGTCATTGAAACCTTATGGTCAACTAGTTAAAATAAACGTGAGGCTGCCGCGATGAGATTGTTGTCGATATTTGCATTTTTCACGTTAATCTCCCCTTGTTTCCCTTCCAGATCTCCTCTCCCTCTCCGTTTCCTCCTCCTCCTCCTCTTACTCCTCCTCCTCCAGTTACTCCATCTCCTCTTCCTCCCACCCTTCCTCCCTCCCAGTCCCAACAACTCAAAGAGGTTATCCATAACAGCATTTAGGTTTAGAGAAGAGTTGTGTAATCCATGTTAGTGTCCCGGTCCACCGAGAAATGGGCTGGTAGCTGAACCATTACCAGGCTTGTAGTTGGTCCATTACCAAGCGGGTAGACGGTCAGTTACAAGTGGATAGATGGCTCATTTCCAGCCGGTTAGTTGGATCATTACCAAGCGGGTACTTGGTCCATGTTAAAGCAGGTAGTTGGACTATTACTAAGCGGGTACTTGGACCATGACAAAGCAGGTGAGTAGTTGAACCATGATCAAGCGGATAGTTGGACTATTACCAAGCGGGTAGTCTGACCATTAATATCAGCTCGAATTAGTAATAATCTTCAGAGGAAATGTGTCCGAGTTTGTCATGGTGGCTCTTCAAACATCTCTTAGAGGTAATTTGTGGGAGAAATCCCCGTTGGGGTGTTGGGGAGTATCGGGGAGGTGGTGCTGGGGAGGTGGTGCTGACGAGGTGGTGCCGGGGAGGTGGTACGGGGGAGGTAGTGCTGGGGAGGTGGTGCTGGGGTGGTGGTGCTAGGAGGTGATGCTGAGGAGGTGGGGCTGGGGAGGTGGTGCTGGGAAGGTGGTACTGACGAGGTGGTGCTGGGGAGGTGGTGCTGGGGTGGTGGTGCTGGGAGGTGATGCTGAGGAGGTGGGGCTGGGGAGGTGCTGGTGATGAGCCTGAGGTGAGGGAAGTGGGTGATGTAAAAGATACATATGAGAAAAATATTTGTGCTTTGTATCTGGATATTTAAATTATTTTATCTGTCTACCTCTCTCTCTCTCTCTCTCTCTCTCGCGTCAAAGAACAGGTATTTCCTTGGCACAATAAGCTGTTTCGCTTCGGGAATTAACGGTTCCCTGTCCCTCCCCCACACCCTCTTCCCTCTCTGTCTCCCCCCTCGCTCCCACCCTCCTTCTCTCCCTCCCTATCTCCTTCCGTCGCTCCATCTCGGCTTCCCTCCCTCCCTCACTCCCTCTTGCCTCTCTCCCTACCTCCCTCCCACACTCAATTAACTTTTCATGAGGTTAGTACCACTATACATTCTTAGACATTAATGGATACTAATGGATTTATCTATGTACATTTTTTTATGTCATCCAAATTTCTCTCCTTCTCCCAACTCTCTTACCAGTGTCTCCTATACATAATTTCTCATGCCACCGCTCTGGAAAGATGGAGACATCATCTAGAAAAAGATATCATTTCTCCCGTGTATGGGATAGTGTCTCCTGAGAGATGGTAATTCCCAAGTGATAGTAACTCCAACTTTGCTGGAACTAAACATCTGACGCTCCCTTAGCTGATGGACCTTGACTGGAATGCTTGATGATATCCTCATTGCCCTATTGAAGTCTTCCAGCTCAGGCTGACAGATTTCGGCACCTTGTAAGTGTGTCATCCTGTGTAAGTGATTGTGTCAGGGACAACATAACTGGATTTTGTTCCCACTTTGTAAGTATGATATAGAATAGGGTAGCAGCACACTACGAATGTATCCAGCTTTGCTAAATAAATAAAATATTTTTCTAATTGCCTTTTTTTCCTTTCTCTCTATCCTCTCTCTCTTTTCTAAGTCTTCTCACCACCCCTCACATTATGCCTACACTCTCTGCCTCCCTCCCTTTCTTCAAAACTCCCCGCTTGTCACCACCCCTCATAGCCTCTCACTCACTCTCTCTCTCTCTCTCTCTCTCTCTCTCTCTCTCTCTTCTCTCTCTCTCTCTCTCTCTCTCTCTCTCTCTCTCTCTCTCTCTCTCTACCTCCCTCTTTCTCTCTCCCTTTCGGTATCCCTCTCTGCTCTTATTTATTTCTCTTTTCTGCGACCTGTTACCTCCCTTTATTTATCACCCTCTGTCATTGCTCCATCACTTCTTCCATCTCTAGGACCTCTCTTTCGTTACCCTATTCGATCCCTTTTCCTACCCTCTGTGTTCGTGTTTCCTTTTCTAACGTAGAGATTCATCCACTTTCCTATTCTTGCCTTATACAGGACTGTTCTTAATAATGATGGAAGAACATCTCAGGAGATAGTCTCTGTGCAAGCTTCCAGATCCTCTGTTATCTGTCTTTTCAATTTACTCTCGTGTAGTCCCGTGTACACCTTGTAACCCGGTGTACTCCGGTGGCAATTACAAACTCATTCCTCCTTCCTCGTTACATTTTTTTATGTTGTGGTTAGTCTTTTCCTTTATCCTTCTTCTTCTTCTTCGCCAGTTATCGCCTTTACATTGGCTTTAGTTTATTCTAATCTTTTAAACCCATACATTCGTTTTCTAATGCATCTTTTCCCGTATTCTCTCTTCTTCCATACGTTCTTCCTTTCATGCACGCCTTTTTTCCATGTATTATTTTCTCTATTTATTCTCTTACCTATTTTTTCCTCGTGTATTTTATTTCCATAAAACTCTCCTCTTCCTGTATTCATTCATCCTTGTGCTGTTTTCCATTACTTTTTTTTATCTCCGTGAATTCTTTTCCCCTTTTATTGTTCCAGTTATTCTCATCTCCGTTTAATATTTCCCACTGTGTTGTTACCCACATGTATGCTTTCCCCTCGTATTCATATATATATATATATATATATATATATATATATATATATATATATATATTATATATATATATATATATATATATATATAATATATATATATATATATATGTGTGTGTATATATATATATATATAATATATTTATAATATATATATATTATATATATATATATTATATATATATATTGTGTGTGTGTGTATGTATATATATTCTCTGTGTATTCGTGTCCATATTTCCTCTCCTCTCTTAGTGTCTCATTAAGAGTCTATTCTCTTGCCTTCCTTCACTTGCACCCTCTTCTCTATTCACCTCTTTTAGCGGGTTCGTGTTGTAACTCCTCTTTAGTAATATCCACGTCAACTGCAGGTGGGAGGATATTGATTGCAAAGACCCTGGGTTCGGCTCCCTAAATTATGTCGTTATTGACTATGGAAGCCAATTTACTGCCGTGACAAAGGCATTTCCAGACTAGAGTCACTCACCGTGACGCAAGCGTAAGCTCCGCATTACGCAAGCGTAAGCTCTGCATAACGCAAGCGTAAGCTCCGCATAACGCAAGCGTAAGCTCCGCATAACGCAAGCTTGAGCTCCGCATGAACTCCAGGTTATTTGTTACCATCAGTGACGTGAAACCTCAGAAAAGACCGATGGTACCACATTCTTCTGTGAGTACGACACCGTAAGTCTAGGTGATAGGGCCATAATATTTGGTACCGTAAGTTAATGGCACCATTAATTAGTAGCGAACATGGATTATGGTGCCACAGACAATCTTGAGGATGTCACAATGGGTTAAGCTGATCGGTATCGCAATGTATTGCTCCTCAGTACCATGATATTTCTCTTCTATAGTGTATGTCTACCCTGGTATCATTATCCACCTTGACAGTGACACCATGATGCATGTCTACTATGGTACAGTTATATACCTGGGCCATGACACAATAAGGAATTATAGCACATTTTCTGAGCCATGACATCATCAATGAACGTATAACTGGAAAATGGCCCCATTATTTCCGGAGTATGGCACCATGGCCTAGAGGAGAGGTGGCACTAATGAGCATTTACAGCCCATTGGATCACACAAGTTCCTTAAGGTTTGGTAGAAATGGATGAGGAGAGGGTCTGTGCATTGTAATAAAAAAAGCATAATGGATGGTAATGGGTGTTGGGGGATGTGGACGTGGATGGGGGTGGTAGGTGACGGGCTACGGGGTGTGGAATGGGGTGGGGGTTCATGGGGCAATGGGAGAGGAGGGGAGAGAAGGAAGGAAGGGTGGAGGGAGAGAGGGAAGGAAGGGGAGGGGGTAGAGCAACAGCAGAGCGATATTTCTTAGTCGAAAATAAGGCGAAACGGTCAAACTTTGAGGGTTTCCTGTTGCAATTGTCGTTAGGTGTGTGAAATAAGTGAGAACTTAGTGGTATTTACAGGCCGTTTTCAACTAAACTCCCCCCTGGGGTGAGTGAAGGACGCAGCCATCCACAAGCCTGCTGCAGGCCGTGCTTCAGCGCCTCGATGATATATAAAAAAAAGGAGACCCCCAAAAAATCTTATGATGTGTTAGAGAATTACGAACAATACAAATCACAACAGAGGATGTGTGAAGAGAAGACACACGATGCAGAACAAGCTTTTACCGGTACAATGTATCGCTCTTTGTCCAGTTTTATCATGCTGTGACTTGATTAAGCTCTACACTGAGCTAAGCTTGTGCAAATAAAAGCTTGTTTTGCAACATGCGTCTCTTTTTTCACTATCTTCGTCAGGACGCCATATGGATTCACAGCAAAGGATGTTTTTGTTGACGTAAGATCTTTTTTTTATTTGTTAAAATGAGAGCTAATGAATACCTTATTGGAAAAATACACAACCTATCATCAACAGAGAATTGTGTATCTCTCATTATGTACATGCAGTAACCGCGAACAAACAATACAAGATGCAAAACAACTACAGAGGGTGTTGAATGATAGCTCTAGGCCTTTCGTGTTGCAATCAACATATCAGAAATTTGCATTGTTGCAAATTACTTGCATAACATGCTGTTTGCGTAGCTACGACTTGGCAAACCGCCAAGTGCAGGATTCTAACCCAAAGCTGCTTGTACAAAGATCTCGGTTGGCAATTTGATGCTGACAAGGAATGGATGTGAGAAACTGCTCTTTCTCAACTATCATAAACTTTTATACGAAAACCTTACACAGTCATTTTAGGTGTTGGAATTTCTGAACATTGCGAAGAATAGAGAGGCACAATACCGTGAAGGCAACAACGCACAAATAACCCAGGTTATTTGTGTGTTCTGAACACTGTCTTGCGTCTGCAGCCTATTATTATTATTATTAGACAGACTCTGTCTTCTTAACTACAATGTTGAACATAATCTTATGAGAAGAAGGGCTGTCACTCTGAACTTTTGTTAATCACCAATAATAAGAACTTGAGCTTTTATCCTATATTTCTCAGATTATTTTTTTTGCTTTAAATAATTCATTAATAAATATAATACTAATGACTAAGTACAAGTATGAGCATCTAAAATAAATACTTAAAAGATTACAGCTCCTATTTATCTAGCAAAGCTCCAGTAATCTATTTCCAAGTTACATGTCTTCAATAAATCCCTTCTCCTTGTAATCACAATGAACTCGGAGGCAGTTCTTCTCCGTAAATACCTCTCCAGACATACCAAGGGGATTACAAGCAATTTGTCTCCTTAATTTTCACCCAGTGGCGTGAAAGGCTCTCCACAGCAGTATCTCTTGAATTCAGGGTTCTGGGACCTTAAATATATCTGCCTACAGAAATGAACGGGATTGAACTGATGTTCCGACGGGCGTTGGTCTTACACTGTACCATCTATTTTTTGTTTGCTCATTGACAGTTGTTCATTGCCTCTTCTGTTGGAATCATATCTGACTTGATTCCATGTTCATTGTTTATTAGTAGGACAGGTCCCGGTTTAGAAAAATGCCTAGCCACGGAGCTCAGTATTTAGTTGATAGGAGGAAGTATCTAGCCTTCAAGGCCTGGTTTAGGTGACTAAGGTAAGGCACCTAGCTACCGGAACCGGGGTTTAGGTGGCTAGGTAGAGGCATCTAACCTTCGAGCCTAGATAAGTGGCGGCTAGTCAGGGCACGTTTCCCAGCCATCATTCGCAAGGTGCCAGTGGAAAATTGAACTGAACAGTCTTCCGCCGGGTACCTTCATACTCCACCTCTTTCTATTCCTTCTCTTCTTCATCTTTCCTTTTCACTTCTTTCTATTCCTCGGCATTTATTTTTCGTCTTTTTCTAGCATCAATATAGAATGCCTTTCCTATGTGCTCTTCTTCGTCGTCTTATTCTTCCAAGTACTAAACAAAATATATAATATGACATGAATAAAAGAGACACTTGTGAAACGCTAGGAAACTTTATTAAGGAAGCGTTTCGCCCACCAAGGGATTTATCAGTTCAACAGTTCAATACAGTGCACACCCTATGTGGAAATGCATGCCATTGATCTCTGAAGCCAGTGTTGCATTAATAAGCTACTTGGTTCATTAACTGCACATGTGAGATCTCGCCACACACTGTTTTACACAGTCTTCGAGAACAAGATTGCATGCTTTGCTACGAATGGAATAAACTACGCAGTACTCTGGCATGAGTGTAATAAACAGTGGTCAATGGTACAAACGAAATGGAAAGTAAAAGGATTACCGTATGCTCGGCATCAATTTAAGACTCTTGAGCAGGACTCAGTGTGAAGCATTTTTTAAAATAGAAAACCTTAGTATAAGTCTTTCTTGAGCAAGCTTCTGTGTAAGGCAGTCTTGAACAGGTTCAGTGTGAGTCCGAAATAAACTGCACTGATCGAACACTGTTATTTTCCTCTACGTGGGTTCATTTGTTCTACAAAACATCAAATGAATCGCTTACATTCTTCTCGCTTCACTCAAAATTCAACGTCATAAAACTCAAAAAAAGAGTGACGCTGGCAGACTGAGGCTATAAGCATACGAAGTGAATGATGAATCAGCCGTCCGGAGAGCAACGTATTGAAAGCACACAATCATTTTATGTTTTATATTTGGGTTTAAAATACTTGATTTAGATGTCTGGGAATCACACGTCGCATGGTCTTAACTTGCGACAGTTTTGATATTGTTTGACAGGTCACTGACGGGTAGTTTGACACTTCAGAGTTTGACAGTTACTGACGAGTTTGACAGTTACTGGCGAGTGTTCTGACAGTTCGCTGATGAATAAACAATTTGACAAGTCACGAATAAAAGGTTTGATAGCTTATATGTCACTGCAAAGAATAGCATATCTGTGGCATACCTGCGACTGGTTTCGAGAGTATTTTCTACTATCGCAGCCCTTGGGTTCTGTTGATATCCTGGTCTATCAGGTGACTCATGAAGAGACCTAAGGAACGACTGCTTACATAAATATTGGTAGAAATTTATTTCCCCTTCCTAAAAAAAGTGCAAAGCATTTCTCTCGTAGTGCAAAGTAGAGAAGAGGAAACAGAGTTGAACTAAGAGGAAACAAATGCAGTATTTGAAGTATGAAAGTTTTCTGATGTTATTTCTACACAAGACTTGTTAAAAATATACAGACATACTAACAAAAAACACACATACATAGTAATCAAATATGCTCTCTGCCTGTGTGTGTGTGAGAGAGAGAGAGAGAGAGTCGGTGTATGTTTTTCATTGTATGGAGCTAATCTCACAATGGACAGTATAAAGAAGGATGTTGCGCGGCTCCTCTCCTTCCCTCTGCACTTAGTGCCGCATCCATCAGCACGGTCGCAAAACGAACATGAGCATAAACATTAGCGTTTTCAGGCCGAATCCAAGCTCGTGAATGCCAGCTGTCCCACCTATAAGGACTATCTTCTTTATTCTGCTGTTGCAAGCGCCACGAGCTTGAGGGCCGGCAATCAATCATGTCCGATACGCAGTTTTGCTAGCTATGAAAACCAATTGTGGCATATGATCAGCTTTGATATTTTGCCCTCACAATAAGCAATACTGAATCACCTGGAACGGCCGTACCTTAGCACAATACCTGCTATTCGTCATCGAGTGTGGGGCTACCAGAGAGAGAGAGAGAGAGAGAGAGAGAGAGGGTAGAAGAGGGAGAACCTTTGCAGTTTTTGCAATAAAACTCACATAAACTGATTAGCGTTATATAATGCAAAGGTACAATATTAGAGCACACAGATAAACAACACACACACACACACACACACACACACACACACACACACACACACACACACACAGTATTTCTGCAGTCATAGAGTTGTCAGGAAGTGGAATAGTCTGGCAAGTAATGTAGTGGAGGCAGGAACCATGTATAGTTTTAAGACGAGGTATGATAAAGCTCATGGAGCAGGAAGAGAACCTAGTAGCGACCAGTAAAGAGGCGGGACCAGGAGCTGAGTCTCGACTCCTGCAACCACAATTAGGTGAGTACAATTAGGTGAGTACACACATACACAGAGGGGGTCACAACTGGAAGTTGAAAATTCAGATGAGTCACAGAGGATGCTAGGAAATACTTCTTAAGCCATAGAGTTGTCAGGAAGTGGAACAGTCTGGTGAGTGATGTAGTGAAAGTAGGATCCATACATAACTTTAAGAGGTATGATAAAGCTCTTAGAACAGAGAGTGGACCTAGTAGCGACCAGTGAAGAGGCGGGGCCAGAAGCTATGAATCGACCCCTGCAACCACAACTAGGTGAGTACACAGAAACACACATATACATATTACCACAAATCACCTCATCCCCAAGAATTACCTGGGAAAGTTTCTCTCCACTGTGTCTCGATATCAGTGATCGTGTCCTACCTAAATACCACAGCCTTTACCTCGCTACAATTTACAGTCCAGCCAATAGTCTGATTATGATTTTTTTCCCTTTCCTTCCCCCAATCTCTCTCTCTCTCTCTCTCTCTCTCTCTCTCTCTCTCTCTCTCTCTCTCTCTCTCTCCCCCTCTCTCTCTCTCTCTCTCTCTCTCTCTCTCTCTCTCTCTCTCTCTCTCTCTCTCTCTCTCCTCTCTTTTATATATATATATATATATATATATATATATATATATATATATATATATATATATATATATATATATATATATACATTTATAGATGGGGTTATAAGAGAAGTGAATGCTAACGTGTTAGCAAGAGGTGTGGGGTTAAAAGATAAAGAATCTAACACAAAGTGGGAGTTGTCACAGTTGCTCTTTGCTGATGACACTGTGCTTTTGGGAGATTTTGAAGAAAAGTTGCAGAGGTTGGTGGATGAGTTTGGTAGAGTATGTAAAAGTAAATTAAAAGTGAATATAAGAAAGAGTAAGGTTATGAGAATAAAAAAATTAAGTGACGGAAGATTGGATATCAGATTGGAGGGAGAGAGTATAGAGGAGGTGAATGTATCCAGATTTTTTGGAGTGAACGTGTTAGCAGATAGGTCTATGAAAGATGAGGTGAATCATAGAACTGATAAGAGGAAAAAGATGAGTGGTGCACTTTGGAGTCTGTGGAAGCAAAGAGGGGAATGTATGAGAGTATAGTTATACCAATGCTCTTATATGAGTGTGAAACATGGGTGTGAATGTTGCAACAAGGAGAAGGCTGGAGGCAGTCATGTCTGAGGGCAATGTGTGGTGTGAATATAATGCAGAGAATTCGTAGTTTGGAAATTAGGAGGCTGTGCGGGATTACTAAAACTATTACCCGGAGGGCTAAGGAGGGGTTGTTGAGGTGGTTCGGACATGTAGAGAGGATGGAACAAAATAGAATGACTTCGAGTGTATAAATCTGAAGTGAAGGGAAGGCGGGGTAGCGGTATTCCTAGGAAAGGTTGGAGGGAGGGGGTAAAGGAGCTTTGTGTGCGAGTTGCTTTGACTTCCAGCAAGCATGCGTGAGCGTGTTAGGTAGGAGCGAATGTAGACGAACGGTTTTTAGGACTTGGCGTGCTGTTAAAGTGTAAGCAAGGTAACATTTATGAAGGGATTCAGGGAAACCGGCAGGCCGGACTTGAGTCCAGGAGATCGTAAGTACAGTGTCTGCACTCTGAAGGAGGGGTGTTAATGTTGCAGTTTTATATATATATATATATATATATATATATATATATATATATATATATATATATATATATATATATATATATATATATATTATATATATATATATATATATATATATGTGTGTGTGTGTGTGTTAGTTAGTTACCATTCTGTCCTAGGCACATGTCGATTAGACGCTTGGCCTGTTGTATATGTGTGTGCATGTGTGAGTGTGCGTGTGTGCGTGTGTGCGTGTGTGCGTGTGTGCTTGTGTGCGTGTATGTGTGTGTGTGTGTATGTGTGTGTGTGTGTATGTGTGTGTGTATATATGTGGTGTGTGTGTGTGTGTGTGTGTGTGTGTGTACTCATCTAGTTGTACTCATCTAGTTGAGGTTGCAGGGGTCGAGTCCGAGCTCCTGGCCCCGCCTCTTCACTGATCGCTACTAGGTCACTCTCCCTGAACCGTGAGCTTTATCATACCTCTGTGTGTGTGTGTGTGTGTGTGTGTATGTGTGTGTGTGTGTGTGTGTGTGTGTGTGTGTGTGTGTGTGTGTGTGTGTGTGTGTGTGTGTGTGTGTCTGCGCGCCCGCCTAACACATTGTCGCTTAATTTACCTCACTTTTATTTTTAAATAGTACAAAGAAAATAGGCACACTAGGAAAGTTACACACACAAAAAAATAAAAGAGTATGGCCAGCCATGAACATTGAGGTGAGAATGTGACTCTTCAGAGTACTGTACGGACGTTAATTGCCAACTGGTGTGCGTGTGTGTGTTTGTGTACATATGTGTGTGTGTGTGTGTGTTTGTGTACATATGTGTGTGTGCGTGTGCGTGTGTGTACTCACCTGTTTGTGGTTGCAGGGGTCGAGTCATAGCTCCTGGTCCCCCCTTTTTACTGATCGCTACTAGGTCCTCTCTCTTCCTGCTCCATGAGCTTTATCAAACTTTGTCTTAAAATTTAAGAAATACTTCCTAACATCCTTTTGATTCATCGGATTCTTCAGCTTCTAATTGTGACCCCTTGTATCTGTGTTCCATCTCTGGAACATCCTGTCTTTGTCCACCTTGTCGATTCCTCGCAGTATTTTGCATATTGTTATCATGTCTCCCCTTATCCTCCTGTCCTCCAGTGTCCTCAGGCCGATTTTCCTTAACCTTTCTTCGTAGGATATCCCCTCAGCTCTGGGACTAGTTTTATTTTTTTTGTGTGTGTGTGTGTATGTGTGTGTGTGTGTGTGTGTGTGTGTGTGTGTGTGTGTGTGTGTGTGTGTGTGTGTGTGTGTGTGTGTGTGGTGTGTGTTTGTGTGTGTATGTGTGTGTGTGCATGATGTGTGTGTGTGTGTGTGTGTGTGTGTGTTGTGTGTATGTGTGTGTGTGTGTGTGTATGTGTGTGTGTATGTGTGTATGTGTGTGTGTGTGTAGGTTTGTGTGTGTGTGTGTTTGTGTGTGTGTGTGTAGGTTTGTGTGTGTGTGTGTGTTTGTGTGTGTGTGTGTGTGTTGTGTGTGTGTGTGTGTGTGTGTGTGTGTGTGTGTGTGTGTGTGTGTGTGTGTGTGTGTGTGTGTGTGTGTGTGTGTGTGTGTGTGTGTGTAATAAGCGAATTGAGTAAAGAAACGCAAACATGCACACGCACACGCACACGCACACACACACAGTTTAAAGAACAGGTATAACATGGCACACGAGGCTAAGAGGGAGTAAACGCAGCAGGTGGCAAGTGACAAGGCAAGGAGCAGAGATTCGACACCTGCAAAAACAAATAGGCGAGTACAAACAGGCGAGTACACACGCCTCCCACAGAAAACGGAGCACTGAGCAGAAGAGGTAGGAACGACTATACGAGGAGAAGAAGGGTATCACAAGATGATGCTAAAATGAAGTGGTAAAAAGGCTTAGAACTGCAACGGAACTGAGTCATAGCCATAAAAGAAGAGAAACTGCATCATTGGAAAAGATAACATGACTCAAGAAGACGAGTGACGTGACGAAAGATGATAGTTATGTGTTGAACTAAACGTTAGATTTATAGAAGTTTTCACTGAGGAATGAGAGGAAACCTCAAAAGCAAGGGTACACCGACGAGGAGCAAAGATTAGAGGAAGTCATAAGGAGAAATGGAGAATAAAAGTATCTAGTAAGAAAGCTGATTTCAGCAAAAGCTTTGTAACCAGACAGGATAACACCTTGGGTAATGCGAAGAGCAAAGTAACCCTGCTTTTGAGGTTTCCTCTTATTCCTCAGTGAAGACTTCTATAAATATATATATATATATATATATATATATATATATATATATATATATATATATATATATATATATATATATATATATATATACAGATACATATATATAGGTAGTAGGTTGGTAGACAGCAACCGTCCAGGGAGGTTCTACCGTCCTGCCAAGTGAGTGTAAAACGAAAGCCTGTAATTGTTTTACATGATGATAGGATTGTTAGTGTCTTTTTTTCTGTCTCATAAACATGCAAGATTTCAGGTACGTCTTGCTACTTCTACTTACACTTAGGTCACACTACACATACATGTACAAACATGTATATACACACCCCTCTGGGTCTTCTTCTATTTTCTTTCTAGTTCTTCTTCTTGTTTATTTCCTCTTATCTCCATGGGGAAGTGGAACAAAATTCTTCCTCCGTAAGCCATGCGTGTTGTAAGAGGCGACTAAAATGCCGGGAGCAAGGGGCTAGTAACCCCTTCTCCTATATAAATTACTAAATTTAAAATCCTTTGTTTTTCTTTTTGGGTCCCCCTGCCCATATATATATATATATATATATATATATATATATATATATATTATATATATATATATATATATATATATATATGAAGCATTGAACTAAAGAAGAGTGGCAAGCATACTGACAACATTACTGGAACAGATAATGAGAAAGACCATGGTAGTGTACCTTTCAACAAACGGAAAGAAAACCTAACACAGGTTGAGAGATAGTAAATAATGTTCAATGAACTGCCTAGAGTAATACGGTAAAGGAAATAAAGTATTCAGGGTATGGCAAGAATATCACAACAACTAATATTCCCTGTGTCACTGTACGTTTATTTAGAATATTTTAATGTAGATGAACATTCTTTAGGTTACTTATAGTATTACTGTTTTGCTGTGTATTGATAAAAATATATTCATAAAATCCATTTTACCCGCGTAGGATAGGCCATCCTGACAATGAGAATTATCATATAAAAGAAACTCTAACGCAGCTGGAACGAATCTCTGTGATGCTAAAGTAGCTACTGACCCCTCACTGGAATGCTTGACGATATCCTTTTTGGCCTTCTAAAGTCTCTTTGAATTAAGGCTGACAGATTTCATAAAAATGTGCGAAAGCCGCCATGTGTAAAGGAATATGTCAGGGAAACATGACAAACTTTAGTTTTCACTATCTAATCACATAACAGCACATTGCTGATATATGTTATCATGGAGAACAAAGAACATAAGTACTCGCCAATGTCAATGTGAGGCTGATACTGGTGAGAAACTGAAAAGTTAGCGAGGTATATATCTGAGTAATTTGGAGGAAAGAAGGCAGAGGGTAATGGTAGGAGTGGATGCGTCAGAGCGGACACGGTGAAGAGTTCCCCAAGGGTCAGTGCTAGAACCCTTGCCGTTCTTGATTTGCATAGATGACCTGCTGGAGGGAATGTGATCCTACATATCACTGTTTATTCGTGATTTAAAACTGCTGAGACAAAAGAGCAACTGGAAATAAGATTAACAAGGTGAGCACTAGGATTCATTAGTGATAACTGCAAAGTAATGAGCAAAAAGGAGTGACTTGATTGGATATGGAATATAGCACTTGATGATAGACACAGCAGACAACTTACAATAATATCAATAATATCATCGCAAGTATATATCAGCCGTATACCAACCATGCTAAAGTAAGAAGCCCTTTGTAAAACTCCATAAAGAATCACTTTGGGCCTTATATCAAACATAATTCAGACCTATCTTGTATTAGGTGGCAGCATGGAGCCCTCACTAGATCAACCTTGTAAATAGACTCGATAAAATCCGAAGGTTCGAAATACGATTGGGGTTAGATCTAAGAAAGATGGTAAAATTAAGGAATTCAAAATATTCAAGATGATTATTATTATTATTGTAGATGAATGGTTCAGTGAACCGACACGTTGATAAATTAGACACATGTGCAACTCTTGGGTATCTTTATTGAGGAAACGTTTCGCCACACAGTGGCTTCATCAGTCCATACAAAGGAGAATCGTGAAGACCAGGAGGAGAATGAGGTAATCAGTCCCTCAGGTTGAGGGACTGATTATTATTATTATTATTATTATTATTATTATTATTATTATTATTATTATTATTACATTATTGGAGAGTAATAAGACTCTAGGGGTTTTACAGTACCTGGGTTATTAAATGTAATGAGTATTAATCCGCAAAAGATTTAGGAAACTAGACAGAATGAAGATAAATTGTGTAAGTGAAATGTTAGGGAGAGTGGAACATACATTGCACGTTATAATGCAAATGAGCGACAAGAACATCAGAAAATGGTTTTTCAGTCTCGTGGTAATGAGTAAGTGAAACAAACTGAACGAAAAGTGTTGAAGGTAAACGCCATACACGGTTTCAGGAGTAGGTACGTTCGGACTCAAGAGGCCAGGAAACAGTAAGCCAATCGATAGTGGTAAAGAGGGGAAAAGCCAGGAGCAACGAATCGATACTCGCCCAAACAGACAAGCGCACACACACACACACACACACACACACACACACACACACACACACACACACACACACACACACACACACACACACACACACACACACACACACACACACACAAAGCTATTGGGGAGGTGAAGAGGGTTAAGTGAATTCCTGAAATTAAAAGAGCAGGTAGGAATAACAGAAAAGTTATTAAAGAGGTTCACAGGATACCTAGGGACAAGAAGACCGAGGGTAATGGTCAGGAGCAGGTGTGAAATGTGAGGTTCCACAAGGATCAATATTTGAACTGGTACCGTTTCAAATGTATGAGTACGTAGATGAAATGTCAAGAGATGGTTTTGTTTCGCTATTTGTAACACAAAAACATGGAGGAAAAACTGAAGACATAGATTATATATTGAGTTGAGAACACTAAAGAGATGAGCAATGAATGTTTGCTGGAAATCAATCCAAACAAGTACAACATTATGGAAAATGGGGAAGAGAAAAATAAGACAGAAGGAAGACAGAGGCGAATTCCGTCTTTAGAAATTACCAACTGTTATTTAAACTATATACAACATATAGTACTATGTCAGACATGTCACAGAGTATACACCACCAGCCTGGAGTCCACAACTGCAAAAGGGTGTGAAAAAAATTACAGAAAATCCAGAGAATGCAAATAAACTGGCGAATAAACAGGACAATCGTGAGATGAGACTTAAAAAGAAACTTAACATACCTTAGAGGAAAGAAGAAACTGGAGAGACAGGATAGCAATGAACAAGATTCTCACATGTCTTATTGAACTTGCAAGGGCAGACTGAATGTTTAGTGATACAATGACATGTAGGAAAGATTTTTAAGAATAAAACTGACCATAGAGACGCCAGGAAAAACTTCTTTAATGTCATAGATGTGATGTAGTGGTTTGATCCTACGCAAAATTTTAAGGAAAGGTATGGCAAGGCCCAAAAGGTGGGGAACCAGTGACACCAGTCGTATTTGGTTAACGCCAAGAGGCAGGGTCGAGAGCTGAGACCCAGCCCCTTTAACCACAGCTAAGCAGGATCCATACATAGCTTTAAAAAGAGGTATGATAAAGCTCATCGAGCAGGGAGAGAGTAGTCCTAGTAGCGACCAGTGAAGAGGCGGGGACAGGAGCTATGACTCGACCCGTGCAACCACAATTAGGTGAGTACAGTTAAGTTAGTAAACACACCACACACACACACACACACACACACACACACACACACACACACACACACACACACACACACACACGCACACAAACACACACACACACACACAGAAATAACAAACACACGTCTGTCAAAAAAAAGAAAGGAAAACGAAAGACAACACAAAAAAGAGCATCACTGTAACAAATCCTCCCACAATGGTATAAAAAACATGTGTTTGTTTTATCACCCACGACGTAAACAAAGCCTCCCTCCTATCCCCCCCAAACCCACCCCCTTTATCCCTACTCTCATACCTCGTATTGTGTGTCACTAGCTAGGCTCTAGACAGATGTGAGTGAGCGTGTGTGCGATAATAATAATATATATGTATATATATATACATATATATATATATATATATATATATATATATATATATATATATATATATATATATATATATATATATATATATATATATATATGTACATGATGTGTGTGTGTGCAAATTAAAGTCCAATATTGGAAACATTATTATTATTATTATTATTATTATTATTATTATTATTATTATTATTATTATATTATTATTATTATTATTGTTGTTGTTATTGTTGTTATTGTTGTTATTGTTGGTGTTGTTGTTGTTGCTGTTGTTGTTGTTGTTGCTATTATTATTCTTATTATTCTTATATTATTATTATTATTATTGTGATTATTATGATATTATTATTATTAATATTATTAACAATATTATCAAGTGATATTATTATTATATGATAACATGGAAGCTATAATGTTTTATTTGAAAATTTATGACAGTCAAGGTTTTATTCACTGTAAAAATAATATTTAAATGTCATTATTTAGGATTTCATTTAAAAATTATCAGTAATAAAAATATTAGTAATCTATAATAATGATGATTTATCTCCTTTATTAATACATTATTTTAATTATTTTTTCATATCATACATTTATAATCTTTTTTCATATTATTTTTGCTTTAACTTACATGAAATTATACATTTTATTAAATCAATGACAGAGTTAAGTCAAAACATATTTATTATTCCTTTAACTATATCAAAAATCGATCTATATTAAAAAAAATTACATATTTAGATTTAGATATTTTTAATATCCATTTGCACATTTATAATCGTATATTATAGGGGAATTAATGTTCAGTTATCAGAGGCTACTGAGTAACTGTCATCAGATATACTGGAATATTAGCATATTAAACTTTACATTAGCACTTTCAACACCATTCAGCATTATTCTTAATTATTTTGCCTCATTAAAACTCCAACAATATGCATTATATTGTTTACATTGCGTATTCTAATTGTTTTTGTCGGCAGTTAATTGTTCAGTAGTGAAATTAATTGATTAAAGAACGTCTAGAGTTTTAGCAAGATTCCAAAGATGAAGTTAGTATAGTTGTTTAAATGATTTGTATTCGTAATGTCACTGATTTCAATTAATAATAATAACAACAATAATAATAATAATAATAACAACAATAATAATAATAATAATAATAATAATAATAATAATAATAATAATAATAATAATAATAATAATATTTATAATAATAATAATAATAATAATAATAATAATAATAATAATAATAATGATAATAATAATATTACTAATAAATTATAATTATTTTTTGTATTTTATTATTATTGTTATTAGTTTTAATTCATTTAGATTTTATAGTTTATTTAATTTCTTTCTTTTTTAATAACTAAATTACAATCCAGGACAACTTATGGATAACACTTTAAGAAGAGTCATGTGATAACTGTGTTAAGTTAAATATTCTTAAAAAAATTTTCTTTCACCGGGAAAATATCTATCTATCTATCTATCTATCTATCTATCTATCTATATATATATATATATATATATATATATATATATATATATATATTATATATATATATATTATATATATATATATATATATATATATATATATATATATATATATATATATATATATATATATATATATATATATATATATATATATATATATACCTGCAAGCAAGGCATTCTGACTACATATAAATATTTCTTTTAAAACAGCAATAGGTAACATACTCCAAAAGATTTGTATGTCTGTATATATGAGATTGCATTAACTTATATTTTAAACCGTTAAATTTACTTGGTTTTAGTGATCTTATTGAGTCATGCACTCAATAGGTATTATGGCTAATTAACTACAGCAGCTAAAAAAATAAAGTGACAGCATTGCATATATATTTTCCTTTTACTCTGAAGAACTGCTGATCAAGAATGACTCAGAATTTCATAAGGAAAATGATGTCTGACTGGTGTTGCAGTGCAATTAAAAGAGTAGCATATTGTATGTGATATAGCAATAATGTTGAGCCAAGCATCTCACTTATATAGCAACAGGAGTGACTACCTCACCAAAGTTCATCATTTTTGTTCCTTTTAACATTTCATGTGAACAAATCTCCCAACATAATTTTGATGGTACTGCTGCTGCACAAATTATTCTGTTTAATGTTTTTTTCATGATTATAGACCAGAGTGCAATAAATAACCTTTATGATCTAACTGTGTCCTGCTCTCTCGACCAACTTGTCTTTATATATTTTTGTATACCTCCACCCGTGCTGATTTTTTGTTTTCTTCTGCCCTTTTTTTTTTTAACAGGATTGATGGGGTTGTATGGTCATTGTGCATAGCTTTACGGTCTAAGTTGACTAGACACAAACCCTAAGGTACGAACGTTGCGATGCAGCCTCTTACACCTGGTGTGGAAATGGCGGAGGTACAATGCTTAAAGCTCTTGTACCGGAGTTGGCAGCGAGGCCGGCTCTTGTCCAGTTTTTCACTGTCTTTCGTTCTCGTTGCAGATATCATGGGCGTTATCGAGCGGTTGAGGTTCCTGCCACGGCCGCTAGATGGCAGCAGCGGCAACCGAGTGTTAGCACGCGTTTCTGCGGTCAGACGAGTGGCAGCCTCCGAGGACGTAGCATCTGTCATCATGCTCTTCGCAATAAACGTCACTGCAATTTACACCTTACCTTCTTTTTGCTATACTTTTATGGGGATATGAGTAAATTTAACTATGGGTTATTGGGCAATAATAAACCAATGTTACTAACTACCAAGGAGCTTCTGTCCTAATTATAATCACTAAAGAAATGTTTTATAGCATTTTCTTTTTAAACCCAAGTAACTAAGATAAAACCTGACGAACATAACTCTTGTAAACACTTTTTTTTTTCATTTTTATATCCTACTGTTTAGCATGAGGGAAAGAGGAAATGAAGAGAGGATGAGAATGATAGTATCTCTATTCACTTGCTGAGCCTGTTATCTGTCCCTGCAGCAGCTGGGGCGGTCAGGTGAAGTTTTATTAGAGACTAGAGGTGGTTTCTGGGCCGCTTTGACACTAGCGGCGCGGTCACTGCGGTTTATGGCCGATCACAAGTCGTTTTACACTTCATAAACGGGTGGCTTTAGTTGACCTCTACACCGCATATGCTTTTGTCTCCTTTTCTTATGTCTTTTAAAAACAAATGCACTGGGAAGAGTTGTAAGATAAAACAGGTATGAGATATAAGAAATTTCTAGCATGCTTGCACCGTCTTTCTTCTTGAAGGACGTGCAGAAAGGGTTGAGATGCATAATAATAGCCAGCAACATGCTCTGTTTCAGCTGTGGTTTGCAACTAGAGTAATGTAATAACATGCAAGTACAGTTTTCCCAACGTTCTAATGTCCTGTTTAAAGCACAGAGATGGGACAGAGGAGGGAGCGAGAGAAACTTGTACACCAAAGGGATCAGGCAAGGGCCATTAAGGGAATGTGCAGCACCTCTTGAGCCTCATAAACACTGGAATAACTACATGCACTGAGATTTTATAGCATTACAAAACACTTCTTTTTCTTGGATATTCACTCATTAATGCTTATATAGTTATTTTCTATGACATTATATTTTTTTTTATCTTTCTTCTTATAAGACACATACACACATTGCTCTGATATATTTTGCACATAGAAGCTCGTATAATGTTCAGAATTAACTTTCAGTAAGACTAGCTAACACAAGCACTGAGTTGGACAACACTGTACCACAGCTCCAGAACGACAAGCTCTTGATTAAGGATTGTATCTTGCAGGATGGCAGGAGGAGCTCTCCTGTAGAAGGAATCACACTTAAGGTGGGGACATGAAAGCTCAATAGGACTCTACGTGAGGTGGGAGGCTACATGCTGCATAAGAGGAAACCACGAGCTTCTAGCTACAGGGAACAGAACTACATGACACAAGGCAACCTTACCTGTGATGGACATCCATGGGTATCGAGGAATGTCAGGAATATGAGGCGTCGGGGTAGGCTGACTACAGGAGTTGAGTTGACTGGCGACGTTGTTCTGGTGAAGGTACTGGGCCATATTGCTGGTGGTGGCACAATTCTGCAGACTGAATCCATACTGGGACATATCCGTGGCCCCGGTCTGAGAGTAGCGGCACTGCTTGTCCCCGTCTGTGGTGGCTGTCATCACGCTGAAGGGTGACATGCTCGTCGTGTTGGAGGACAGCTGATGGGAGGCCACAGTTACGTAGGGGTATAGACTTCTGCTAGGTGCGTTGTAGTTTATCAGGTTAGCCGCAGAGTCTGCCTGATACTTGGGCAGAAGAGGGTCCACATAATTTGGATTTGAATTTAGATTTGAATTCATTGTTCACATAATTCTTCCCAGTGGTAACTACTTAGTAACAACTGTGTACACACCAGCCTCGACTACCTGTGATGGCAAATGAATCCTTTTCTGAATTAGACACCAGGCACGAGAACTCCGAGCGGTAAACAAGTCTGCCCAATCAGTAGGTAAGGGAGCCCGGAGAACCAATAAGCGCTCGCCTTGGTCGGACCTTCATTATTAGCGCGATAAGGCTGGGAGGGAGAGCCCGACTACACTCAAAACACTATCGCCATCTGTGGACCAATCGCAGAACTAGGCGGTGAAGCCAGCCAATACGGGCCGCGCCGCCATCTTGGATATGGGCCGGCAGGCTGCGACGCGTCGAGCGCCACACAAACACACATCTCGGAATCAAGGAAATTATGGGTGGCACGCTGCCGGCGGTGTTATTACAAGCGGTCCTCCAGCGGCCTGCCCACACTGGACTCCAGCAGGTAATTTTAAGCGAGTGTATCTAGTGTTATAAGGTGTGTGAGGGTAGCATCTTAGCCTCGGGAGCCAGCGAGCCCCCGCTTCAACGTCACGCATCTGCTCAGTCCTGCGTCCTCGCCGGGACCACCACTCCTCCTCCTCCTCCTGATGATCCTCCCCCTCCTCCTCCTCCTCCTCCTCCTCCTCCTCTTCCTCCTCCTCCTCCTCCTCCTCCTCCTCCTCCTCCTCCTCCTCCTCCTTCTACCTCCTCTGCTCCCTTCTGCGGTCTTTCCCTAGTCTCCTCTCTCGCTCCACAAGAATTTCCACAGGCCTAGTTGTCTGCTATGCCAGAGATAATACATCAAAAATTGATTAAATGTCAACTGGGGCGGCTCATACTCACGCACGCACGCTCGACCCACTCAAAATACGACTCGTTCTAAACGCATGTTGGAAACCAAGTGAAGGAACAAATGCCTGAGTGCCTGCATGATGCCACAAGATTCCAAGAGGCGCAGTTCGATCCTCCGCCCAATAAAATCCCGAAATTTGTTTACCCAACTCGTTATTTCGTTAGCGATGTAATTAACAGCGACTCATGTCCCATCGATTTTTTTTCGGTCATGTGCCACTACTTTTGTTTCTTGACATTTTTTTTTTCCAGTTTCTCGGTGTTGTTTCGAGGTTGGTACACAGCAGGTGGGGCGTTTGGCTTCTTCGGGAGACTGTCTCTTCCTTCATAACCTTCAAACTTTGTTAGACGGGCTTTGACAGACAGTAGAGAGAGGGCGTCAACACTGCAGTCTGTTCCATTTTGTTTCATTATTTCTAAGGAGACTAAAATGTTGAAACTCTTTCTAAATAATTCAGCAAATAACACAAAATAATAAAATGAATTTCTATTCATGAATTTTCAACATGAATAGGTTTTATTTGATTTTCTTTTAGGCGTAATATACGCTGATAATTATTTACAATTCATAACAGGTCTTATTTTTTTAATTTTAAACCACTGTAAAATTCACACTAAATCAGGGAAAAATTCCTCTTAATCTTCAAATTAAGTACTTAATTCCTAACAGCATAAACCGCAACAATAACATAAAATAAATATACTAAAAATACCGCTTGAATTACCGCCGAGTCACGCCATTTGCCGCACTCTTTCCACTAAGCGGCTTGCGAGGTTAGCGCGCACTGTCTTTACACCTCCGTTTATCGTTATATAAATTCGACAACGTCTTATATATGCTGTTTGATCAACCTAAAAGCGTCAAAATGCACTCGGCAGACCATATAGAGCGTAATAAGGAGGACGGCACGCAAAATGGTCGTTGGAAGGAGTGAGCGGACATGACGGGGCTAGCGGGACTTGCAAATGGCGAAGCGCCTGGCTCCTCCCGCTCGCTGGCCGCCACTATTCTCTATCACGTTATTTCACTACTCGTTCTATCCACATTGAAACAAATACATTTTCTACGTGTTTGTTGTTTGTTTATAAATACAGATCCATCACACATTCCTAGTTAAACGCTCTCCGCCTGCCACAAAAGACTGGATTTAAATAATAAAAACGTCTCAATGTTTCGTATTTTGTTTTCACGTTAATTTTTTTTTACTCACGATGTTTCGATGCGCACAAAAGATCAATAAAAAAAATATGACCACATGGCCAGCATCCCGACGTGCGTGTAAGGTAGCCACGTAAACCACGTAAACTGGCTGAAAAAATATAACACAGTAAACCCGGCGGCCGCGGTCATCTCTCTAGGAGGCGTATCTGATTTGGGGAGATGGAGGGTGGTGGTGGTAGACTAAGCGGCGAGGTTTGGGGTTTAGACAGGCCTGAATTGGGGGATATATAGGCCTAGTGATTGGTGAGTGGGCTTAGTTTTTAGGTGGTCAGTATCGCAGTGAAAGGGTTATTGCCGACACTTGCGAGCAGTCTGCTCTAGTACGGGTGTGTGTGCGGTGAGAGGCAGAGTCCTAGTCTAGGCCCACCAAGTCAGCCGCTTTTCCCGCTCCATAGTCACTTCCCAGCTCCTCTTTTGAAAAATCCAGTACCGTCATTGGATTACTTGCGAGTGATTCCATAGTGCTAAAACTACAATCGGAAATTAACGAGTTCAATTTCGCCTCAAGACCAAAGAAGAAACTAGAATCAGATGTGAAAATAACCAAACTTTTTACACA
>NC_069427.1:23360112-23365112 GCF_026875155.1 Cherax quadricarinatus | reverse complement strand
GTTGACAACAGTTTTTCGAGTTTTTTTTTTTAAACTACTATGAAAAATTATATCCACCTTTTAACTCCATTCTCTCGGGAAAAAATTAAAAAACTGACAATCTTGAAGGAGCTGATTTTGTTTTCTTTTTTTTCTGATTCTCTCTCTCTCTCTCTCTCTTCTCTCTGTCGGGAGGATGTTGCAAGAT
The DNA here is from genome assembly GCF_026875155.1 of Cherax quadricarinatus. Taxonomy (NCBI): domain Eukaryota; kingdom Metazoa; phylum Arthropoda; class Malacostraca; order Decapoda; family Parastacidae; genus Cherax; species Cherax quadricarinatus. The sequence goes on along the minus strand of NC_069427.1, from coordinate 23,364,925 downwards.
TACCTTTTAGGACTATATAATGCTACGGTGAGGAGAAATGTTTCGTGGCCATTAGTCTCCACCGATGTTTTGCCGGAAGCCATTTTTTTCGGTAGCCTAGATTATTTTTATAACTCTTAATGACGTATTATTATAAATATTAGAGGCGTTTTATCTCATAATTATATTTTTCATACTAAAAAAATAAACGTAATGGCTTTGTCGATTATTTTTGAAACTCAGTATATATTACAAAAGTTTTCCTTATCAACGATTCTTTCTGAACAAAAAAAATAAACTCATGTGTGAGAAAGAAATAGTTTTAAGACGTTTCTTGGCTGATATGATGTTATTTGACTTAAAAAAACATTGAATATTAATACTTTTGTGTATATATTCAAAAATATTTACATAGAGTATTACAAGACTGCCAACATTATGTATTCTTAAAGCCCCATAAAAGGGTCCATGAATGGTTACTTTAAGTTCTTTAAAAACTTTGTAAAGGATGGTATTTAGATGGCCAAGGAGAAGCTTCTGCAAGATAGACAGGAGTTTCTTAAGGATTTTAAGATATTCTTAAAAAAAAGAGGGGGGATTACAGTGTATGGGTCGTTAACCACAATAGAAGTAATAATGAAGTCACAGTTTTACTTGTTGCAGCCACTTAGGAGGAATTAGGTGAAGCTGCAGTAAAGAGTGTGTGTATTTAGTGTCCAAGAGGAACATCATTTATTATTTGATAAAGAGGACGTAATTATTTTTGAAAGCGCAATTAGCTTCAAAAAATTATTTGGGGATACTGAAGAATATTTTAGCGAAAAGATTCAGAGAAAAAAATCAGCGAAAAGATTCAGCGAATTTTCATATATATATATATTTTTTAAGAGTATCCAGTGGTGTTGAAAAGAACATCTGAAGATAATTTAAAGTGTTCCCTAACACGGGTGTTGAAAGTCACTTATAGTTCTTTGAGATGCTTAAAAGGATTCACGTAAAGTTTTACTGCATAAAAATGAAAAGGAAGGGTGTTATTAAGGAAGGAAGGCAAAGGGGAAGAGATCAGGAAATGCTGTAAAGGGATACAGTTAAGGGGTGAGAGCGACCGGGAAATGCTGTAAAGGGATGCAGTTAAGGGGTGAGAGCGACCGGGAAATGCTGTAAGGGAAACACTAAGAGGAGTGATATGATTAAGGGGGTGTAGGAGGCTGTGAGCGTAGCTAAAGAATGAAGGAAAGAATAGTGGTCAAGGGAAAATGGAAAGTAAAGGGAAGCGAGGAAGTAACTGTAGCGTAGAGGTGTTGCTAAGGGAGGAAGGTAAGGGGTGAAGGTGAAGTAGGAATAGGTAGGGAGTGTAGCTAAGGGAGGGGATAAAGGGGTTATCTTCTTCATGCGCTTCCATTGCTCCTTCAGCTGTGACTTATTCAGTCTAAGATAACCGAGAGAGAGAAACTGTGTCATCGACTCTCTCTCTCTCTCTCTCTCTCTCTCTCTCTCTCTCTCTCTCTCTCTCTCTCTCTCTCTCTCTCTCTCTCTCTCTCACTCTCTCTCACTCTCTTTGTCTCTGTCCCTGCCTCTGTCTGTCTCTCACTTTCTTGCTCTCTCTCTCTCTGCTGGTTTGTACACAGGAAGGGACAGAAAATTCCCCTAGTATTAGTATATATACAGAAAAGGGACAATAACTTTTCCCTTGAATATACACCTGGTGGATAGGGCCATAATTCCTCCCTTATTATATACAATGGGTGGCCGTAACTTCTCTATGATAGGTATATGTACGCATGTATATATATATGTATGTATGTATGTATTATATATATATATATATATATATATATATATATATATATATATATATATATATATATATATATATATATTTATCGGTGTGTGCTGAAATTCTTTGTTTTTTTTTCCTGAAAAAAATAGACGAACTTCTCCGTTTTGCAATTTATTTTTTAAACTAATTTCATAATTCTTTAATCAGACATGATATTAATTGTAAAAAAAATTCTCTTCTCGCCTTTTTTTTCCAAGTTCCTGGGACTTTGGATTTGGGATTTGGTAAGTCGCCTTTAAAAGATTGTGGGTATTTAGAGTTTTCTGATTCCTTCCTTGGTTTCTTCTTCATCATCTTCTTCCCTCTTTTTCTCTCTAGTGTTCGTCTTTATTCATTTAGGGGAAGTCAATCTCTCTCTCTCTCTCTCTCTCAATCTCTCACACACACACACACACACACACACACACACACACACACACACACACACACACACAGATAGGATGGATATGGCGGATGATGAGATTGAGGATGAGAACGAAGAGGAGTAAGTGGAAGAGGAGGAGGAGGAGAAGAAGGAAAGGGAAGAAGAGGATGATCAGGAGGAGGAGGTACAAGTCGGAGATCCTGGGAAGGCTTAGGTTTTGATCAAAGGGGCAGGAGAGAGAGGTTAAGAAATTGACCTGGAACCTGTAAGATTTAGCACCATTTGAAGCTGAGGGAAATTATTAAGTGTGGCGCCCAGGGCAGAACGAGTTCAAACGATAATAAACAGTTTTTTATCGGTATCTAACTTTTGAATCGCAAAATTTCGTAACACAAAACTTATCAGTAAATGATCAGAAGCACGTTTGCCAGAGTTATCTACGTTGTATCTTTGTTTTTTTTTTTTGTTTTCCGAGGGAACTGAATATTAGTGTAGTTAGGTTGGTCAAACTTCCCCCCCCCCTCCCTCTCTCACTCATATCTTTCTCCCTCTCTCACTCCTATCTCCCTCCCTCTCTATTCTTTGAACTTTTTCCTTTCTCCACCCCATCTATTTCTTTATTTCATCAACCCTCTCTTCGTCCTATTCTAACTCTTTTAGCCCCTTATTAGTTTTCCCCTTTTTTTCCATCTCTTGCACCACATCTTTTCTCCTTTGCTTCTATTTCTCTTTCCATTCCTTCTTTATTCCTTCTTTTCTAATTTCCATTATTTCTTCTTATCTCTCACATAGTTTTTCCCTCGCTTTCTGTTTCTTACAGTTTCCTTACTCATGTATCCAGTTCTCACAACGTTTCCTCTTTATCTTCTACTTTTCTTCTTGTTTGCATTCTCGTCTTCTTCCCTCTGTTTCTACGTACTTTCTTACATTCTGTCTTCCTCTTAACATCCTTAACTTCCTTCACATTTCTTAACTTCTACAACATACTTCCTCTTTTTTTTTTTTACACAAGGTTTCTCTCTCTCTCTCTCTCTCTCTCTCTCTCTCTCTCTCTCCTTATCCTCTTTCAATTCTTTTTTCATTCCCTCCCTCTATTTCATCTATCTTCCACCCGTCCTTCTGCTTCTCATTAAAAAATTCTTGATTGTTTTCGTTATTTGTTTCTCATTAATTCACAATTTTCAGTTTGTTTATTACCTCCCTATGCTTTTTTTTTTTTTTTGCCATTTCTTACCTAGTATTTTCAATTTTCCTTTGCTTCTCACCTATGGCTTTTCTGTTTGCATGCCATAATTCTTTTCCTTTTCTGCTTCTTCTTCTTCTTCATCTTTTTATTATTATTATTATTATTATTATTATTATTATTATTATTATTATTGATCGTCTTTCACCTTCTTGTCTTGATCCTTCTTTACTCTCAACTCCGTGCCTCGTTTCCCTAATTTTCTCCTGTTTCTTTGATTCTCTGTCATATTCTTATTAACACTCTTTTGCCCTCACCATATATTTATTCACTCACTTTTTCGTTTTGGCTCACGTGTCCATTCCTCATCGCCTTCCTACCCCTCCTTTTTTTCCTTCTCGACCTCTTGCTCCTACTCCACACTCACGTTCAAGCCCTTCACTTACCCTTCCTCTCTCTCTCTCTCTCTCTCCTCCGGCCTCCAAATTTGCCTCCTCTCCCAAGATGGTATTGGCAGCAATAAACCACAATACCCATTTATTAATAGTTTTATCTCCCAGGCAGTGTCAATTTATTGTCAGAAATGTAAGACGTATATAGTTTATCGTAGAAAACATGTATAATTTTCATACGTCGCTCAATAAAACCAGTTTGTATACAAGTGAAAGGGAGATAAAATGCGATTCATCAATTAGAAAATCATTCGGGTCCCTGAAAGCCTCAAAGAGCTGTACAACTGCAGTTTCAAGATCTTGCAAAATCAATTTTTTTTTTTCTGGCTCAGCAACTCTTCAACTCTTGGAAGCCCGGGTACTTGCCAAGACACTTGATCCTTCTTTGGATCAAACCTGATTACTTCTTATTTCCCTAGGCGCTGTAGGACCTATGCGAATTTATTGCTACACAATAATCTGAATATAATAATAATAATAATAATAATAATAATAATAATAATAATAATAATAATAATAATAATAATAATAATAATGAAGAGTGAGATATATTTCTAGTGTAATCTTCCTGTGAAGGATATATCCCCTCAGAAGTACCCATCGCAGGGAGATATTCCTTGAAATATTCCCACAAAGATGCAATCATTTTGTACGAGAAATAATTGCATATATATATATATATATATATATATATATATATATATATATATATATATATATATATATATATATATATATATATATATATGAATATATGAATATATATTAAAAATATTACTATGACAAGAAGTGCATCATTTAAATAGCCATAAATCGAGGCGTTCAGACACTGCAACCATAAAAATACTTGTCATTTAAAACTATGATATGAGCACAGTCCTGCTTAGGTGATTCATGAGAACACTTCAGCTAGATGGCAGAATCAAATTACAGTATACTGAATTGATGAATTTGTATCCAGCCCCTCTATATCACTTTCAGCCTCCCTCCCCCTC
>NC_069427.1:23332612-23352612 GCF_026875155.1 Cherax quadricarinatus | reverse complement strand
CTATGTTATTGAACTATGATTTACAACATTTAATGCGACAAGAATTTACCTCGGCGGAAGTCCAAGACATTAATATTATACTCAAAAGCCATTTTAACACCACGAATGGATTTAAGACAGTAGGATGGCAATGCATTGCTTTACAATTACTAGTGTTGTCAAGCCACTCGTTTAGGAGGTGGAGTTGGGTTAGCATGAAGGGTTTTGATGCCCGGGAAGGACTGATTAGCTTCTCACTGCACTGTGGAATACTCTGGTGAGTGTGGATGACGAAATGGCCGCAGAGAAATGCCTGGAGCAGAATCGTGCCTTTCCCTGGTCGTGGGAATGGAGGACACGAGAGGGGTAGGTCTCGTTTTATGGCCTAACCATCAGGAACTCATAGGCCTAGGCTAGGTTAGAGGGTTGGGGGATAGGTGGTGGGAGTACCCATGTGGAGGAGGGATGGGGGATTGTTGATGTGGGGTTTGTGTATGTGTGTGTGCGTGTGTGGAGGGGTATTAGCGGATGGTGTATCTACCTGGGGTAGAAGAGGAAGAGGAAGGAGGTGGGGGATGTGAGATGGATGCCGTATATCTCCAGCTAACACCAAACCATATATTTCTCTCTCGTTATCACCTTATACCCATTCACTGCTTTTAACGTAATTATTTTCGGTACTCCCACGCTCAGTATCGCACCGGCCATATGGCAGTAGAAGTAAATATAGAAAAAACAATATTAATATCTGGCGATAGATGTGAAGTTCCTCCTGCCAGCTCAGCCACCAGCAGAGACTACAAGCCCCGCCCAGCTATGCCCGACTCAGGATTAACTTGCTGTACTCCCTTAGCCCAGTGACGGATAAATTCTTCTCACACATCATTCAGAGATTCTCTGCATGTGACTTTGATGGAGGACTACATAGTTCGATAATTATAAATATTGAATATATGGGAATTTTTGCTTTTTGTTTAGTAAATAATGAAAGGAGATGCATATTGTTGCATTTATGCTAATCATTATTAGTATATATATTAAATAAATACTTTCAGTTGAATATCATAGCTAAATAAGAAGAGTAGCAGTGTTTACACAGATAAATGAGGTCTAATTTGTAATTATCATTATACTTTATTGTCTTATAAGCAAAATAATCAACACATACAATTAATTAATAGGAGGAAATATTTGAATTACTCCAAGCGAAGAAATGTATATATATATATATATATATATATATATATATATATATATATATATATATATATATATATATATATATATATATATATATATACATAAATATATATGCAGAGTATTATACAACATTTCTGTACTGTTTGCTAGGTGCAAAATCTTTGTGAGAAGTAAAATGGATACAACCTTATATTAACTGTTTCAGACCATGTTATTATTATTTAATAATAATAATATATATTATTATTTTCATAATTATTATAATAATAATAATAATTCTTTTTTTCCATCAGTGTTAATATAAATCGAAAATTGTTGTTACAATTTTTTTCATTTAAAAATTTACTTCTCATTTTTAATATTATATATATAATATATATATATATATATAATATATATATATATATATATAATATATATATATATATATATATATATATATAAATATATGATATTCAACTGAAAGTATTTATTTCTGTATGTGTGTTACTGCAAGTAATTACTTGGGTATAATTTTAGGCGTAGAGATTATTTTCATGCTGTATCTTATTTTTTTTAATAATAAAATTGGTGTAATTTGATTTTAAACTGCACAATAATTTTTTTACACTTAATATGATATTTGATTCAATTGCAACCACTTTCTCAGTGAAGGAATAATTTTTTATTAGCTTATTATATTATTATTATTATTATTAATTATTATATTATTATTATTATTATTATTATATTAATTATTATTATTATTATTATTATTATTTTGGAAAATGCTGAACCGGGATTGGTCATGTATCGGATGCTGGGTGATTAGTAATCATGTTTCGTCCAAGACAGACGAGAGTAGTTTCAGTTTCTTGAATGGAGAGTCGCTCAGCAGCACCACTGAGCCCCCGCTTTGACCTGTTTAATAACCTTTGTGCACTGATTCTTTCGCAACCTGTAAATACAGACACTTTTCATCGTACTATTTACACTGAGACATCCTTCTTTTCTAATTCTTATTTTATTATATACATTTTTCAATGGTTTCCTTATTTTCTTGCTTTCTAACTCCTTCCTATGAGAGAATGTTCGGCGCTTAGACAGTGTTGCAACCTTTCAGACATGTAAAATTTCTAACTCTCAGACATGAAATCTTTCAGGTTTTCAGACACGCAGCTTTTCAGGCTTTCAGTCTCTCTTTTGCAATTAATATTTTTTTTAAATCTGGTATCCATTCTGTTGCAAGTCATTTTGATCTAATTCAGCAAATAAAGAAATTTTTCAATATTTTACAAACAATATATTTAAATACTCTAAAATTTGCCGATATAACCTATGAATATCTCAAGATTTCATATGAAATACTGGAATATGTTTTTACCTAATTTTATTTTTGTTCCAAGGATATAATCAATATTAAATTCCATTGTCATATATTACTCCACTTGCTCAGTTTATCCAGGTTCTCTTGAAGTGGATAATTTAACAATAAAATTGGTTTTAAATTCTGAATATGAATTTTTGTGTCTGCAAGAATATTCATGAAGATATGTATGGTTTATGAGTGTGCTTGTGTGTGTGTGTGTGTATGTGTGTGTGTTTGTGTGTGTTTGTGTGTGTTTGTGTGTTGTGTGTGTGTGTGTTGTTGTGTGTGTGTGTGTGTGTGTGTGTGTGTGTGTGTGTGTGTGTGTGTATGTGTCGCATCACTGAACATACAGATAATCTAATAATTTGTTTTTCAGAGAATATATACTAAGTTCTTCACAGTTTTCATTACAAATTAATTAGTTAGGAGCGCAGTACCAACCTTTATGTTTTTTAAATATATGTCAACGGTATTTACACACATACAAAAAATTATTACACACAACAACACACACACACACACATACATACACACACACACACACACACACACACACACACACACAAAACACACACACACAAACACACACACACACACACACACACACACACATATATATACATATGTATATAAATATATATAAATATATATATAATATATAATATATATAATATATATATATATATATTATTCTCGCATAGAAACTGCCTGATAAAGAATATCACAAGATATAATACCGAAACACGAACGCATGGTTATAACTGAATTAACTATAAAAAGTAATTTTGATATAATTAATTTTAATAAAAAATAATTAAAAAGTATCATTATAATAGTATTAATAATAATATTATTAATAACAATAATAATAAAAACAATAACAACTATTCTACTACTACTACTACTACTACTACTACTACTACTACTACTACTAATAATAATAATAATAATAATAATAATAATAATAATAATAATGCAAATAATTAAAAGTAATAACTCGAAGAAGAAGGAGAACTTAAGGAAAAAAAGAAAGAAAAAGGAATTAAATTATCAGAATTATTTTTCAAGCATATTATTATTATTATAATCAAAAAGAAGCGCTAAGCCACAAGGGCTATACAGCGTTTTCAAGCATAAATAATAGATATTTCGGGGGAAAAAATAAAGTACACTTCAGAGAATCTCGGAAATGTAACACGTGCAAGACATAATGTTTTCGTAAATAATTTCGATACAGCAACACATTACTTTTTATTTTCAAGGAATTTTTGCGAGAATCTTGGATGCATTGTAATTATATTCATGTGAAGCGCTAAGCCCGTAGGAGTCAAACAGCGTCTGAGGAAAGGGAGGAACTCGGGCTAAATCCTAGGAATTGGAGGAGGCTGGTACTGGAAGCAAGTAACATCTAAAGGAATCACTTTTATCTACAGCTGCTTGCTTAACAATGGCAGCAGCGGTATTACGCCAGTGTGGTCGATAAGGACGGCAATAAGCTTGAGTAGGAGTGATAAAAGTGAATGGCAGGATGAATGGGATCCCAGAGTAAATATTGCACACACACACACACACATCCCACACACACACACACACACACACACACATATGATGCATTTCTGAGACCACTACAATATTTATCCACTACAATATTTATAATTAAATTTATGTTTGACTGTACATTTAAATTGCGCTTTATGTATAATATATATATATATATATATATAATATATATATATATATATATATATATATATATATATATATATTTATATATATATATATATAATAATATAAAATATATATATATATAGTAACATAATTGTATATAGTTATTTTATATTTTTAAACATAAGTCTAAAACTGTATGTAATATATAAAAATATTCAAAATTAGAAAGCGTAAAATACCATAGCACTTAAGAGAGGTTTAGATGAGGTAGTCCGTTCACTTGTGAGTGTTGACGCCTCTCAGACTGTCCCATGATCCACTGAGCTGATCAGAAGTCTTTATTCGCTTATTCGTTATCACCCGTAAAGCAAAACCAACAAATTTTCCTGGATAAAATTTCGATACAGAGAGACGAGGAGGAGGAGGAGGAGGAAGAAGATGGCACCAAAGTCTCATCTTTGTATTATGTAAGGGTTCTCCCGAGGCTTACACACTCCCGTCTACAACCTTATTTAGCGCTTCCTTCCTCTGCTCTTAACTTTCCACTGTCACACTCGGTTCAGCGTGCTCAATACAGATGTCTGAAGCATTACACTGCATGTACAACCAGCGGTAAAAAGCAACATTTCTCTAACACAGAGTCTTGACGGAGATCAGCCTCCCCACAGCCCACCTCACACCGTGCCTGACAAACATTTCAAACCCACTGACGCACGCTGCTTCTGCAGGGAGAAAGAAAGCCATATACGCCCCGGCTATATTTAAATGCACGCGTAATATTCGCCCCAAAACACACACATATACACACCGGCGCACTGAGTATTCAAACTGCAGAGGGTTTTCCAGAGTTGCACTGCTGGATGCTATTTCTAATCGTCTTGAAAGATCTTCCCAGGGTTGTTGCCCATCACAAGAGAGGCAGGGTACTCGCTAGTAGGCTAATCATGTCCGCCTGTGGACGGTCTGGGCAGCGGCAGACAGCTCCTGGTGTGTCGGCTTTATATTATCAGCGCAGCTAAAGCATGGCAATCAGGTGCTTGAGCAAGAGACGCTCAGCATGACAATCAGATTCTTCGTTAACCAGCTCTGAGCATACGTATCTAGGTGACGTACAATATTTACTCTAGATTGTGTGACTTCTGGCATGGATGGCATGCACCAAGATTCTAAAAATATATACGAGAAGAATGGAATTAATTTAACTGGCATGAAACTGCCGAAATTGCTTGATCAACAAACGGTATGTTGCTCTTGGTCGTGTCTGCATTGAGAGGATGACTATATATTTTTTTAAGTTAGTATACATTTGGCGTCGAATGTTCAAGATATCTTAATCTGTTTCGTTTAATAAACATTTATTTTGAAAAGTTAAGTATACTTTAGTTTAAGTTAATGTACATTAGTCTGGTTAGATTAAGATATATTATGTCTAGGTAATATAAACATAGTTTGCAAAGATAAGGATGTATTATATAAACTTAATTTGCGAATCATATATCTTGCATTGTGGTGCAATTGATTTCATTGTTATCGTACCCCTTTGGGCCTCACTTAATTTTGTCTGATAAATTTTGAGGTTTATCTGAGCAGTGATTTAAAATTTATGCGAGTGCAATATAGTGAATGATAATCAAGAGAATTTTGTTGTTGTAAAAAAGTGTAAATATAATGCAGTTACCTTAAAAACATCTCAAACAGAAAAGCTTCTCAATAATTAGGAAAAACGATGACGAATTACTGAGACATCTTGAAATTATTACATATTCAAGAATCAGTTTATCATAAATAAAAATATTCAACAATCATTTTATCATAAAAAAAAAAAAAAATTGTGCATGCATACTTTGTGCACTCGCCAAATGAATACAAGAAAATACCAAAATAATTGAAAATAATGTGAAGAAACTGGCTTAAAAATCCTGCACAGTATTGAACTTTATCCAAATTGGAATTGAGTGTTTTGGTAAATTTTCTGGTGTGGCTGCAGTTGGGCAGAAAAGTGGGAGAAAAATATTCAGAAAATAAATAAATCGAAGATAATGAGACGAGGGAGAAAACAGGTGGGAGATAAGTAGAGAAAATAGGAACAGAGGAGCGAAAAAGAAATGTAGGAAAAGTTTAAATAAAGGGAAGGATGAGAATATGAAACAGGGGGAAAAAAAGGAGATTTAAAGGTGATGTAAGCAAGGGAGACAAGTCAAGAGGGGGTATGAGGGAGGTAGAGCAGCTGTGTGTGAGAGAGAGCGGGAGGGAGAGAGGGAGAGAGTGGGATGTCTAAGGAGTTGGATGGGAAGAAGGGGCAGTGAATGGGGAAGGTAAGGGAAGGCGGATGGGGAATAGGAAGGGGAGATGGAAGGGGAAGGGGAAGAAAGGGGGGGAAGGGAAGGGGGGGTTACCTCGTTGTGGACACTGGTATTACGCCCAAACTTAAGGTTGTGAGCCCACTCAAACGTGACTAGAATGTAGCATGTATCTGCTACTGTTCCTCCTTCCCTCTGTAAAATTTCCCTCCCACCTCTCTCTTCCTCCCCATATCTCCCTCCCTCCCCATATCTCCCCCCTCTCCATATCTCCTCCCCTCCCCATAATTCCCCTCTCTCCCCATATCTATCCCCCACTATATATTTTCTTCCTTCTCAATATCTTCTTTCTTATATCTCCCTTTCAATATCTCCCTCTTTTCCCCCCTGTCTCCTCCCTAACCATATCTCCTTCCCTACCTTCTTCCATCCTCCTTCTCTCCCTAAATCTTACTAACTTACTTTTTCACTCTTTTTATATCCACTTTGCTTCCATCCCACCTCTTCCTTTACCCTTCTCCTGTCTTTTCTACTCTGCTCTCCTGCTTGTCTAATTCACCTTCCCTGCTTTACCTCAGTTCTTGTTTTATTCTCCTTCCCATCAAGTTTTTTTCATAACTTTTTCTCTTCTATCTTCACTTTAACTATTTTCTTTCCTCATTTGTTCTGCTTCTCTACCTTCTCCTTCTCCTTTCCTCTCCTCTTCTCCCCCTATTTTTCTCTTATCTTATGCTCCATATACTGCCTTTATTCCCCCTCCTTTACTCCTCCTGTTAATTCCTCCTTTCTTTCCTTTCCGACTTCCTTCTCTTCAATTCACTCAACCCTTTACCACTTCTTTCATTTTCATTCTCCTCCCATCATTTCTTCCCCATCCCCCACTATCCACATTCAACCCCCACTCTCCCCTCCCACCTCCCTCCCCACCTCCCCTGTCCCACCTCCCCTTCTTCCTTTTTCTCCACCTCTCTTCTACTTTCTTCCTCCATATCCTTATCCCCCTTTATTCATCAATCCCTTTCCGTCCTACCCTCTTCTAACCCTAGTCAGTTTCGTGTTTCTTTTTATCCACTTCCCTGTCTTCCCCATCCTCCTCTTAACCTTCCCCTTCCCTCCTTCCAATAACCACTCTTCTCCCCTTCCCTTCCCACGCCACGGTTCCTCTCTTATTCCCCCTCTCTCCTACACAGTTCTCCTCTACCCCCTTCCTCCTGACACAGGTCCCCCTCTCTCCTTTCCCTAATAATAATAATAATAATTATATAATAAAAACTATCCCAATAATACTATAAACTATAATAATAATCATCTAATAAAATAATAATATAATAATTATCCATATATATGTAATAATAATCAATATAACCTATAATAATAAAATAATATCAAAATATACCATATCAATAATAATAATAAAATACTATAACTCATTAAAAATAATAATAATAATAATAATAATAATAATATAAATAATAATAAATAATAATAATAATAATAATAATAATAATAATAATAATAATAATAATAATAATATAATAATAATAATAATAATAATAATAATATAATAATAAAATAATAATAATAATATAATAATAATAATAAATAATAAATAATAATGATAATAATAATAATAATAATAATAATAATAATAAATAATAAATAAATAGTAATAATAATAATAATAATAAAATAAATAATAATAATATAATAATAATAATAAATAATAATAATAATAATATATAATAATAATAATAATAATAATAATAATAATATAATAAATAATAATAATAATATAATAAATAATAATAATAATAAATAATAATAATAAAATAATAATAATAATAATAATTATAATAATAATAATGCAATGCACTAACAAACTGATCAATAACATAAAGGACAGCAACAGCAATAAAAAGAAGGAAATGTGATAAAACATTAACATTAATGAATCTCTGATGTAAACACTGAATTGATGTTTATCGACTAATAAACATCTTCATAGATCAGGTAACGTGATCTTATTTTGCTGCTGGTAATGTTTATTATGGCCAATATGTGCATTCTCTATCCAAAATTATCTGTAGCTCGCTGTCTTTGCTTTCTCCTGTTCCTCTTTCACCTCTTCTTCTTTTCTTGGGTCGTTTTCTTCTTCTATATCATCTTCTTTTTTCTTCGTCTTCTTTTCTTCAATTTCTACCTTTCTTTCAACCTTCTAGTCTTGCTTCTCCTGCTTTGTTTCATCAGTCTTCTCACCCCAGTCTTTTTCACCCATTTCTCTGTATTCATCCTTGTGTATATTCTATCACATATCTTTCTCCCATTTCCTCCTCATTATCCCCTTCCTCCTCCTCCTCCCTCCTCCTCCTCCTCCTCCTCCTCCTCCTCCTCCTTCTCCTCCTCCTCCTCCTCCTTCTCCTCCTCTTCCTCCTCTTTCTTCTCCTCCCCTTCTCTACCTCCATTTTCTTCTCCTCCTCCTCTACTTCCTTCTCCTCCCCTTTTTCCTCCTCCTCTTCTTTTCCCCCTCCTCCTCCTTATTTATCCTCATTTAGCTTCAACCCATTCTGACCCCACCAACGAGGAATTATACGCAGTAATCACTGGAGATATTTAGTTAGCCAAGACACCTTTATCAGTATTTACCGTCCAAGACACTGTATACAAAATAACAGGAATTAGAGTAGACATTATTAAGCATTTCCACCACTGCACCCACCATGATAGTGTGTGTGTGTGTGTGTGTGTGTGTGTGTGTGTGTGTGTGTGTGTGTGTGTGTGTGTTGTGTGTGTATGTGTGTGTGTGTGTGTGTGTGTGTATGTGTGTGTGTGTGTGTTGTGTGTGTGTGTGTGTGTGTGTGTGTGGTGTGTGTGTGTATGTGTGTGTTTTGTGTATGTGTGTGTGTGTGTGTGTGTGTGTGTGGTGTGTGTGTTTTGTGTGGTGTGTGTGTGGTGTAATATATATATATATATATATAATATATATATATATATATATATATATATATATATATATATACAACACACACAATATAAATGTATGTATGTGTGTGTATGTATACATACATATACACACATACATACATTTATATTGTCATACAATCACTGTCTTGCAAGAAACCGCAGCATCACCCCATCTCCTTCAGAATGCAGTCACTGTACCATCCACCTCCAGGGTTCAAGTCCAAGTCTCGCTAACCGGTGTCCCTGAATTCCTTCATAAATGTTTCCTTGTTCACACTACAATAGCACGTCAAGTCGTAAAAGTAAGAGAACCGTGTCATAGGCAAAAAGTAACTGTGACATCTTGCACTGTATACCAGATTCACTATCTTCCAATCCTCTACCTCTTACCAACACCCTAGTGTTTATTCTCTTTTACAACCCCATCTATAACTATGTTAAACAACGGTACTGACATCACACATCCCTGTACAAGGCTTACTTTTACTGGAAAATAATCTCCCTCTCTCCTACATACCCTAACCTACATTTCGCTATCCCCATGAAAGCTCTGTAATTTTGTAAATTACCCACCTCCTGTGCCATATATTTGCAACATCTGTCACGGTGCTTCCCTACCCACCCTATCATATGCGTTTTCTAAATCCATAACTGCACTGAAAAATTTCATTACTTTTATCAAGATCTTGTTTACTAATGTGCTTCACTGTAAAAACCTGGCCTACACATCCCTTACTCTTCTTAAAACATTCTTTATTCACCTTCGAAGCTATAAAATTCGACTTCCTTTCGTGAGCTTTGAATCACATTCTCAAGTAATAGCGACATACACATGAAAACATTCAAAAATATGTGAATGTAATTACGTTATAGCTTCCCCGTCATTTTAAACGCACCTTTAGTAAATTACAGATCACATGTGTACATTTTTTTTTTCACCTGTATTTGTGACTGAATAAAGAAGAAACAAATAAAACGCTTCAACTTAATTAGCGTGTATTTTTAATACAGCTAAATTAGCGAGACTTTAAATATAATACGGATAATTTATTATTACTGATAATAAAGTATTTGATAATAGCTAATTTGGGTATTTGTGTAAATATATGTGGTTTGCAACACCTACCTTTCATAATCAGAAATAATTTTTTTATCAAACACAATTATTTAATATTTGTGAAAATTGAATAATGTGTTCAGTCCTCATCCCCATCCGTGTTCATCTTCATATTATTTTTCAAATGTGAATTCACATTAATGTTTCCCAAATCGTGCAGAGTGTTTGTTTACAACACGAGGTCAATAATCTCACTTCTTGAGGCACCGGGAGGTGTTTCCTTTCACCTGCTGACAAACATCAGTTAATTATAAAATTCACTCATCTTCACGATAACTATGTCAGTGATTTAGTTTTACTAGGAATCGTATTGCAAATATATTTAAAGGAATGAAATTTTAGTGGACAGGTATAGAGTGGACATGTTTAAAATATTTCATATATATGCGCGCAGGTGTGAGGTCAATGAAAGGGGTATCTCAACCTTAATAAGGCCTTCTGCTGTCCTTGTATTTCTTACTGTGTCTTGATGATTGAAGAAATCACGAGGCCTTTGGAAATTCACCAATATATAATATTTAAAATATATATATATAAAATATATAAATATATATATATAATATATTTTTTTTTATTTTATTACACACTGGCCGATTCCCACCAAGGCAGGGGGGCCCGAAAAAAAAAAACTTTCACCATCATTCACTCCACACTGTCTTGCCAGAAGGGTGCTTTAAAACTACAGTTTTTAAAAATGCAACATTAACACCCCTCCTTCAGAGTGCAGGCACTGTACTTTCCCCTCTCCAGGACTCAAGTCCGGCCTGCCGGTTTTCCCTGAACCCCTTCATAAATGTTACTTTGCTCAAAACCTCCAACGCACGTCAAGTATTAAAAACCATTTGTCCTCCATTCACTCCTATCAAACACGCTCACGCATGCCTGCTGGAAGTCCAAGCCCCTCGCACACAAACCTCCTTTACCCCCTCCCTCCAACCCTTCCTAGGCCGACCCCTACCCCGCCTTCCTTCCACTACAGACTGATACACTCTTGAAGTTATTCTGTTTCGCTCCATTCTCTCTACATGTCCGAACCACCTCAACAACCCTTCCTCAGCCCTCTGGACAACAGTTTTGGTAATCCCGCACCTCCTCCTAACTTCCAAACTACGAATTCTCTGCATTATATTTCACACCACACATTGCCCTCAGACATGACATCTCCACTGCCTCCAGCCTTCTCCTCGCTGCAACATTCATCACCCATGCTTCACACCCATATAAGAGCGTTGGTAAAACTATACTCTCATACATTCCCCTCTTTGCCTCCAAGGACAAAGTTCTCTGTCTCCACAGACTCCTAAGTGCACCACTCACTCTTTTTCCCTCATCAATTCTATGATTCACCTCATCTTTCATAGACCCATCCGCTGACACGTCCACTCCCAAATATCTGAATACATTCACCTCCTCCATACCTCTCTCCCTCCAATCTGATATTCAATCTTTCATCACCTAATCTTTTGTTATCCTCATAACCTTACTCTTCCTGTATTCACCTTTAATTTTCTTCTTTTGCACACCCTACCAAATTCATCCACCAATCTCTGCAGCTTCTCTTCAGAATCTCCCAAGAGCACAGTGTCCATCAGCAAAGAGCAGCTGTGACAACTCCCACCCTGTGTGTGATTCTTTATCTTTTAACTCCACGCCTCTTGCCAAGACCCTCGCATTTACTTCTCTTACAACCCCATCTATAAATATATTAAACAACCACGGTGACATCACACATCCTTGTCTAAGGCCTACTTTTACGGGGAAAAAATTTCCCTCTTTCTACATACTCTAACTTGAGCCTCACTATCCTCGTAAAAACTCTTCACTGCTTTCAGTAACCTACCTCCTACACCAAAACACTTGCAACATCTGCCACATTGCCCCCCCTATCCACCCTGTCATACGCCTTTCCAAATCCATAAATGCACAAAGACCTCTTTAGCCTTATCTAAATACTGTTCATTTAATATTTTTTCACTGTAAACACCGGGTCCACACACCCCCTACCTTTCCTAAAGCCTCCTTGTTCATCTGCTATCCTATTCTCCGTTTTTACTCTTAATTCTTTCAATTATAACTCTACCATACACTTTAACCAGGTAAAACTCAACAACTTATCCCCCTATAATTTTTGCACTCTCTTTTTTTCCCCTTTGCCTTTATACAAAGAACTATGCATGCTCTCTGCCAATCCTAGGTACCTACCCTCTTCCATACATTTATTAAATAATTGCCCCAAAACCACTCCAAAACTATATCCCCACCTGCTTTTAACATTCTATCTTTATCCCATCAATCCCGGCTGCCTTACCCCCTTTCATTTTACCTACTGCCTCAACGAACTTCCCCCACACTCACAACTGGCTCTTCCTCACTCCTACAAGATGTAATTCCTCCTTGCCCTATAAAACGAAATCACAGCTTCCCTATCTTCATCAACATTTAACAATTCCTCAAAATATTCCCTCCATCTTCCCAAAACCTCTAACTCTCCATTTAATAACTCTCCTCTCCTATTTTTAACTGACAAAAACCATTTGTTCTCTAGGCTTCCTTAACTTGTTAATCTCATTTCCAAAACTTTTTCTTATTTTCAACAAAATTTGTTGAAACGCTTCCACCACTCCCTCACTTTGCTCTCTTTTACATTGCTTCACCACTCAACCTCTCTTTTCCTCCATATACCTCCCTCCTTGCATCACTTCTACTTGTAAAAACTCTCAATGCTAACTTTTCTCCCTTACACTCTCTTACATCATCATCCCCCAAATCGCCCCTTTTTCCCTCCTGCACCCACTTCTGTACCAAACTTCTGCTAAACACTCTAACACTATCATTTTTAACCTACCCCATTCCTCTTCGACCCCATTGCCTATGCTTTCATTAGCCCAAATCTACTCCAATAGCTGTTTATATTTTTACCCTAACTGCCTCCTCTTTTAGTTTAAAAACCCTTCACCTCTCTCTTCCCTGATGCTTCTATCTCCTTGTATCCCATCTCCCTTTTTACTCTCAGTGTAGCTACAACTAAAAAAGTGATCTGATAATCTGTGGCCCCTCGATAAACATGTACATCCTGAAGTCTACTCAACAGTCTTTTATCTACTAATACATAATCCAACAAACTACTGTCATTCGCCCTACATCATATCGTGTATACTTATTTATCCTCTTTTCTTAAAATATGTATTACCTATAACTAAACCCCTTTCTATACAAGTTCAATCAAAGGGCTCCCTTTAAATCATTTACACCTGGCACCCCAAACTACCTACCACACCCTCTCTAAAAGTTTCTCCTACTTTAGCTTTCTGGCCCCCTACCACAATTACTCTCTCACTTGGTTCAAAGGCTCCTATACATTCACTTAACATCTCCCCAAAATCTCTCTCTCCTCCTCTGCATTCCTCTCTTCTCCAGGTGCATACACGCTTATTAGACCCACTTCTCGCATCCAACCTTTACTTTAATCCACATAATTCCGAATTTTACACATTCATATTCTTTTTCTCCTTCCATAACTGATCATTTAACATTTACTTTCTACCCTTCCTTTGCTCTAAACTCTCTCAAAACTCCAGATTTAATCCCATTTATTTCCCCCCCCTGAAACTCTCCTACCCCCCTCAGCTTTGTTTTTGCTTAGAGCCAGGACATCCAATTCTTTTTCATTCATAACATCAGCAATCATCTGTTTCTTGTCATCCGCACTACATCCACGCACATTTAAAACAACCCAGTTTTTATAAAGTTTTTCTTCTCCTCTTTTTTAGTAAATGTATACAGGAAGAAGGGTTACTAGCCCATTGTCTCCCGGCATTTTAGTCGCCTCATACGACACGCATGGCTTACGGAGGAAAGATTCTTTTCCACTTCCCCATGGACAATAGAAGAAATAAAAAGAACAAGAGCTATTTAGAATAAGGAAAAAACCTGGGATGTATGTATATATATATATGCATGTGCGTGTCCTGTGAAATGTGCCCAAAGTGTAATAGATTAGCAAGATATCCCTGTTACTAGCGTGTTTATGAGACAGAAAAGAAAACCAGCAACCTACATCATGCAAAACAGTTACAGGTTTTTGTTTCACAGTCATCTGGCAGGACGGTAAGTACTTCCCTGTGTGGTTGCTGTCTACAACCTATTTACAATAATAGATAGATAATATATTTATTTTAATATATATATATATATATATATATATATATATATATATATATATATATATATATATATATATATAATATATATATATATATATAATATAGGGAGGTACCACCTCTAGAACTGTAATGGGGACCCTCATCCTCAGAGAAAAGAATAAACTTGCTTCAGGGAAAACTCAAGATTCTCCCTGAAGCTGTTTGAGAATTTTCTCCTACCACCCCCTATATTATGTATATATATTTTATTTAAAGACAAAATACATTGACGAAACATTCACAAAAATATGATACAAAGTAAAACAACATAGGTAACTCAGAGCTACATCTCGAATACTTCGTCCAGCTCCCTGTATATATTTACATATATACATAATACCTGTGGTTTACCTGTGTATAGGTAAACTGCAGCCTTGATGGCCCTCGAGTGGTCGACATGTCTCAAACCTTAAAACCTAACTATACGAGACTGTATGGTGCTGTGGTGAGAGGCTTTGGTGTGAAGCCACACCATCTCGGTGATATTTGTAAACAAGAGCTTAAGGTCAAGCCTTGTTGATTTTACCTTTGAGGCGGCGGATATAAAGTCAAGTGGACAACATGTTTAAACTGACTGCATCGAAGTTCACGACTGAAAGCAGTTCAAGATTGCAAAGTGTTGGTGACTGTAAAAAATTCACGGGACTTGATAAAGCTGTACACAGAGAGCGTGTGTCCTTCCTTCACGTGAGTAAATACCCTGAGTATATGATATGTAAGAGGACACAGATGCAACTATTTTGCATTTTATTGTAGCATCGCTTCGCTCTCCAGGAGGTTGATAAAACTCCTGGAGAGCGAAACGTTGCCACAATAAAATGTCACATTAGTTGCTTCCATGTCCTTTTACCTAATATTTTGTAGGTAATTCTACCATTATTACCCTGAGTAAGATATCTTTCCGAGTTGTTGTTTGTAATGATGTTAGTAGTTAGTGGGGATATTAGTGTTAATTGGTGATGTTAATGGCTGTTGATGTTAATGATGGAGCTCAGAGTACTAATAGACATAATTATAGGTCAGTGTTGGTTATTGAAGGGGATATATCGTTGAGATGTCTTAGTGACAGCGGTTTCTGGGCGTTGGAGGGAAGGATGGTTGAGTTGGAGTTTGAGTTGACTTGGATGTGTTCTGTGGGGAAGGAGAAACTCCACTGTTTGTGTGACCAGGAAAGAATAATCAAAAGACGGAGCAATATGGGGGAGCAATCAGGAATAAACACATGACTGAAATATGGTTGAATTATTTTTTCGTTGTGTGTGTGTGTGTGTGTGTGTTGTGTGTGTGTGGTGTGGTGTGTGTGTGTTGTGTGTGTGTTGTGTGTAGTGTGTGTAAACTCCGAGCATAAAAAACGAGAGAGAGAGAGAGAGAGAGAGAGAGAGAGCTTGCCCATGTGCTCGTTTACGGTTTATTTTCTATCTTTCGCTTCCTTTTCGGGTTTAAAGTTGATCGCCTGGTAGGGGAAACGCGACTTTAAAATTCCCTTTTACGCCCCCGATCCCCCCCCCCCCCCTTTTTTTTTTCTTTTAAGGAAAGGGAGGTTAGGACATAATCCTTAAATAAAGATAAATAATAAATATAAATAATAAAGGCATAAATCCGTTATCACACACTTGCACACAAACACGCACGCACACACACACACACACACACACACACACACACACACACACACACACACACACACACACACACACACACACACACACACACACACACACACAAGTGGAGGTAGTATGGCGCGCTGCCAAGAGGGTCGCACAGTAGTGGAGGATAGACTGAAGGTTGGTACCAAGCTCATATATTCCTTTTGAGAAATCCTTCTACCTCCTATCATCAATGTTTCTTTCCCTACCCGCACCCACTCCAACACCTTCCATCTTGCAGCTTCACTCCCTCGACAAATCGAGGTAGTAGTAGAGGAACTTCGAAGGGATCCAGTGACTCCCTGGGAGGCGGAAAATCCCGAAATATCTCCCGAGGATGATGAGGAACTTCATCAAATGTCGTATCCATAATCGTCGGAACTACTTCTCATCGTTAAAAGTGCTGGCGGACAAGAAACTGGTCCCATTCAGCTCTGCTCTATTTTTCCCAATATTGTGAGTTCATAATAAGAGATGCACTTACAGGCAGCACGTAAATACGGGTAACATAACGACATATGCGAGGTTCGTGCAGTGAAAGATTCACCTGAAGAGTAATGTTACAAACAATACAGTTTATCGGAGATTAAAGTTTACAAAAGTAAGTAGTATTGTGGTGCATTTGTCATTCACTTGAAGGTACAGACTAACAGGTAGACTAACAGGTAGACCACGTGACTAAACCTGGTATCTCATCACCTGCTCAACATTTAGTTCATTAAGTATACAGAATATATCCGCACAAGAGCGGAAATACCGTAACACGGAACACTCTCCCTTTAGTTGCGTCGCGCTGAACCTCAAACGAACAAGTGTCTAGCGATAACCTCCGAAAGTGTGTGATTACTTTTTGTTTGTCCGGTGATAAATTAACACACTGAAGCTCACACTCAGTGTGTCTGTAAGATATTGTATTAATGCACTCGGATTCTCCCACAGTGTCAACGGTGTACTACATTATTACACTCAGGCTCCCCCACAGTGTTTACGGTGAATTACATTAATACACTCACGCTCTCCTACAGCAAGTCAACGGTGTATATTTTATTAATACACTCAGGTTTTCCCACAGTGTATTACTTTAATACTCCAGACTCTCCCTGCGTGAAACTAACCGGGCAATGAAGCAGAGGCTAGAGACTTAGAACCAACGGGAGCAAGGTAGAGGCGGGTGTTCTTGTGTGGCTCACACTGCCGTAGTGGCTGCTGCTTGTGCACCACCCACACCAACAACAAGACACAGACACACATACACACACACACACACAGGGGCTGCCAGTGTTGAAGCACCAGCAGCTGGGACCCCAACCTTCACCACCACCACCACCACACACCGCCGCCGCCATCACCCCCACCACTATCCTACTAACCCCCAACCCCCAGAATCCTTCCCTCTCTGCCTCCTACCAGACGCCTAGGCAGCGTTCACCTCCCTCCCCAACACTCCACACGCCACCTTCCACGCCTCTCCAACTTACGCAGCTCAGGGATCTTCGCCGTTAAGCAGCTGGTTCGTAAGGGTGGTTTTACAAGTTTTCCGACCCCCACCACCACCACGATTCACGACCCGGTGATTGGATTTTCAGCCTTATAGTAAAGGTGCTCAAAGTCTTCACTTCTGTAAATCGGAGGTGAGAGGATAGGGGGTAAAGGGAGAGGGAGAACAGCGGTCTAGTAGGTGGGTGTTGTAGGGGGGGGATGAATGGTTAGTGGTGTGAGGGAGGGGTTGTGAAGGGGCAGGGGGAGGGGTTAATGGTTAAGGGGGAGGGGGTAGGAACAGCTGGTGGCAGACAGAGAATACTCAACTCTTACATTTTCTTGATTGGTTTTCTTAGCCATAAATTAATTAAATTAATTGAATTAGGATATTTCTCCTTTTCTTACTTTAATTTCGTAAAAGACCTTTCATCTTTATCTGCTTTTTTTGTTTTGTTTCCTCTGCCACAAACTACTGCTGATGCCACTTTCTCTCTCTCTCTCTCTCTCTCTCTTCTCTTTCTCTCTCTCTCTCTCTCTCTCTCCTCCAACCCCCCCTCTCTTTCTTACTGATTTAGAGGTTATTTAATTTTCCAAGACTTCGTTATCAAATTGGGATATTTTAACCGTATGGTGAGCGCTAGTGTAAGAAAATGTCGTTCAACCAGACTGTTTGGGCTGACGGTGGAGCAGAGAATCTCAGACCAAGAGCCCCTCGTCTTTGGGTCTAATCTACATTTTTTGCAGCTTCCGCCGAGGCCGAAGTGCTGCTGGTACTTGTGTCCTTACGATCATCTGCTGTTAAGGACAGTTCCAGCTGTAGCTGTTCCATTGTGTTCCTTATGCTGGAGGTCCCTCACAATTGTCCCAAATTTTCATTGGACATTTGTATCTATTTCCTGTCAAGTTAACGGAGAATCCATTCACTTAATTCAACAATCATTCGCGCAATTGGTTAAATTGAGCAAGTGTCAACCGGGCGCACCTTTCGGGTAACTCATAAGATAAAAATTGCCCAAATTTAGGCTGCGGGTGAAGGAACGGAAAAGAAAAAAATATAGCCGGCGTGAATCGAACTATGGAAGGTTTACTGAATTCGATTAGTACAAAAACTATTTTCTTTTGAGTGGTGTTAGGCGCCTCCTGTGAAATGATGATAACAGTTTTTTTGAAACTGGTAATAATTCTTGATTTAACAGTTGGATGAGACGCTAGTATGTTTTGAAGGGATACCAAAGGCTGTGACAAATTTTGAGTTGTTGTATTTGTGTGTGTGTGTGTGTGTGTGTGTGTGTGTGTGTGTGTGTTTGGTGTGTGTGTGTGTGTGTGTGTGTGTGTGTGTGTGTGTGTGTGTGTGTGTGTGCTCACCAATTTGTACTCACCTCTTTGTGGTGTAAGATTCGAATCATAGCTCCTGGTCCCGTCTCTTCGCTGCTAGCTACTAGGCCCATTCTCTCCCTGCTCCATTAACTTTATCGTAACACTTGTTAAAGCTATGTATGGATCCTGCCTCCACTACATCACTCTCCATATTCTTCCACTTCCTGACAGCTCTGACTGACGAAATACTTCCTAACATCCCTGTGACTCAACTGAGTTTCCAACTTTCAGCTGTGACTCCTTGTCGCTGTGTCCCATCTCTGAAACATTCTGTCCCTATCCACCTTGTCAATTCCTCTCAGTATTTTATATGTCGTTATCTTGTCCCCCCTATCCTTCCTGTCCTCCAGTGTCTTCAGGGTGTGTGTGTGTGTGTGTGTGTGTGTGTGTGTGTGTGTGTGTGTGTGTGTGTGTGTGTGTGTGTGTGTGTGTGTGTGTGTGTGTGTGTGTGTGTATGTGTGTGTGTGTGTGTGTGTGTGTGTGTGTGTGTATGTGTGTGTGTGTGCGTGTGTGTGTGTGTGTGTGTGTGTGTGTGTGTGTGTGTGTGTGTGTGTGTGTGTATGTAAATCTATGTATTGGACAAAATTATTGGAAAAAAATGTAAGTGTTTGTGTCTGCGTGTTGGGACCCTCTTTAACATGAAGCTCTCGGCACTAATTTTTCCTATACTGTTGTCGCTACATTTACATATGCTTTTAGAGTCCTTGTGGGATTTCAACTTGC
>NC_069427.1:23310112-23327612 GCF_026875155.1 Cherax quadricarinatus | reverse complement strand
CACATAAAATGTCACATTAGTTGCGCCTACGTCCTTTCACCTAACATATTGTCGGAAGTTTGACCAACATTATTACATATGAGGTTCTCACAGTTTCATTAATATGATCTTGGGGAGACAATCTTTCTTTAACAATTACTTATAAATCTCTCTTCTCTCTGCACCTTTCAGTCTTCTCTTCAATTTATACAAGATTATTGTTGAACTTGTGATTTTTTTCCATCACTTGTAAACATCTTTATATTCTTATATGACTTCTGTTAAGTCACTTAAATAATTTAAAAACATTGCCACGGCAACTACGGATGTTTGTGGCAACTTTCCTCGTAGACAACGCAGTAAGTGTTAGGGGCCAGAGACTGTTCAACTGCTTCCCAGCATAGATAAGGGATTATACCAATAGACTCCTGGATGTCTTCAAGAGGGAGCTGGCACGCGACCAGCAGTAACAGCCTTGTTGATCAGGCCCTGATCCACCTCAAGGCCTGGTCTTGGACCGGGCAGCGGGGGCGTGGACCCCCGGAACACCCTCCAGGCATACTCCAGGTATACCTGTTAGCCTTTTTCTTCACGGACAGAAAGTCTGTCATCCACTGCAATAAGCTACCATTTTTTTCTTTTATATTTTGCAGTTTTCAAAATCATTCTGTCATGGGTAACTTAATCAAAATTTTTCCCCCGCCCCAAAAAAAAAAATCAAAGAAACCGTTAATTCACGAACAACTTTGGTGACTTTTTTTAATAGATTTTTTTAATAGATTAATAGATTTGATCAATATGAATTTGTAGATAGGAAAAAAAGAATTGTTAACTTGTCAGTAAGATTTTTACTCTTAAAGTATTTTTTATTTGCGTACCTCTAATAGCTTTTGAAAATTCTTTTGCACCTATCTGGAGGGTTTTTCGGGGGTCAACGCCCCTGCGGCCCGTTCCATGACCAGACCTGTCACTGAAAATATCCTACAGTGTGTGTGTGTGTGTGTGTGTACTCACCTAATTGTACTCACCTAATTGTGGTTGCAGGGGTCGAGACTCAGCTCCTGGCCCCGCCTCTTCACTGATCGCTACTGGATCCTCTCTCTCTCTGCTTCCTGAGCTTTGTCATACCTCTTCTTAAAACTATGTATGGTTCCTGCCTCCACTACTTCACTTGCTAGGCTATTCCACTTGCTGACAACTCTATGACTGAAGAAATACTTCCTAACGTCCCTGTGACTCGTCTGAGTCTTCAGCTTCCAGTTGTGACCCCTTGTCCCTGTGTCCCCTCTCTGGAACATCCTATCTCTGTCCACCTTGTCTATTCTCCGCAGTATCTTGTATGTCGTTATCATGTCTCCCCTGACCCTTCTGTCCTCCACTGTCGTCAGTCCGATTTCCCTTAACCTTTCCTCGTACGACATTCCCTTGAGCTCTGGGACTAGTCTTGTTGCAAACCTTTGTACTTTCTCTAACTTCTTGACGTGCTTGATCAGGTGTGGGTTCCAGACTGGTGCTGCATACTCCAGTATGGGCCTAACATGCACAGTGTACAGTGTCTTGAACGATTCCTTATTAAGGTATCGGAACGCTATTCTCAGGTTTGCCAGGGGCCCGTATGCTGCAGCGGTTATTTGGTTGATGTGTGCCTCCGGTGATGTGCTCGGTATTATGGTCACCCCAAGGTCTTTCTCCCTGAGTGAGGTCTGTAGTCTTTGTCCACCTAGCCTATACTCTGTCTGCGGTCTTCTTTGCCCCTCCCCAATCTTCATGACTTTGCATTTGGCTGGATTGAATTCGAGAAGCCAGTTGCTGGACCACATGTCCAGCCTGTCCAGGTCTCTTTGCAGTCCTGCCTCATCCTCGTCCGATTTAATTCTTCTCATCAACTTCACGTCATCTGCGAACAGGGACACTTCAGAGTCTATTCCTTCCATCATGTCGTTCACATATATCAAAAATAGCACTGGTCCTAGAACTGACCCCTGTGGGACCCCGCTCGTAACAGGCGCCCACTGTGATACCTCTTCACGTACCATGACTCGTTGCTGCCTCCCTGTCAGGTATTCCCTTATCCATTGCAGTGACCTCCCTTTTACGTGCGCCTGATCCTCCAGCTTCTGCACTAATCTCTTGTGGGGAACTGTGTCAAAGGCCTTCCTGCAGTCTAGGAAAACGCAATCTACCCACCCCTCTCTCTCGTGTCTTACTTCTGTTACCTTGTCATAAAACTCCAGGAGGTTTGTGATACAAGATTTGCCTTCCATGAACCCATGCTGGTTTTCATTTAAAATCTTGTTCCTTTCCAGGTATTCGACCACTCTCCTCCTGATAATCTTCTCCATGACTTTGCACACAATACATGTCAGAGACACAGGTCTGTAGTTTAGTGCCTCGTTTCTGTTTCCTTTCTTAAATATGGGGACTACATTAGCTGTCTTCCATTTCTCAGGTAGTTGCCCAGTTTCAAGGGATGTGCTGAAGATTGTGGTTAGAGGCACGCACAGCATCTCTGCTCCTTCTCTAATAACCCATGGGGAGATGTCCGGTCCCATCGCCTTTGAGGTGTCAAGGTCACTTAAGAGCTTCTTCACCTCCTCCTCAGTTGTTCGTATGTCATCCAACACTTGTTGGTATATTCCCTCTTGATGTTCCCTTCTGTGCTGTCTTCCCACAGCCCTTCCTGTCTCTACTGTAAAAACTTCCTTAAATCTCCTGTTCAGCTCCTCACATACCTCCTGATCATTTCTTGTGAGTTCTCCACCTTCTGTCCTTAATCTGATCACCTGGTCTTTGACTGTTGTCTTCCTCCTGATGTGGCTATACAACAGTTTCGGGTCAGTCTTGATTCTCGATGCTATGTCATTTTTATACTGTCGCTGGGCCTCCCTCCTTACCTGTGCGTACTCATTCCTGGCTCTGCGACTGATCTCCCTATTTTCGTGTTCTCTGCCTTCTGTACTTTTTCCATTCTCTATTGCACTTTGTTTTTGCCTCCTTACACCGTCGGGTAAACCAGGGGCTCGTTCTGGTCTTCCCGTTGTTACTGTTGCCCTTGGGAATAAACCTTTCCACTGCCTCCTTGCATTTTGTTGTTACATATTCCATCATTTCATTTACTGGCTTTCCTGCCAGTTCTCTGTCCCACTGGACCTCCCGCAGGAAGTTCTTCAACCCTATGTAGTCCCCTCTTTTATAGTCAGGCTTTTCCCATTCAACTCCTGTTATTCTCTCCACTTGCAGCTCTACTATGTATTCAAAGCACAGAACCACGTGGTCGCTAGCTCCTAGGGGACTCTCATACTTCATGTCCTCAATATCTGAGCTGCCCAGGGTGAACACAAGGTCCAATCTTGCTGGTTCATCCTCCCCTCTCACTCTGGTAGTGTCCTTAACATGTGTGTGTGTGTGTGTACTCACCCATTTGTGGCTGCACGGGTCGATTCACAGCTCCTGGCCCCACTTCTTCGCTGGTCACTACTAGGTCCACTCTTCCTGATCCATGAGCTGTGTCGTATCTCTTCTTAAAGGTATGTATGGATCCTGCCACCACTTCGTCACTCTCCAGTTTGTTCCACTTCCTGACAATTTTGTGGCTGAAGAAATGCATCCTAGCATCAGTGTGACTCATCTGTGTGTGAGAGAAAGAGAGAGAGAGAGAGAGAGAGTGAATGTGTGTTTACTCACCTAACTGAAGTTTCATGGGTCGAGTCATCTCCTGCCCAGCCTTTGTATGTGCGTGGGAGTGAATGTGAGTGAGAAGAGAGAGAGAGAGAGAGAGAGAGAGAGAGAGCTAACCTCTCTCCCAGCACCGGGTGTTTAGCAGTGGAAGGGGTGGAGGGTGGGAGGGGACTTGATAGCACGCTTACACGGCCAGTTCCTGCAGCTTCCACGACGTTCACATTTTCATAAATCGGCCCAAGTACCATGGTATTGGGCCGCTTAACAAATTGTAATGGGGATATGTGCTGCGGGTGTTCAGAGCTCTCTCCGTCTGGTTGGGTGGCTGGGCGGTTTCTAGACTGGGTGGCTAGGTTTGAGGCTAGTTCGATGGGTGGCTAGGTGGCTGATTTTCCGGCTGGCTTGAAGGTTAGTTGGCTAGGTGGCTGGTTTGCTGTGTAGCTGGATGTCTGGACGGCTAGGTAGCTAGGTATTTAGTGTGATATATATATATATATATATATATATATATATATATATATATATATATATATATATATATATATGAACATAAGAAAGAAAGGAACACTGCAACAGGCCTGCTGACCCATGCAGATATATATATAAATATATATATATATATATATTATATATATATATATATATATATATATATATATATAATATATATGTCCACAGAGAGACCCTACCTATCTATTTACCAGTCTACCTGCTTCCTGTGTTCCTAAAATTCTACTTTTCTGTCTACTTACGTATCTGCCTATTTACCTGTCTACCTTCTAATCTACCCGCCTACCTACCTCGCTGGATAATTTGCTCACCATTCAGTTTTTTAAGCTATATGAGAGCGGTTAACTTCTTCCCCTCTTCCGAACACCCTTCCCATTTTTCATCGCCGATAATCTTTTATGATTTTTCTCTTATCTTGTTTACATTTTGCTCTCTTTGTTTCTGTACTTCTGTTAACACACACACACACACCACACACACACACACACACACACACACACACACACACACACACACACACACACACACACACACACACACACACACACAAGTTCTCTCACTTTCTCCCTCCTTCCATCCCTATACGCTGACAGTCACACCACACACTGTCTTGCTAATCACTTTCCTTTCTCATGAGCATTCCATCCTGGCTCCATCTTATTCATCTTATCCTCCCTTCCCTCCTTTAGACCGTCATGTACTTCATATCATTTCTTCCGTTATTCCCCCCCCCCCCTGCTCATCCCTCCCATCTCGCTTGCTTCTCTTCTACCCTCATATCATGCCTCTTTTTATTCCCTTTCTTCTTTATCCCCTTCCGCCCATTCTTTATTCCTCTCTATTTACCTTCCTACTTTCTATATCTTCTGCCTACCAATCTCCAATCTTCCCTGTTTGCCTCCCTCTCTCCCATATCCCTTCCCTCCCAATCTCCATATCTTCTTTTCCTATACCTTTCCATTCAGTCCACATTCGTTCCTACCTTTTTCCTTCCCTCTTTCTCCTTTACTCACATTTTGTTATCCGCTCTTCAAGTAACTCCTTCGGGGCAGCCTCCCCCCTACACTCTACCTACCTTATCCAAGTCTCTCGGCGTGGCATTAAAAGTTAAATACCTTCTCTATTGCCCCTGACTGCTTCGTCTGAAATGGCTCTTCAGGGTATTCAAGTATGCATAAGACAACTTTCGGTGGGGGAAGAAAAATTTACCTTCTGTGCTAAATTGGATTGTGGCCAGATAGAGGGAGGCAATATGTTTATTTGAGAATCCCTTGTAGGATACTCTCAGGCAAATGGTGCCAGCCTTGGGTGAAGGAGAGGACTTATCAGCAGTTAGGGATGCAGGCAGAGTCGTAGCAAAGGATTAAGGAATGTCATACATTGGCCAAGTTCGAATCCCTTTCGGGGGTACTAACACGGCTCTCTCTCTCTCTCTCTCTCTCTCTCTCTCTCTCTCTCTCTCTCTCTCTCTCTCTCTCTCTCTCTCTCTCTCTCTCTCTCTCTCTCTCTCTTTCCCATTCTCCCTTGACTCACCATGGAAATATTTGGTATAGCTTGTGATTACTTGGTGGTTGGAATCTCTGAGGATAATTGAGCTACTGCCCACGCTCAGATGCGTCTGGTATTTGCTAAAGAAAGACGTATCTAGTGATGCTTGGTCGAGGCTACAATCTCTTGTTCTCTTCTTCTTCTTCTTCTTCTTCTTCTTCTTCTTCTTCTTCTTTTTTTCTTTTTTTTTTCTTCTTCTTCTTCTTCTTCCTCTTCTTCTCCCGCTTCTCAGTCTCACTTTTACTCTACTTTCTTACCTTTCATTGACAGAATTCTGTGTCAGTTAAAGTTTAAACTCAATAATGTTGTCATTAATACTAAATCTTTCGTACCAACAGGACCCAACTTACTTTTTTTTTATTTAAATTTAATTATGAAATATATTTATCCGAGTTACTCAGAATTTGTGACTTCAAAAATGTGTATGAAATGGACAGTTCACTGTGTGTCTACTCTCTTAAAAATAAAAATTCTTTTTAGTAATAAATGTATTTTGATTTTAACAGCGAATGGTAACTCAACAGAGCTTTTATTTTTGTTCATACAGATGCGATATTGTTTTGCTTCCCCAAAACTCTTCAAAAATTGCGGATATACCACAGTGCCATATTTATATTAATTTCTCTATTGCCAGATAAATGATGCAATTTGATCCATCTTCCGTTTAACAGCATTAGTTTACTTATGTGAATCAGTTTTGTTCTCTGTGTAACTTACACACACACACACACACACACACACACACACAATATATATATATATATATATATATATATATATAATATATATATATATATATATATATATATATATATATATATATATATATATATATATATATTATCATTCGCGCTTTTTTATTACACTTATTACAACTCGTTTATACAATAATACAAAAATATTCTGTTCCCCTTGTTTGGAGACAGTTTTTCTCGGCTTTAAGCTTGCCCTCATATTGCTTCCATATCTTTTGTTTACTGTTGATCCCGTGAGCTTGGTAGGCACCCTTTCCCCTCCCCCGACAGGGCCGCTGCTACCATCAGTAAACACTATCTTATCTACCATCGTCCTCGTACCGCCTGGTCTCGCCTTACATGTCCTGCCTACGATAAGGCCTTACACGTCTCATTCCATAAGGCTTATTTGCATTTATGCAACCATTAGTTTACGGACCTCATGACACCATGTAGGGGTAGCCCTTTTATGCTTCCGTAGACCTTCATATCGAAGGGGGTTGATAGCGGCCTTGGTTGGTTGAGGGAAGGCGAGGACCTGAGAAGGGGATGGATATTGTTGAATGGGGATAAGGGAGATAGGGAAGGAAAAGGGAAAGGGTGAAGCGAGAAGAGGATGAGAGAGGATGAAAGGGGAGAGGGGAGAAGGAAGGAGGGGAATAGGTGGGAAGTTTGAAGATTCTGCGTTGCCAACGACTGTTTGCAACTGCTCCTCTACTCTCCAACTGAACTGCAGCTTCAAAAGACAAACTTCCGGTCACTGCTTGCTGGAATTACCCCGACAAACGGATAGTCCATTAGCACGCTCGTTGGCAACGTCTAAAAGATCATTTTAGATTAGAGAAGCGCAAGGCACTTAAGAGGCTCTAACAAGCCAGCAAGTGGCAACTAGCAATGGCAGGGAGCAGGAAGGTCGTGTCTACCGGGAGTTACACGTGCCTCAATCACCTTTATAGTCATACTGCTTGAAAGTAGCTCGCTAATTCTCGGCTATATGACAAGGAAGCCAGAGGAAAAAAGGAGACCTCCCCTAATTGTTCAAGTATTTCACACCGCACGTCCGCCCTGTGGCCAACACGATGGTGTTCGATTGTAAATTGAAGTGAATTACATCCTTAAGTGGAGTGGTGAAGTCGTCAGTGGTAGGTAATTTGTAATGGCAATTCCACAGTGGGTAGAAGGATGTTTGGGGCGTGGAGGGACTTCCACCGGAATCTTTCAATGACTGGAGGGATGTCTGGGGAAAGGTTGGTGAGCCTTCACTGGAGTCTTTCAGTGAGAGAAGCTTGGAGGGATTGCTACCGGAGTGCTTTAGTAAATGGAGTGCTAACTGTGGCTGAGGGACACTTCCTGGAGTAATTTGTGTGACTGTACTTACTTATATGTACTTACCTATATATGGTTGCAGGGGGTCAAGTTCTAGCTACTGGCTCCGCTTTTCAAGTTGTTGATTGTCAAGTTCTTCTCCCTCTTATTTCTGAGCCTGCCTTCACCAGTTCTTCGTCCAGATCATCCTACTTCCTGACCACACTGTAGCTGAAGAAGTGCTTCCTGATATCCTTATGACTCTACTGTCATTAGCTTCCAGTTATGCCCTTATGTACCTGTTTCTCGCCTCTCTAACAATTCTTGTCTACCTTCTGTGTATTTATATGTATGTGCTGTCGTTTCCCCCATTTCTTCTGTCTTCTTATGTTGTCAGGTTCCGTTCTTTTAGTCTCTCCTTATAGCTTATATTCTTGTATGTGAGAATGCCAATGTGTGTGTGTGAATGTGCTCATCTACATGTACTCACCTATATGTAACTGCAGGGACCGAGTCTCAGCTCCTGGCCCCGGCTCATTGCTGGTCGCTGTTAGGACCACTCTCCTGCCTGTGTGTTGCGCGCCTCTATGTGTGCACTTGTGAACGCACACATGCGTGTTTACACAAAGATATTAATGTCAGAATTATCAGAAGAAATGGAGAGCTTAAGACCACAAAACACAAAGATTACACACGTTGTCTCCTGAATCTCAGGATTTCCTTAAACTAATTATCTACAATTACATAATAGTTTAATGAGCAATTAGGACGGAGGAACTGGCGCAGCGCCTGCAGGCACTGTATGCGGGCACTGTACCTGCAAGTACTGTATACGGGGACTGTACCTGCAGGCACTGTATGCAGGCACTGTTCCTGCAGGTACTGTGTGCGGGCACTATACCTGTAGGTACTATAACTCTGCCACTGAGTTTCATAATGGAAGACTTGCATAGTTTCATGTGTATAGAAATATACATATGTATGTACACGACACAACACACACACACACGCACACACACACACACACACACACACACACACACACACACACTGTAGGAATCGAAGTTTGACTATGGAACACAGCTCTGACAAAATTTAGGGCAGCATTAGCATAGTTTTGGTTGGCAGAGTCAATATATTTATATCCTAAGCTGAAACTGCTCGTTGTTGCAGCTTCCCCCAAATCACTACTGCCACCACAATTACCACCATTATCATCGCCACCTCTACTGCTTCAACCACCATCACTACTACTACCACCACGACCATTACAGTCATGACTACTGCTTCAACCACCACCACTACTACCACCACGACCGTTACAGTCATGACTACTGCTTCAACCACCACCACTACTACCACCACGACCATTACAGTCATGACTACTGCTTCAACCACCACCACTACTACCACCACGACCATTACAGTCATGACTACTGCTTCCATCTCCATCACCACCACTGTATCCACTACGACTGACACCACTTTCACCTGCTCTCACCACTGTCACCACTACTATAACTATAATTGACAAACACACTTATAGTTACCTCCACTAATATCACCACAACATCACATCACTAACAACACTGTCAACCCACAGCCACCACCAGCAATACGCCATCACCATCATCAACACCACCAAGTTCACTCTCACCACCACCACTCCCAATCCCACCAACCGACTCATTCCCACCACCCCTTCCATTACCACCACCCCTCCCATTCCTACCAATACCTCCATTCCACCTCCTCCATTCCCATTGCCACCAGCACATCTATACTCCTCGTAACCATTGAAGGGAGTTGGGTACTTGGACCAGGTCTCTCTCTCACCTTTAATACCACTTAACAGAACTTAATTAAGGATTTAGCCTCGTTATTAGTTTTAAATATTTGTGCAGTTCACTTACTTTTATCACTTAGGGATATTACTACCATTTTTTTCATTTAATAGACTGTGTGGAAATGATTTAAAAACTTTGACTGATCACACTTCGACTTGTTTCATCTTAAATTTTGTTTACACATATTCATTGAAAATCAGAAAATGTGTTCTGTTATTATGTTAAATAATGAGTTTGTTGTTAATCTTATTATTGTTGCTACTACAATTATAATTATTATTATTATTATTATTATTATTATTATTATTATTATTATTATTATTATTATAGTTATTATTATTACTTTTATTATAATTATTATTATTATTATTATTATTATTATTATTATTATTATTATTATAGTTATTATTATTACTTTTGTTATAATTATTATTATTATTATTATATATTATTATTATTATTATTATTATTACTATTTTATATATATTATTATTTATTATTATTATTATTATTAATTATTATTATTATTATTATTATTATTATTGTAGTTATTATTATTACTTTTGTTATAATTATTATTATTATTATTATTATTATTATTATTATTATATTATTATTATTATTATTATTATTATTACTATTATTTTAAATTGTTTAAAAATTTTCTTGCAGGATATGATTATTTAACTTTTAATTATTAGTTTTAATATTTTTCAGGCTTATACTTAATGGAATACCACTGTAGAAACTAAAAACCTCTGGAGGAAGTGAACACCAGTGAAGGAAGTGAACACTGGAGGAAGTGAACATTGGAGGAAGTGAACACTGGAGGAAGTGAACAATGGAGGAAGTGAACACCGGAGAAAGTGAACACTTGAGAAAGTGAACATCTTTGAATAAAGTAAGCACTGGAGACAGGTTACACTCTGGATAAAGTGAACACCTCTGGAGGAAGTGAACACCTCTGGAGGAAGTGAACACCTCTGGAGGAAGTGAACACCTCTGGAGGAAGTGGAAATGAAATAAAAACACCTATCTGAATCGTTTTCTAACGGTAAGTTTATTTAACCGGTTTCAACCTTGTTATTCTTAGTTGTGTCATGCGGATAAGCGGTATAAAATACCGACACGATGGAAAAATTAAACACAGATGCAGTAAACTGCGATCCCTTTATTAACAACGTTTCGCCCACACAGTGGGCTTTATCAAGTCAAACAGATCTGTTTGTGACTTGATAAAGCCCACTGGGCGAAACGTTTAATTTTTCCACAGTTGAGTCTTGTTAATATGATACGAGGAACCTGACTCTGGTTCGATAATATTTTCTTGGATTATATGGGAAAGTCTATTTGGTTACTTGGGAAAGTCTATTTGGTTACTTGGGAAAGCCTATTTGGTTACTTGGGAAAGCCTATTTGGTTACTTGGGAAAGTCTATTTGGTTACTTGGGAAAGTCTATTTGGTTACTTGGGAAAGCCTATTTGGTTACTTGGGAAAGTCTATTTGGTTACTTGGGAAAATCTATTTGGTTACTTGGGAAAGTCTATTTGGTTACTTGGGAAAGTCTATTTGGTTACTTGGGAAAGCCTATTTGGTTACTTGGGAAAGTCTATTTGGTTACTTGGGAAAATCTATTTGGTTACTTGGGAAAGTCTATTTGGTTACTTGGGAAAATGTATTTGGTTACTTGGGAAAGTCTATTTGGTTACTTGGGAAAATCTATTTGGTTACTTGGGAAAGTCTATTTGGTTACTTGGGAAAGTCTATTTGGTTACTTGGGAAAGTCTATTTGGTTACTTGGGAAAGTCTATTTGGTTACTTGGGAAAGTCTATTTGGTTACTTGGGAAAGTCTATTTGGTTACTTGGGAAAATTTATTTGGTTACTTGGGAAAGTCTATTTGGTTACTTGGGAAAGTCTATTTGGTTACTTGGGAAAGTCTATTTCGTTACTTGGGAAATTTATTTGGTTACTTGGGAAAGTCTTTTTGGGTTTTACTTGGGAAATCTATTGGACTTGGAAAGTCTATTTGGTTACTGGGAAAGTCTATTTGGTTACTTGGGAAAGTCTATTTGGTTACTTGGGAAAGTCTATTTGGTTACTTGGGAAAGTCTATTTGGTTACTTGGGAAAGTCTATTTGGTTACTTGGGAAAAGTCTATTTGGTTACTTGGAAAGTCTATTTGGTTACTTGGGTGTCTATTTGTTACTTGGGAAAACTCTATTTGGTTACTTGGGAAAGCTATTTGGTTACTTGGGAAAGTCTATTTGGTTACTTGGAAAGTCTATTTGGTTACTGGGAAAATTTATTTGGTTACTTGGGAAAGTCTATTTGGTTACTTGGGAAAGTCTATTTGGTTACTTGGGGAAAGTCTATTTGGTTACTTGGGAAAGTCTATTTGGTTACTTGGGAAAGTCTATTTGGTTACTTGGGAAAGTCTATTTGGTTACTTGGGAAAATCTATTTGGTTACTTGGAAAGTCTATTTGGTTCTTGGGAAAGTCTATTTGGTTACTTGGGAAAGTTTATTTGGTTACTTGGGAAAATCTATTTGGTTACTTGGGAAAGTCTATTTGGTTACTTGGGAAAGTCTATTTGGTTACTTGGGAAAATCTATTTGGTTACTTGGGAAAGTCTATTTGGTTACTTGGGAAAGTCTATTTGGTTACTTGGGAAAGCCTATTTGGTTACTTGGGAAAGTCTATTTGGTTACTTGGGAAAGTCTATTTGGTTACTTGGGAAAGTCTATTTGGTTACTTATGAAATTCAGATTAAATAATCATGAGATTTTCGGGAATTTTTTATGAAATTTTGCTGGGTTATTTATTTTTATTTTTTTAAGAGCTGATTGTGATTTTTATTTTTTATAAATTTCTTGGATTTATTTTTGATGGTATTTAAGCAATTTTTGTACACGATTTTCTGAATTTTGAGGAAATATTTAGGAAATTTTGACGGATTAATTATAAATTATTGAAAAAAAAAACATATTTGAATAACATCGTATGCAGATAGAATTTAATTTAATTGCTCATTTTTTTATTAATTCAGAATCAGTCGATTATGTCCCACAGTGTTAAAAAAAAAAAATCGAAATAGCAGAATTTATTATTTGTTGTTGTTGTTGCTGATGTTAAATTTAATAGAAAGCGTTAAAATCGTTGGGGCACATAGCGCCTGGGGAATGGGAGATAATCATGTTAGATTATCTCCCATTCCCCATTTGAGAGGTTGGTAACTGCAGCGCTTCGGATCAAGAGCTACTCACCAGCATAATGGCTGACAAGCTGACCAATAGGCACATGGATATCTTTACTGGTGAAACGTTTCGCAGTAGGCGAAACGCAATAGGTAGCAGAAGTGACAAGGTAAAGATGATATAATTTGAAATAATTTGAGGTGGTCAGTCCCTCAGCCTGGAGAAGAGTTCGGCTCATTGCATTTGACTGAAGAAGCCTAACTCATAGGCGAAACGTTTCAGCAATAAAAATACCCAACTGTTGCACGTGTCTTACTCAACAAGTGAACACATTCTGCACAGCCTCCCGCAGCGGGTAATCCATGATGGTAATGGCATGAGGCAACTACAGGATAGAGACACAAATGCATTTTTTAATCCTTTATTGGCGACGTTTCGCCCATACAGTTGTCTTTATAATGGTAAAATTATCGACAAATTGTTAGGTAAATGGACACAGATGCAACTAATGTGACATTTTATTCCGTCAATGTTTCGCTCTCCAGGAGCTTTCTCAAGCTCACACACTGCCCTTAGAATTTACAGTAAAGGTTACTAATAATTATAAACTGTATGCCACACACAACACACACACACACACACACACACACACACACACACACACACACACACACACACACACACACACACATATAAACTATATATATATATATATATATATATATATATATATATATATATATATATATATAATGTCGTGCCGAATAGGTAAAATTTGCTATTTTGGCTTAAATAGCAACGCTCTTCTTGCCGAATAAGGCAAGCGAAAATTTGTGTATGGAATAATTTCGCAAAAATCATTCTGACCCTAACGAGAAAAGTATATATTTCATTGTGTTTGTTCATTATTAAATTATTGTAAACTAATCTAAAATATATTTAGTTGGACTAGGTTTATTATAATAAGGTTAGGTAAGTTTTCTAAGGTTCTTTTGGTACAAAATTAATTTTTACTTTAACATAAATGAAAAAATATATATCTTTAAACATACAAGAGAAATTTTTTAGAAAGGATTTGATTTTAAACGAGTTCTTGCTAATTGACCAGTTTTACCTATTCGGCACATTAATATATAATATATATATATATATATATATATATATATATATATATTATATATATATATATATATATATATATATATATATATATATATATATATATATATTAATTATTGTGTGTGTAAATAATAACTTCAACGCCAGTAAGAACAATTTATTCACTCATTCAAGTATTTATATAGTGAGAAATCGATACATGTTCATATATTTTCCTCTCCCACACAACCCTCGCCGTTCCGCTGGAATTATTCCAATTCCCGAGCCGAGCCGATCTCCTCCATGGGTTTAATTCCCCCTTGCGAGCACACACCCGGCCAACCCAAATTGCTTCTTTCCAATGAACATTCTGAAGGAACTCTGAACCGTGTATTGCCTCCTCTTAATACACTCTAAATACAGAGTACAATGAGTTCGCCAGACAGTAGAATCTTGGCCAGCTAGGGTATTTAATGCTCTGAGATTTATTTTACAAGAGAGAAGTGTACTAAAGAGGCCGTCTTAAAACAGAGATAAGGAAAGAAAATGTAAACGCGAAACTCTCGTGAGAAAGGACACACAAAAAAGGAGCCTTTGTAAACGCGTTCAAAACTCCCCTAGGGGGCAGAGATGGCCATCCAGGGTGGCAATACTGGGCGACTAGCAGCACCCAGGCAGTGTTCCCAGACACGTCCCATCCTTGTATAAATCCAGGGGTCAGGACAGTAACGGCTTTTGCCTAACAAGTAAGCCCCAACCTCGCTACTCCGAGGCGGTCGTGTTCGAAACAGTTCGAAATAGCCAAGACTCACTGATGATATGGATTTTACGTAAAGGCTAGAAGAATTCTAATATGGAAGGCTTGGTTATTATTGGAGTGGGGGAAATGCTCAGTATGTGTTTTGGTTATGTGGCAATAGCTTTTGCCTAACAAGTAAGCCGTAACCTCGCTATACCGAGACTTCAAGAAGCTCGTTTCTGAAGCAGTTCGGGGTTACTCGGAGACATTGATGCTCTGATTTTCACGTGCTGGCATCGAGGCTTCTATTAAAAAAACTTGATATTATTGGAGAGGGAAGAAGGTGCGTGTTTTGGTTACGTGGCTCACTATGAAGGATAACACTCATTCTCAGAGGACCTATATTGTTGGTTTAATTTTCTCATGTTGGCGAGAGCAATATTGCCTGGTATGGTAATAGCCGAGTATGGGGAGTGTTCCTTTGTTGCTTATATCCACATAACTGTTGTTTTCTCTCGTAGTTACCCTTCAAGAGGGAAAGGAGGGGGGGCGGGAGGGTGACTTGATGCCGGTGAGAGGTTCTTGATCTAAGGAATTCTTGTCACATTGAGACCTACTGTAGGCTAGCTTTCCAAGTATGTAAAGAAATACACGTAGATGGATGAATCTTGCCAGGCAGTCCAAGTAGGGTGGAAAGCCCAGGGGTCCACTAGCTTTAGCATTGGTCTGCCTTAGGATTGAACCCCACTCCGTTCAGTAAGTTGTGTACAGTCAATAGGTATATGAAGGCAAGTAGTATATAATGAAGAATTGGATAAGGAATATATACTGAGAAGTGTATAACAATTCTTTTGTGTCAATACAATACGATATATATATCTCTGGAAATACTCTGAGTGATGTACTGCCGGGTCGCCATCTGGAGAAGACTCGGGCCGGAAGTACCGGCAAATCATAAAGAAGAAGAAGTGATGTACTCACCTGCAGTCAAGAGGCAATAAACCTAACAAATTAACCTAGGAATATCAGGGAATATGCCACGAGAAGTTGTACCTCTCAGTGTAATGTATACACTGAGAGTTGCATAACAGTTATAGGGATTTAAAGTATTCTTGGTGTTGCCGTACAGGTAAAATACTGTCTTGAATGACTGGCGTGAAGTTCGTGAAGAAAAGAGACATGTTGTAAACTAAGCTTTCAAGAGGACAGCGTTTCGCTCTGTGCAGAGCTTTATCAAGTAAAGATTTGACTTTATAACGCTCTGCTCAGAACGAAAATTCGTCTCAATAAAAACTTATTGCGAAACGAGTGAAATTTTTTTTTGACTGCTGTCTGCAATATGCCATTTGGTTTCAGGCTTCAGACCTGACAAATTCACCAACATACTGAACACAGAATGACTTGGTCTGTCACTTCGCAACTACAGCATTGGTAGATAAGTGTGGACGTCCTCAGGGAAACGCTATGCCACATCTATCTTAGATTAAGCACGCACACCAAACCACACACACACACACACACACACACACACACACACACACACACACACATACACACACACACACACCACACACACACACACACACACACACACACACACACACACACACACACACACACACACACACACACACACACACACACACACACACACACACTTCCCAACAAACTCAGGCGAGTGATTAAGAGACATTCAGTGAGAGCACCACGAAGCCGATATAAAATTTCCGGAATGTTAAGAAAACACTGAGGCGTGTGCTGGGGAGAGCGTTATTGCCAACACCCACCGTCTCGTTGTCATCACGATATTCCGATTAACGAGAGAAATTAAGCAACGTTCTGGTGTTCCGTGGCCGACATGTAGGGGTAGAGTGTTTCCCCCACCTCTGACAAGTGCTCGAAACATGCTTTTGTTCTTAGAAACACTCCTGTACAGCGGGCGAGTCGATTTAACGAAGTCTTGGGGAAGGAGAGACACGGCCCTGTAATTCTCCGCTATTACAGAGTTCACAGTACAGCAAATTTCGGTCGGCCGTAAAAAGCATCGGTTCTATTCCGTGTATTTCGGATAAGAGAGGTTTTTAGTGTTCTGCTTACCATAAGGTAGACCCAGGCCACGCTAAGCCGAGGTGAGGGAGGCCGATAACGTCATGTTAATGCACTGTTATATCCTTGTTTCGTGTGTCTGCTTCATACCATTCACTGTTTCGCTTAACATTTGCCCCCTATTTCTCTTTTTTTATATGTTCTCTCAGTTAGCTTTTTTTTTTTTTCATTGCCCACCTCCTCGACATTCTCACACTCTTCCTCCACCTTCGTCTTTGTTTCTCATCCTAATACTGTTTTCTTTTTTGCTATCTTCCTTCCTCTCTCTCTCTCTCTCTCTCTCTCTCTAGTTCCTGTATACACACACACACACACACACACACACACACACACACACACACACACACACATACATACATACATATACAGACAGGATGTTCCAGGGAGGGGACACAGAAACAAGAGGCCACAATTGGAAGTTGAAGACACAAATGAGTCAGAGAGATATTAGGAAGTATTTGTTCAGTCATAGAGTTGTAAGGCAGTGGAATAGCCTAGAAAATGACGTAGTGGAGGCAGGAACCATACACAGTTTTAAGACGAGGTTTGATAAAGCTCATGGAGCGGGGAGAGAGAGGGCCCAGTAGCAACCGGTGAAGAGGCGGGGCCAGGAGCTAAGACTCGACCCCTGCAACCACAAATAGGTGAGTACATATATATATATATATATATATATATATATATATATATATATATATATATATATATATATATATATAATATATATATATGTCGTGCCGAATAGGCAGAACTTGCGA
>NC_069427.1:23275112-23305112 GCF_026875155.1 Cherax quadricarinatus | reverse complement strand
TATCCAGTGTTCATTCTCTCTCCATCCATCCCCATAACAATCCTGGAGAATAATTGAAGGATGTTTCAAGGGACTAGTGCCCCTACGGCTCGGACTTAGACCAGGCCACCTAGTGGATCAAGGCCTGATCAACCAGGCTATTACAGCTGGCTGCACGCCGCCCAACTTTTCCCTTGAAGACAACCAAAGGTTAGTTGATTATTTTTTTTTTTTGCAGCAAGGTAGGGCGTTGAAAAGTTGGGGACCTCTGACACTTATCGAGTTCTTTCTTATTGTACTTGTCGCGCCCTTGTTTTTATTGGAGTTTGCAATCTTGCGATCTTTATTTCCTCCATTTTCTCGTAGAGGAACTGAAATATGTCCTTATTGAGGCCCACTGCAACACTTTATTCACACCTGCATTAAGAAGATTCGCTGTGTCTTCCACGGACATCGGTCTCATAGAGATTCCGGCGTAATCAGCAAAATATGTTACAGTGCTTCGATTTATGACCTTGACGTGGTCCAGAGAACCAGTGGACCACGTCATATCTGCACATCCGAAGAACATCTATTATAGTGAGCCACTTCTGTCTTAGAGAATATAAGATGATGAACAAATGTGTTGCCTATTCATGTATTTACATCTGTTGTGAATAAACATGCATCATGAATACGATCTGATGATGTGAGTAATAGAGGAAATAACTGTAAAACGGCGTTCGTAATGACAACGGAAGTATTATTTTAAAAGTAGAATTAAGAGTATTAATGTATAAATACAATGAATAAACTAATAATCACAATAAAAATTATAATAGCAAACAACTTTGTGATGGTTCTTGTTTTCTGTGTATTGGTTGGAAGATCTATATCAGTAGATATAATATTTAATATTTTTACTGGGTGAGCTAGTAAGCAAGAGGAGGGACTCAGGCGCATGACCATTCGCTCTACGCAGAGGATCATCACATGATACAAATACCTGTATACAAATACCATCACAATTAACCACGACTTCCTTGTCATCCACGACATGTGTACCACTTTCTTGATAAACACGACGTGTCACTTGCAGATTCAGACATTTCTGGGTGTAGCCACGACGCTTGTGTATGAACTCCCCAGACAACCACGACGCTGTGTATAGATTGGCAGACAACCACGACACGTAACTCTCCTGCCAGGATGCTCCTCAACGCCGCCTCAGCGCAATGTACTCTGTGTTATATGTCTTCCGTGTAATGGCGGTTACCATACGCTATGCAGACTTACTTGATTCACTTTATCTAAAACAGTTGTAAAGAGGGAGGTGGGGAAGGAATGGGGTGACAAGGGAAAGAAAGGGTCAATGTAGGGGAAGAAATGATATGGCGACGGCATAACGGATACTGACGAAGAGGAAGAAGAAGGCGACAAAGCGAAAGAAAGAAACAAAGAAGGAATGAGGTGATTATGAGGAAAAAAGAGGAGACATATTCAAAGAACAATAGGTTACAAAAGAATAACAAAAGATTGATGGAGATAGGAAAAAGGACCTAGAAAAGGGAAAACTGATTTCCTTAATGTGATTCTGAGACGTATTATGTCGTCCCATGTGAAAGAAATCACAATAATCGCGTGATTGCAAATACGTAAGAACAACCTAGTGAAAATAGGAAAGACACCTGATTGCTCTCATGTGCTTACACATGTGTGTGAGCACATGCACACAGGTGTTTTCCTTGTTTTCACTGTGGTATATTTATATTGTATTTTATATAAACATCACCGGTGATCGCTTCCACTTGGCATGAAATAAAGAGTAGTTATGTTTTACTGGT
Source organism: Cherax quadricarinatus (assembly GCF_026875155.1). Taxonomy (NCBI): domain Eukaryota; kingdom Metazoa; phylum Arthropoda; class Malacostraca; order Decapoda; family Parastacidae; genus Cherax; species Cherax quadricarinatus. Next base: position 23,303,310 of record NC_069427.1, on the reverse strand, counting down.
ATTGGTGGCAACGGCAGAGATAAGAGAGAGAAAGAAAGAGAGAGAGAGAAAGAGAGAGAGAGAGAGAAAAGAGAGAGAGAGAGAGAGAAAGGAGGGGGGGGGAGGGAGGTAGGACAGGAGGGTTTGGATGAAAGGTAACTCCTGGTGAGGGATACTTCAATATTTTATAAGAAAGATTAAACGTTCGGTGATTCTTTATGTGCTTGTGTACCTCCATGCAATCACGCGAGGGAGACACACACACATACACACACACACACACACACACACTCACACACACACACACACACACACACACACACACACACACACACACACACACACACACAAACACACACACACACCACACACACACACACACACACACACACACACACACACACACACACACACACACACACACACACACACAGAAGGGCAAAGAAGACCGCAGACGGAGTATAGGCTAGGTGGTCAAAGACTGCAAACCTCGCTCAAGGAGAAAGATCTTGGGGTGAGTATAACACCAAGCACATCTCCGGAAGCACACATCAACCAGATAACTGCTGCAGCATATGGGCGCCTGGCAAATCTGAGAATAGCGTTCCCATACCTTAGTAAGGAATCGTTCAAGACACTGTACACCGTGTACGTCAGGCCCATATTGGAGTATGCAGCACCTGTTTGGAACCCACACTTGATCAAGCACGTCAAGAAATTAGAGAAAGTGCGACAAGGTTAGTTCCAGAGCTAATGGGAATGTCCTACGAAGAAAGATTAAGAGAAATCGGCCTGACGACACTGGAGGACAGGAGGGTTAGGGGAGACATGATAACGACATACAAAATACTGCGTGGAATAGACAAGGTAGACAGAGACAGGATGTTCCCGAGAGGGGACACAGAAACAAGGGGTCACAATTGGAAGTTGAAGACCCAAATGAGTCAAAGGGATGTTAGGAAGTATTTCTTCCGTCATAGAATAGTCAGGAAGTGCAATAGCCTAGCAAGTGAGGTAATGGAGGCAGGAATCATAAATAGCTTCAAGATTAGGTATGATAAAGCAGACACACACATACACACACACACATACACATACACATACACACACTCACACACACACACACACACACACACACACACACACACACACACACACACACACACACACACACACACACACACACACATACACACACATACACACACACACACACACACACACACACACACACAGAATGTTCCAGAGATGGGACACAGCAACAAGGGGACACAGTTGGAAGTTGAAGACTCAGATGAATCACAATGATGTTAGGAAGTATTTCTTTAGTTACAGGGTAGTCAGGAAGTGGAATAGTTTGGGAAGCGACGTAGTAGAGGCAGGATCCATACATAGCTTTAAGCAGAGGAATGATAAAGCTCTTGGTGCAGGGAGAGTGACCTAGTAGCGGCCAGTGAAGGGGAGGGGCCAGGAGCTATGAATCGACCCCTGCAACCACAAGTAGGTGAGCACAACTAGGTGAGTACACGCACATACACGCACGTATATACAACAGGCCTCATGTCTAATCGACATGTGCGTAGGGCAGAATGGTAACACACACACACACACACGCACACACACACACACACACAACACACACACACACACACACACACCACACACACACACACACACACACACACACACACTCGCCACACACACACACACACACACATACACACACACACACACACACACAAACAAACACACACACACACATACACACACACACACACTCAGGGAGAAGGACCTTGGGGTGACCATCACATCGAGCACGTCACCGGAGGCACACATCAACCAAATAACTGCTGCAGCATACGGGCGCCTAGCAAACCTGAGAATAGCGTTCCGATACCATAATAAGGAATCGTTCAAGACACTGTACACTGTGTATGTTAGGCCCATACTGGAGTATGCAGCACCAGTCTGGAACCCACACCTGGTCAAGCACGTCAAGAAGTTAGAGAAAGTACAAAGGTTTGCAACAAGGCTAGTCCCAGAGCTCAGGGGAATGTCGTACGAGGAAAGGTTGAGAAAAATCGGACTGACGACACTGGAGGACAAAAATGTCAGGGGAGACATGATAAAGACATACAAGATACTGCGGGGAATAGACAAGGTGGACAGAGATAGGATGTTCCAGAGAGGGGACACAGAAACAATGGGTCACAACTGGAAGCTGAAGACTCAGACGAGTCACAGGGACGTTAGGAAGTATTTCTTCAGTCATAGAGTCGTCAGGAAGTGGAATAGCCTAGCAAGTGAAGTAGTGGAGGTAGGAACCATACATAGTTTTAAGAAGAGGTATGACAAAGCTCAGGAAGCAGAGAGGGAGAGGACCTAGTAGCGATCAGTGAAGAGGCGGGGCACACGCACACACACACACACACACACACACACACACACACACACACACACACACACACACACACACACACACACACACACACACACACACACACATACACACACAAACAAACAGTCACACACAAAGCAAATGATAGAGTTTCAGGGACATCAGTTACCTGTTGGAAAAAAATATGCTTGATGTATATGACTGTCAAGTTGGTATTGTTTAGTCAGTTAAAAAACATCGAGAGACTAACAAAACAGTGGTATAAACCATCACGTTGTAATTCAGAGAGATGTTAATTTACGACGTTTCAACCATAGGGCGTACTTGATAGAGCAGGCGAAACGTCTTAAAAAAAGCCCCAATGTGTGCGTTTTGTGTGTGTGTGTGTGTGTGTGTGTGTGTGTGTGTGTGTGTGTGTGTGTAGTGTGTGTGTGTTGTGTGTGTGGTGTTGGGTGTGGTGGGTGTGTGTGTGTGTGTGTGTGTGTGTTGTGTGTGTGTGTGTGTGTGTTTGTGTTGTGTGTGTGTGTGTGTGGGTGGGGGTGTGTGTGGGTGTGTGTGTGTGTGTGTGATGTGTGTGTGTGTGTGTGTGGTGCTGGTGGTGTGGTATCACAGTTTGTAGTCACCATGTCGGTTGCAGGGTCGAGTTCACAGCTCCTGCCGCCTCTTCGCTGATTGTACTAGGTCCTCTCTCTCCCTGCCCCATGAGCTCTATCATACCTCGCCTTAAAACTATGTATGGTTCCTGCCTCCACTACATCACTTTCCAGGCTATTCCATGGCCTGACTACTCTATGACTGAAGAAATACTTCCTAACATCCCTTTGATTCATCTGAGTCTTCAACTTCCAATTGTGACCTCTTGTGTCTGTGTCCCATCTCTGGAACATCCCGTCTTTGTCCACCTCGTCTATTCCGCGCAGTATTTTATATGTCGTTATCATGTCTCCCCTGACCCTCCTGTCCTCCAGTGTCGTCAGACCGATTTCCCTTAACCTTTCTTCATAGGACATTCCCCGTAGCTCTGGAACTAGCCTTGTTGCAAACCTTTGCACTTTCTCTAATTTCTTGACGTGCTTGACCAGGTGTGGGTTCCAAACTGGTGCTGCGTACTCCAATATGGGCCTGACGTACATAGTGTATAAAGTCTTGAACGATTCCTTACTGAGGTACCGGAACTCTATTCTCAGGTTTGCCAAGCGCCCATATGCCGCAGCAGTTATCTGGTTAATGTGTGCTTCTGGCTATGTACTCGGTGTTATACTCACTCCCAGGTCTTTCTCCTTGAGTGAGGTTTGCAGCCTTTGGCCACCTAGCCTGTACTCTGTCTGCAGTATTCTTTGCCCTCCTCCGATCTTTATGTCTTCATGTGTGTGTGTGTGTGTGTGTGTGTGTGTGTGTGTGTGTGTGTGTGTGTGTGTGTGTGTGTGTGTGCGTGTGTGTGTACTCACCTAATTGTGGTTGCAGGGGTCGAGACTCAGCTCCCGGCCCCGCCTCTTCTCTGAGTGCTACTAGGTCCTCTCTCTCCCTGCTCCATAAGCTTTATCATACCTCATCTTAAAGCTATGTGTGTTTGTATGTGTGTATGAATTATTCTACTCTTAACTGGATTTTAGCTGAGCTGCAATTATTGCACCCGTCACACGGTGGTGGAGGTTGATCTCCAGCTCTTGGAACCCGCCTTTTGCGAGTGCCGTGAATTAGCTATCTAATCACTTTTTTCATTTTTTTATTCGAGTTATTTGTAATTTTAGGCAGATCCAATAGTTAATAAGTTAGACACAAGTGCGACATTTGGGTGTCTCTATTGTGGGAACGTTTCGCCCCACAGTGGCCTCAGTTTCCACAATAAAGATATCCGAGTGCCTCATGTATCTAAAATATCAACCTGTCGTTTCTCTGAACCATTTATCTGCAGATCCAATAGTCATTATCCGGGTGCGACAAAGTAAACGTATTTCGTAAATTGAATCATTAGTAAAATACACAAATAACCCGCACATAGGAGACAGAAAATTATGACGACGTTTCGGTCCGATATGGACCATTAACTAATCGCAGTCACAGTATTGTGCCTTTTTGTTCATTAGTAGTGATTAGTAAATTAAATGAATTCAGTAGGGTTTTTAGTAGAGAAAGAAAAGGGAAACTACATGTTCCTGGACAGAATTAGTTTGCTTGTGAGGAAAGATTTGTACCTATGTACTTGGTGGGTGTTTCGGGGTCAACGCCCCCCGCGGCCCGGTCTATCAACAGTCCAGGTTCTCTCTGCTGAGCAAATCTTTATTTAAAGAAGACCTTTTACTGTGAACAGAGCTTTATGAGGTCATCGGCTTGACGAAGCTCTGTAAAGAGCGAAACGTGCAGTCCTTAAATGAAGATTTGCTCTGCATATAGTGTCGTTTCTGCCATAATGAATTTGTAGATTATACCCACACGAATAATCACAGTGGGCCAAGAGCTGGACCCTGTACAGAGCACGTGCAGTAGATATTAAGCAAATTTAGGTTGTTTCTCCACTGGTGCAAGGCACATGACCTCCAGTTAAAGGTCAGAGATATTGGCCTCTAAGAGTGGCCATTGGGTACGTATGCTCATTGAAGGAAGTAATAAACTATGTTAAGCAAGGTCAAGTTCCACTGTGCTTAAGAGTTGATGGAGCAGAAGGGTATGCGACAGTAGCTGAGTGGGAGGAAGGCGACACTACCCGGACACTTACCATTTGTTGCTATGATTCACCTAATATTAAAAGTAGCCGTAAAATGTTGTGGCTTATTGACTTCGAAAATCTGACTTGTAGAATGAGAGATTTGTGTGATTGGTTGCTTGTAGAAGCAATTGGGAATAATGGGTTGTCTGCAGCGGTAGTAGTTGAGTTTGATACGTTGCCTGCAGTAGGGGTTGGATATCATGGGTTGCCTGCAATAGTAGTTGGGTACGAAGGGTTGCCCGCGGGAGTATGGTTTGCGGGCAACGGTAGATGAGTTTGAGAGGCGGCCTGCAGCAGTAGGTGGGTATCATGGGTTGCCTCTGGAAGCTTGTCTACCCCAGCATATTAAGAATAACATTTTTTATTCACTATTTAATATTCAACTGAATTTAAAGTCTATCATTAATTCACTCTAAACAGACAATACACAGAATGCTTTAAAATCTGAAATATTAAGGTCCAATGTAATATCAAAAGCATAGTCGAATTCTTTGGCAATATAATACTAGATAATACTAAAGCACTTTTAAAAGAGTATAATTTTTGTTCCCAAATTTCCATAGTGCGATGTATATTTCAGCTTTCAACTAAGTCACTGATTTATACAAAATAGGCTACCCAATGTAGCTATTTTTTTTATAGATGGAGTAAATTATTTATTACCAAACCAATGCAAAGTATGGTGCCAATCTATCTCGTATATGTAATAGCAACTTGGTATGGTCAACAATGGTCTGTAGTGCAGTGGCATAACACTATTTCAGACATATTCAACTTTTTCAGGGATATGTCAAGGCTGATTAATCTTCAGATAGATGGATTAGCTTTCAGATTTTTGCCACCGCAGTTTATTGTGCTCTTAGACTTTAAATTCAGCAGTGAAATAAATATAGCAGTGTACGAACCACAGCAATGACCAACCGGGCTGTGGTTCGTACGTCAGTTTGCGTGCGGTCAGCAGTAACTGCCTGGTTGATCAGACCCTGATCCACCATGAGGCCTGATCTCAGACCGAGCCGCGGGGGCGTTGACACCCGAAACTCCAGGTAGTGCAAGAACTTATCTTTCGCTCTGCGTAGCGCTGTATCATGTCAACAAAGCGAAATGTTGTAACAGTAGATGCTGACTTTGCACTTGTGTTCATTCGTTGTTGTCGGTAGTATACCACATTCACCTAATAATCGCCACACCGCTGTCGCTCTCTTCTCAGCTGCGTTCCCTTGTCTTCAGATGGACTAACTTTCTCACAGCCTTTAGTGTTTCTGCTGAGTAAATACCACTTCCATCACGTTGGTTCGGCCTCTAAATCAACGCGAAGTGACCCCCCTGACTGACTCGCCTCTCAGAGCTGACAGTTCTCTTCACCTGTTCTCTCCCTTTTAGGAACAACTTTTGATTAAAGATATTGGAACGACTGTTCCCTTCCTATGATCCAAACTGATTATTTCCCATTTTCCATTTACTGTATAACCCCTACTGGCTTAATGCTTCCCCATGAACATTATAGTAATTTTAAATAAAAAACAATCTGATACATATGAAAGCAAATTTCTATATTATTCTGTACTGTCTACAACAATGGGGGCAATGGGTTTTGATATTTGCTGAAGGACATAGCATAGACTACTTGATTCTCTCATTCCCCACTGAAACAGATCCCTAAATGCACTTATCACTGAACTGAGTATCAGAGCGGCCGATACCCCACAAATGCCGGAGAGATGCTCAATTCCACCTCGGATTAAGAGGGATTTCAGAGGGGATTACAGCCAAAGCAGGGAGAGAGGGTGAGAACACTGGCAGCGATGTGTGTATATAGTTGAATCTACCTGGAGAATACATGTATATACTTAAGTCTAACCGGAGAATGTAACTTAGTCTACCCGAATAACGTGTGTATATAGCTTAGTCTTCCCCGAATAATACGCGTGTAACTTAGTTTACCTGATTTGAGTGTGCAATTCAGGTAATGTGTGCATAACCTGATTATATATATATATATATATATATATATATATATATATATATATATATATATATATATTATATATATATATATATATATATATGTATATATATTATATATATATATATATATATAATATATATATATATATATATATATTATATATATATATATATATGTATATATATATATATATATATATATATATATATATATATATATATATATATATATATATATATATATATATATATATATATATATATATATATATATTATATGCAAAACAACCACTGTGAAAGAATAATGTGAGTAGTCACGAAAGCGCTAGGAATTTCTCTATTCTTTTACAGTGGTTATTTTGTATATTCTGAAATCACCTATTTACTGTGATCTTATTGCATTATATATATATATATATATATATATATATATATTTTATATATAATATATATATATATATATATATATATATATATATATATATATATATATATATATATATATACATATATATATAATGTCAGTAAAATGTATATAAATCTTTGTCTTAAAGGTGTATAAACAGATATGTGTGTTTCTTGGAGTATATATACTGTTTACTTTTATACCGAATTTTGATTTACAGTATCACTGACTACTGGATTACAAGTGACATGAAATCTTAATGACACTCGTGTAGTCGATAGACATTTAACCTTATAAACAAATAAACTACTGTCTGGTCTACCTGGGTAACGTTAACTTATACTCCACTGGGAGATTATTCAAAGAGTAAATAATCAAGATTTAAAACAGGTTTAATTTACATAATGACTCTCTTAGTCATAGACGTTATTCTTGATAATGTTGGTACACACAGACCTGTGTGTGTGTATGTGTGTATGTGTGTGTGTGTGTGTGTGTGTGTGTGTGTGTGTGTGCGTGTGTGTGTGTGTGTGTGTAAGTAATCACCTAATTGTAATCACCTAATTGTGGTTGCAGGGGTCGAGACACAGCTCCTGGTCCCGCCTCTTCACTGATCGCTACTAGGTCCTCTCTCTCTGCTTCCAGAGCTTTGTCATACCTCGTCTTAAAGCTATGTATGGTTCCTGTCTCCACTACATCACTTGTTAGGCTATTCCACTTCCTGATGACTCTATGACCGAAGAAATACTTCCTAACATCCCTATGACTCGTCTGAGTCTTCAGCTTCCAATTGTGACCCCTTGTTTCTGTGTCCCCTCTCTGGAACAACCTGTCTCTGTCTACCTTATCTACTCCACGCAGTATTTTGTATGTCGTTATCATGTCTCGCCTGACCCACCTGTCCTCCAATGTCGTCAGTCCGATTTCCCTCAACCTTTCTTCGTAGGACATTCCCCTGAGCTCCGGAACTAGCCTTGTAGCAAACCTTTGTGAGTGTGTGTGTGTGTGTGTGTGTGTGTGTGTGTGTGTATTCACCTATTTGTGGTTGCAGGGGTCGAGTCTTAGCTCCTGGCCCCGCCTCTTCACTGGCTGTTACTGGGTCCTCTCTCTCCCTGCTCCATGAACTTTATCAAACCTCGTCTTAAAACTATGTATGGTTCCCGCCTCCACTACGTCACTTTCTAGGTTATTCCACTGCCTGACAACTCTATGACTGAAGAAATACTTCCTAACATCCCTTTGACTCATCTGAGTCTTCAACTTCCAATTGTTACCTCTTGTTTCTGTGTCCCCTCCCTGGAACATCCTGTCTTCGTCCATCTTGTCTAATCCGCGCAGTATTTTATATGTCGTTGTCATGTCTCCCCTGACCCTCCTGTCCTCCAGTGTCGTCAGGCCGATTTCCCTTAACCTTTCTTCATAGGACATTTCCCTGAGCTCTGGAACTAGCCTTGTCGCAAACCTTTGCACTTTCTCTAATTTCTTAACGTGCTTGATCAAGTGCGGGTTCCAAACAGGTGCTGCATACTTCAGTATAGGCCTGACGTACACGGTGTACAGTGTCTTGAACGATTCCTTACTAAGATATCGGAACGCTGTTCTCAGGTTTGCCAGGCGCCCATATGCTGCAGCAGTTATCTGGTTGATGTGTGCTTCCGGAGACATGCTCGGTGTTATACTCACCCCAAGATCTTTCTCCTTGAGCGAGGTTTGCAGTCTTTGACCACCTAGCCTATACTCCGTCTGCGGTCTTCTGTGCCCTTCCCCGATCTTCATGACTTTGCACTTGGCGGGGTTAAATTCGAGAAGCCAGTTGCTGGACCAGGTGTCCAGTCTGTCCAGGTCTCTTTGAAGTCTTGCCTGATCCTCATCTGATTTAATTCTCCTCATTAACTTCACATCATCTGCGAACAGGGACTCTTCTGAGTCTAACCCTTCCATCATGTCGTTCACATATACCAAAAATAGCACTGGTCCTAGGACCGACCCCTGTGGGACCACGCTCGTCACAGGTGCCCACTGTGATACCTCATCACGTACCATGACTCGTTGTTGCCTCCCTGTCAGGTATTCTCTGATCCATTGCAGTGCCCTTCCTATTATATGCGCCTGATCCTCTAGCTTCTGCACTAATCTCTTGTGAGGAACTGTTTTAAAGGCCTTCTTGCAGTCCAAGAAGATGCAATCAACCCACCTCTCTCGTGTCTTACTTCTGTTAGTTTATCATAAAACTCCAGAAGGTTTGTGACACAGGATTTGCCTTCCATGAATCCATGCTGGTTGGCGTTCATACTCTTGTTTCGTTCCAGGTGCTCCACCACTCTCCTCCTGATAATCTTCTCCATAACTTTGCATACTATACACGTCAGTGACACAGGTCTATAGTTTAGTGCCTCTTTTCTGTCGCCTTTTTTAAAAATGGGAACTACATTTGCCGTCTTCCATACCTCAGGTAGTTGCCCAGTTTCCAGGGATGTGTTGAAGATTGTGGTAAGTGGCACGCACAGCATATCCGCTCCCTCTCTAAGGACCCATGGGGAGATGCTGTCCGGTCCCATTGCCTTTGAGGTATCGATGTCCCTTAGCAGCTTCTTCACCTCCTCCTCATTTGTATGTATGTCATCCAACACTTGTTGGTATATTCCTTGTTGGTGTCCCCCTCTGTTCTGTCCCCCCAGAGGCCTTCCTGTCTCCACTGTAAATACTTCCTTAAATCTCATATTGAGCTCCTCACATACTTCTTGATCGTTTCTTTGAGTTCTCCACCTTCTTTCCTCAGCCTTATCACCTGGTCTTTGTTGTCTTCCTCCTAATGTGGCTATACTGCAGTTTCGGGTCAGACTTGATTTTCGATGCTATGTCGTTCTCGTACTGTCGCTGCGTGTGTGTGTGTGTGTGTGTGTGTGTGTGTGTGTGTGTGTGTGTGTGTGTGTGTGTGTGTGTGTGCGTGTGTGTGTGTGTGTGTGTGCGTGTTTGTGTGTGTGTGTGTTTGTGTGTGTATATGTGTGTGTTGGTATGTGTGTGTGTGTGTGTGTGTGTGTGTGCGTGTATGCGTGTGTGTGTGTGTGTGTACTCACCTATTTGTGGTTGCAGGGGTCGATTCACAGCTCCTGGCACCGCCTCTTCGCTGTGTGTGTGTGTATGTGTGTATGTGTGTGTGTGTGTTTTGTGTGTGTGTGTGTGTGTGTGTGTGTGTGTGTGTGTGTGTGTGTGTGTGTGTTTGTGTGTGTGTGTGTGTGTGTGTGTGTGGTGTGTGGAACATCCTGTCTTTGTCCATCTTGCTAATTCCACGCAGAATTTTTTGTATATCGTTGTCATGTCTCCCCTAACCCTCCTGTCCTCCGGTGTCGTCAGGCCGATTTCCCTTAACCTTTCTTCGTAGGACATTCCCCTTAGCTCTGGAACTAGCCTTGTTGCAAGCCTTTGCAGCTTCTCTAATGTCTTAACGTGCTGGACCAGATATGGGTTCCTAACTGGTGCTGCTTGCTCAAGTATGGGCCTGACGTACACGGAGTAGAGAATCTTGAGCGATTCCTTAGGTATCGGAACGCTATTCTCAGGTTGCCAGAAGTCCATATACCACAGCAGTTCTCTGGTTGATGAGCACCTCAGAAGATGTGTTCGATAGTATACTCACCCCAAGATCCTTTTCATTGAGTGAGGTGTGCAGTCTTTGGCTACCTAGCCTATACTCTGCAGTCTTCTTTGCCCTTCCCTGATCTTCATGACTTAGCATTTGGCGGGGTTAAATTCAAGGAGCCAGTTGTTGGACCAAGCTTCCAGCCTCTCTAGGTCTGTTAATATGTGTAGAAGATACAGAAGTCCAGGTTATGTTATAAAAACTTTATTTTGTGTAATAACCACCAGGGAAAACAACCTCTAGTTGGCACAGTTATACTACACTTACCTTTGATTCCCTAGGCGCCGTTTGACCACCTCGGCCATACAGCCCTGATAATACACATTAGCAAAAGAAAAAAGGCCTGGATTAGCGAAAGATGTCGCCAGAGGCCATCAAATAGGTAACATCTATGTTTTAAGTGATATTAGCAATCCTCAAAACAGTGATCAGAAATTTAAACATTGTACCATTTCTGGCTCTTTAACACTACGTTCGCAAGTTCCGTTCTATTAGAACGAAACCACGACGTGAAACTTCCACCTAATGAAACATATAGAAACTAAAAGAACCACATTTGTACAATAAAACTTATTTCAGAGCAGGGAGGATTGCAATAAGGATTTAGTATTTTTTTTTTAACATAATAGGAGAGAATCTAGGCACTATAAACAAGACCACGCCGGTGTAGACGAGGATCAGCGGGGAGGGAGACACGACAACGAAGTGCAGTATTCTACGAGGAACCAACAGGAAACAAAAGGAACTAAAGGGAACCAACAGAAACCATCGGAAAACAGGAACCAACTGGAACTAACGGTAAAAACGGAAACCAACAGGAACCAACGGAAACCAGTGGAAACCAACAGCAACCAACGGAACAACGGAAACCAACGGAGACCAACATGAACCAATGGGAACCAACAGGAACCAACGGAAACCAGGAACCAACAGTAACGAACAGAACGAGAGAGAATTCGAAAGGAATGATAAGGGCAAAAAGAAACCAGAGATCGTAGAAAGAATTTATTCATCCTCAAGGAGGTCGAGAAGCAATCGAGGCAAAATTAATTCACAGTTTCAACACTAGGTATGGCAAGGTCCAAAAACTTATAATCTGATAGGTATTTTTTTCAAAATCATCTGTGAATCGACAACCATCTTTTCTGTAAACACAATTTCTCGAATACACTTACACACACACACATTACATAGCGGGAACGCTTCACTCTGGAGGTCCCAAGGTGGTAATAGCAGTGATGTATAACCCACCACAGAACAGCAGGAGGCCAAGGCAAGAGTACGACGAGAGCAATAGAGCGATGGTTGACACACTGGCTGCAGTGGCCAGAAGAGCTCATGCATGCAGGGCAAAGCTCCTGATCATGGGTGACTTTAACCACAAGGAGATCGATTGGGAGAACTTGGAGCCACATGTGGGCCAAGATACTTGGAGGGCTAAGATGATGGAGGTGGTACTGGAAAACTTCATGTACCAACATGTAAGGGACACTACAAGAGAGAGAAGACAGGATGAACCAGCAAGACTGGACTTAGTATTCACCTTGAGTAGTGCAGATATCGAGGACATCACATATGAACGACCCCTTGGGGCCAGCGATCATGTGGTTTTAAGCTTCGAATACACAGTAGAGCTACAAGTGGAGGGAGAAGCAGGAAGGCCAGGACGAATGAAGCCAAACTACAAGAAATGGGACTACACGGGAATGAGAAACTTCCTGAACGGGGTTCAGTGGGACAGACAACTGGCAGGGAAGCCAGTTAATGAGATGATGGAATGTGTAGCAACAATATGCAAGGAGGCTGAGGAGAGGTTTGTACGCAAGGGTAACAGGAATAATGAAAAAGCCAGGATGAGCCCATGGTTCACCCAAAGGTGCAGGGAGGCAAAAACCAAGTGTGCTAGGGAATGGAAGAAATATAGAAGGCAAAGGACCCAGGAGAATAAGGAGAGCAGTCGTAGAGCCAGAAACGAATATGCACAGACAAGAAGGGAGGCCCAAAGACAATATGAAAACGACATAGCAGCGAAAGCCAAATCTGACCCGAAACTGTTATACAGCCACATCAGGAGGAAAACAACAGTCAAGGACCAGGTAATCAGGCTAAGGAAGGAAGGAGGAGAGACAGCAAGAAATGACCGTGAAGTATGTGAGGAACTCAACAAGAGATTCAAAGAAGTGTTCACAGAGGAGACAGAAGGGGCTCCAGAAAGACGGAGAGGTGGGGAACACCACTAAGTGCTGGACACAGTGCACACAACCGAGGAAGAAGTGAAGAGGCATCTGAGTGAGCTAGACACCTCAAAGACAATGGGGCCAGATAACATCTCCCCATGGGTCCTGAGAGAGGGAGCAGAGGCGCTATGTGTACCCCTAACAACAATATTCAATACATCTATCGAAACAGGGAGATTGCCTGTGGCATGGAAGACAGCAAATGTAGTCCCAATCTTTAAAAAAGGAGACAGACATGAAGCACTAAACTACAGACCAGTGTCACTGACATGTATAGTATGCAAAATCATGGAGAAGATTATCAGGAGAAGAGTGGTGGAACACCTAGAAAGGAATGATCTCATCAAAAGCAGACAACATGGTTTCAGGGATGGGAAATCCTGTGTCACAAACCTACTGGAGTTTTATGACATGGTGACAGCAGTAAGACAAGAGAGAGAGGGGTGGGTGGATTGCATATTCTTGGACTGCAAGAAGGCGTTTGACACAGTTCCACACAAGAGATTGGTGCAAAAACTGGAGGACCAAGCAGGGATAACAGGGAAGGCACTACAATGGATCAGGGAATACTTGTCAGGAAGACAGCAGCGAGTCATGGTACGTGGCGAGGTGCCAGAGTGGGCACCTGTGACCAGCGGGGTCCCACAGGGGTCAGTCCTAGGACCAGTGCTGTTTCTGGTATTTGTGAACGACATTTGACGGATGGAACAGACTCTGAGGTGTCCCTGTTTGCAGATGACGTGAAGTTGATGAGAAGAATTCACTCGATCGAAGACCAGACAGAACTACAAAGGGATCTGTGCAGGCTGCAGACCTGGTCCAGCAATTGGCTCCTGGAGTTCAATCCCACCAAGTGCAAAGTCATGAAGATTGGGGAAAGGCAAAGAAGACCGCAGACGAATTACAGTCTAGGGGGCCAGAGACTACAAACCTCACTCAAGGAAAAAGATCTTGGGGTGAGTATAACACCAGGCACATCTCCTGAAGCGCACATCAACCAAATAACTGCTGCAGCATATGGGCGCCTAGCAAACCTCAGAACAGCATTCCGACATCTTAATAAGGAATCGTTCAGAACCCTGTACACCGTGTACGTTAGGCCCATATTGGAGTATGCGGCACCAGTTTGGAACCCACATCTAGCCAAGCACGTAAAGAAACTAGAGAAAGTGCAAAGGTTTGCAACAAGACTAGTCCCAGAGCTAAGAGGTATGTCCTACGAGGAGAGGTTAAGGGAAATCAACCTGACGACACTGGAGGACAGGAGAGATAAGGGGGACATGATAACGGCATACAAAATACTGAGAGGAATTGACAGATGAATCACATAGATGTTAGGAAGTATTTCTTCAGCCACAGAGTAGTCAGTAAGTGGAATAGTTTGGGAAGCGATGTAGTGGAGGCAGGATCCATACATAGCTTTAAGCAGAGGTATGATAAAGCTCAGGGAGAGTGACCTAGTAGCGATCAGTGAAGAGGCGGGGCCAGGAGCTCGGACTCGACCCCTGCAACCTCAACTAGGTGAGTACAACTAGGTGAGTACACACACACACACACACACACACACACACACACAGTAATCGGCCGAGAAATAAATCTCGGTGATTAAGACTTCAAGTTCTGGAAACAAGCCAGACTTAGACTTGGGCGAGGAAGTTGCTGCTCGGGATAAAGCTCTTTACAGTTCATGATAAAGCTCTCCACAGCTCTTGATAACGCTCTATACAGCTCTTGAAAAAGCTCTTCACAACACTTGATAAAGCCCTACACAGCTCTTGATAAAGCTCTATAAACTCTTTGATAAAGCTCTAAACAGATTTTCATGAAGTTCTATAGAAGAGGCGCCACAATAAAGGCTTGTTCTGCACTTGTGTTTTTTCTTTATTTCTGAGAATTCTTATTTAACATTGTCTTTACAAGTGGCTTTCACGATCAATTTTTACTAACTAGTTAAAGTTTCATTTTTTTATACAAGGAGAAAACGACCTTCATTATAAGGAAGCAATAAACGACTTGCACTTGTGTCCTTTTACTTTACAAACCACAGGAAAAATGACCGGGTGCGATAATGTGCGTAGCCGCCTTATCCAGCACTGTACAGTGGTCAGAGGTCAGAGGTCACTTCGAAGCCTTTTTGAAACGGCTTTCGTGTATAGATGTTTACAGAATTGAACTGTAGACAAGCCGGCTCGGTTGGACTCCAGAAAAGCGTTCAAAGACCGAGTCAATTTTTTTCTGAACAAAATTGTTCGGACTCCTGTTCGGTCGAGGTTCAAACACCGAGGCTCCACTGTACAATCTTTCGTGCAATGAATATGCAAGCTATGAGGTGATATCCTAATTCCAACCACTTAAAAACCCAGCCTTATGTGAAGTGTACAACCATCCACTAGGATGCCACCCAAAACAGTCAGCTAATGGCCCATCCCGCCCTCTTAATCCCAGACATAAATTCAGTGTTGCAAAGGCAATCAAATGGCTGACTGATGAAGTTACCATAAACAGTGAAAATCTCAGTTATATCTACAGCGTTCAGTGGGGGTCAGATTTTTGTTTCTGTTTTATCAAGATTTGAGAAAATTCAGACTGAGAAAAACTCTCCGTCGGTGTCCCGTTGTGCGGAGCTTTATCAAGATTTGAGGAAGTACTGACTATGAGAAACTTTGCCTCAATAAAAGCTTGTCGGCAGTACGTCATTTTTATCTCGTGTTCCAGTGATGCTGTAGTTTACTGGCACCATCTTCATACGTTGATTTCCTGATGGGTTAAAACGAACGTTTTGGTGTCACTTCTGAGCTTTCCATTACTGAATTACAGCATTTTCGTGTGTGTGTGTGTGTGTGTGTGGAGAGAGAGAGAGAGAGAGAGAGGGAAAGAGAGAGAGAGAGAGAGAGAGAGAGAGAGAGAGAGAGAGAGAGAGAGAGAGAGAGAGAGAGAGAGAGAGAGAGAGAGAGAGAGAGAGAGAAGGAGAGAGAGAGAGATAGTCAGAGACAGAGACAGAGAAACACATGAAAGACAGATAGTTTAAATTTCTCACATAGGCTAGCTGCTGAGTACTGTGTACTTCTAGCTAGATTAAAAATTTTCATCTATTATCTAGATGTTTGAAGCAACTGTAGTAAAGCATTAGGCTCTCCACTCCACCGTCCCCTCCCTTCGGTCACTGCCAGTTTGAAACAAGCGAGGAAACATGCGATATTAAATTGGAAAAACGGCGTAGAATTTATATAAGTGGATGGAGAGCTTGGACTACAAATTAGCATGAATTTTGTGTATTGTACTTACTGCTATAACTTCTTATACTCGACTGCTATCTACAAATCTGTGTGTATCGGTTATTCTGCTTTAAGTTTCCATTAGTTCTATCTCTGGATTCTGTAGTGCAGGTGGACGTGAAAAAAACTGAATAGCCAAAGCAAACTTTGGAGTAAGCACCAGGATACCTGTGGCCACTGTTACCATTGCCATAACCATCACTATTACCTCGACTTCTACTACTATTGTTATTATATGCTGGGAAGAATGGTAATCTGTATATTTTAGCCTCCGGTTTAGGTCCTCTTTATCGGATAAGGAGAGAGACCAAGTATTTATAAGTGTAAGGAAAGTGATTGGGAAGTTTCTTGGGTCCTCGTGGTGACTGATGGCATTTCACTCTTGGCTGCCCTTTTAGGGACGTGAGGGTGTACAGATGACCTCTTACATTACCTTGTCCTTATATAGCAGTGAGAGAGTGTTTGTGCTGATATGATACGAATATAAGAATAAAGGAATTGGAAAACACTACATTAGGCCTGCTATCCTTTAAATTTCAAATGGCAGCCCTTGCTTAACGGTTTGTTGTTGTGAGAGAGTCTGGGTAGTTGATTGAATGGATGATTAAACTCGCTGCTGGAATTGTTTTAAATTTATATTAGTTTATCACAACTGGTCATATATTTTCTTATGAAATGTTAACGTTCGGTTCAGGTTCGGTTAGTTACGCTTCAGTTGTTTTCCGCTAGTACGGATCTTCCATCTTGTGGATGAAGTTAGTACCATCCCAGTTTAGAGTATGGTGCGAATATTTTATGTGCTGGAAAAATACAAAGCTTTCTTGGTCGTACCTGAGTGTGCGCTTGTGTTCAGTTATCCTTCTCCAAAGACCCCGGACGGTTGTTTCTACATACATTAAATCACAGATGTTCTACAGGATTTGTTTAAGTTTTTTGTGTGATTCTTAGAAAAAAAGGGCCTTAAATTGTTTAAGTAGGAAAATGTGATCCCGGTAAGGTCTCTCTCTTTTTTTTTTTTTTTTTTTAAGAACTTCCTTGATAGAATGATTTGACTAATTTTGGAGAACTGTTGTTTTCTTTCAGCTTTGTTAAATAGTTGGTTTTAAAGTGGCTTTTGTTGACTTGTTTAACACTGACACGAGATCAATATGGAGCGTCAAGTTTGGAGACTTGCTTTTTGACTGTCTCTCTCTCTCTTAGTGTGGGAGTCTGGGACCACATATCCTCGAGGCTCATGAAAAAAGGTTGGAAAGTTTTATTTTCAGTAGTGATGAATAAGGAAATGGATGTAATTGGCTGCGTGTGTGGGTCTTGGATCTTTCTGTACACTTCATTCTAACCATTGTTCATTTTTTTTTTTAAACTTGTCAAGAAATTGTACTGTATTATGTTTTTTTCAGTACTACTTTGAATTTGATGGATGGTACTAGTTGGTTAAGCTTGTTAAAGAATATAATGATTTCACAACATTCTTTACTAAGTGGAAGGTGGGGAGAGAGCCTTCTGAATTTTTGTCCTTATCTCAAGCTCCTAGATAATACACGCCCTTAATCTAGATAAAAACAGGTAATTCGTAGCAGATAACCTCGTTGTGCACTCCCAAGTTCTCTGCCATAGCAGAAGACCATAAGAAAGAAGAAGCACTGCAGCAGGCCTACTGGCCCAAGCTAGTCAGGTCCAAGTCACATGTGTTTACTTATATTGTGGCCAGAGGGAGTAAAGGACTGGAAAAAGCCATCAACTAAACTATCCTAACATCAATTACTAGTATATAGACAGAATTATAGGTAGCAAGAATAAAGATAATCATTCTTAGAGGATAAATTCTTTATAATCAATAAGATCGTTTGTTATTTACCTTCCCATGTATGCTCTTTCTTTTTCATTCTCTTCTCTTCTTCCTTCCTCTCTTCACAGCATTCTCCTTCATTTTCTTCCTAGATCTTTGCACACACATTCCAACATACCTTCATCCCATTCTTAAGAGATCCCCAAAAAACTCGAAGAGTGTCATTACTTACAAGAAATTTTGATAATTTCACCAAAAAATTGCTTGTACGAGAGAGGAGTAAAGAAATGAAGAGTTCAAGGATTAAGAAGAGATTGAAAGAAGGATACCGAGAGAGAGAGAGAGAGAGAGAGAGAGAGAGAGAGAGAGAGAGAGAGAGAGAGAGAGAGAGAGAGAGAGAGAGAGAGAGAGAGAGAAGAATGAGGAGCAAATGGATAAAGCATGCGTAATATATACGACCTTCAAGTCTGGTAGTTATTTATCTAATAGTCAGTCGTCGTACCAATAACTAACTTTACTCCGTATTTGGAGAAAAATATAATGATTACCTGGCTGATGTATGCTGGAGGAGATGATGAGGCCATAATGTATTTTGAGAGACAAATAGCTGCGAGCGGCTCACAAACTTGCCCTCCAAGGTTACAAAGCGATCACCTCCTATTAACAGGCATAATTGGGCACAATGCTTATCATGTGTCCGCTTCAAGGAGTACTTAGGCTATGTTACTCACGAAATGAATTATTGTTCTCGACCGCTATTTTTTTTGAGGGGGAGGGTGTCTTTGACTGAGGGAGAGGCGCAGTTGTAAGGTTCTCTATTTAGGTAATATTAAAAAAAAAAAGGTTGAGATAGACATGTTTCGGTGTGTGTGTGTGTGTGTGTGTGTGTGTGTGTGTGTGTGTGTGTGTGTGTGTGTGTGTATGTGGGCCTGTGTTTGTGCGTTAATTTGCAATTTAAAAACAAATGATTTTTTAACATTAGTATGACTCATTTGGTCTTGCGTCTGTGCCCCCTCGTCCAGGACCACCATTTGTTAAATAGTCAATTCCTGTGTAACCTCTCATGATCACTCATCATTATGATCTACGCTCTTACCGAGCCTTGAGGTCAAGTTTATAGTCTTTCTTCATAGCTCGTGCCTTTCAACTCAGGTACTTGGGTTTGTGTGTGTGTGTGTGTGTGTGTGTGTGTGTAACACTTGTGTATATAGGGTTGCATATACATGCGTATGTATTCGTATATGTGTGTGTCTGTGCGTGCGTGTTTATCTCCCCAGTGTGTGAGGCTTGGTTTCGTTTATTTCTAATAGGTGTATGGCCTCTTCTGTCTGGCCTGCCTGTGGACTCGTCGTTGGAGTCCCCTTGGGCAGTTTTCACATCGTGACCAGACCTCCTCCCCGCCTACGTATTGGCCCCCACAGCGCCGTTCCTCCGCCAGTTATCATGCGCCATAGCGGCAGCACGAGGACCTCGCCTTCTGCTAGATGGCTGCCGAGACCTCTCACAACGTGAATATTTGATAACTTGTTCGTGGGATGTAGTCGACCAGAGCTACTACTTCCTTCACGTAGCCTTCCTTCCTCTTCCTGACTCTCTTGCCCCTTCTCGTTCACCTCCTCCTCCTCATTCTCCTCCTGATTCTCATCTTCCTTCTTCTCCTCCCCTGCCCCTCACCCTCACCTCCTCCTCCTCTTCCTCCTCCTCCTCCTCCTCGTCCTCCTCCTCCTCCTCCTCCTCCTCGTCCTCCTCCTCCTCCTCCTCCTCCTCAACCTTCTTCACCCCATCCCGCAACATACAAGCTTCTACCACCTTTTCCTTGCTCTCTCTCTCTCTTTCCCTCTTTCCCAACGCGATGGTCTGATGCTCTCCAGCGACCACCAGGCAAAATGCAGAGATTCAAGTCCTGGGAATTGAGTTCGATGCGTTTACGAGGAGATGGAGGTCGTGGCGGCTGTTGCACCACCAGGATTTGTTGCAAAGAGGTGAAGCAATAACAGATAAATTGTTGTTTGGCTGGGGAAGACAGGGGGTAGACCGTTTCCTTCTTTGACTCTCCCTGCGCTCCACCTTCGCCATGGGTCCCCGGGTTCTCGTTCCATCAGGCTTAGGCAAATTTAAAGCCTCTATAAATGATATGTAAGGGCTCGGGGAACGGGGCCGGTGTCGATTAGAAGCCCGTAGCAATGGCCAGTGCCGGGAGCGGCAGTGAGAGTATTTTCAGATTATTGTAGTGTCGCCCGCTCGGGGTAACATTGGGGTGTCAGGGTAATGGAAATCTACATGCTGTCAGTAGGCTGCCTCCGCCTGCTGGAATGGCCGGCTGCCCCGGGTGCTGGAGGGTTATGGCTTCACCCATTGTTCCAGCACGCTTCCAGCACAGGTGTAAAATAAATCATTCTTAATTCACGCCAGCAACAAGCCGAAGAAAGAAAGGATTACTAAACGGGGGTCCAGATGGGGTCGGGATTTTCGGCGCTGCATGGGGCGAGTCTATTGCAAACCCACTACGCAGGGGTCGCTTGATGCTCTCTTTCCCAAGCTCGTTGTTGAAAAACTATTGTTTCTATGGCCCTGACCTCGTACTGCCTGGCGCTGCTTCATAGTGAATATTGCACTACTTTTAATGCTTTCTCTCTTCCGGAACTTGTAATTGAATATGTATGCATATATATTTATGTATACATGTATATATGTACATACATAAATATATGTATATATGTACATATATTTATGTATGATATATATATATTATATATATATATATATATATATATATATATATATATATATATAATATATATAATATATATATATATATATATATAAATTCATATATATATGAAAATACAACCTATACTGCTAAATGGGGACCATCAACCTCGGAGAAGAGAATAAATGTACTTCAGGGATAAATCTAGAGATTCCTCAATATATGTATAGGAATATTTTAATAACCTTCCTTCAAATGATACATGGGAACCTATGTTTTCATATTAATGCGTATAGCTATGATGAGGAATTTTTAAGAATGCCGACGTTGGTTGGGAACCCAAAAGGCAGCAGGCATTTCCTCTCTGGATCGCTGCACCGAGGAGAATATTTGTATTTCTTCCTGAAGCCATTTGAATATTCCACTTCCCCTACCACCCCACCTTTTAATAATTTTTTTACCAATAGGTATATTTTATTACGTAATATGGTATACAAGACTTAAAAGGATGCATTGCAGGTACAAAGATGGCATATGCAGTACATGAGGCTAGAGGGATACATTTCAAGCACATATTGCTACGTGTTTGTCACAGATTACAATGCAAAATTTTATCCAGATCCTCAGAGCTGGGATGCGTACCCAGGATACAGCAGGCATTACCCCTCTGAACCGCAACGCTGAGTCACTGGAACAGAAAACAAGCCACCCTGGGATCCCTAGTTACCCTGATGAGTCTTTATATACACATGCGTACATACATGCATACACACACACACACACACACACACACACACACACACACACACACACACACACACACACACACACACACACACACGATCGAAGACCAGGCAGAACTACAAAGGGATCTGGACAGGCTGCAGACCTGGTCCAGCAATTGGCTCCTGGAGTTCAATCCCACCAAGTGCAAAGTCATGAAGATTGGGGAAGGGCAAAGAAGACCGCAGACGGAGTACAGTCTAGGGGGCCAGAGACTACAAACCTCACTCAAGGAAAAACATCTTGGGGTGAGTATAACACCAGGCACATCTCCTGAAGCGCACATCAACCAAATAACTGCTGCAGCATAATGGGCGCCTAGCAAACCTCAGAACAGCATTCCGACATCTTAATAAGGAATCATTCAGGACCCTGTACACCGTGTACGTTAGGCCCATATTGGAGTATGCGGCACCAGTTTGGAACCCCACACCTAGCCAAGCACGTAAAGAAACTAGAGAAAGTGCAAAGGTTTGCAACAAGACTAGTTCCCAGAGCTAAGAGGTATGTCCTACGAGGAGAGGTTAAGGGAAATCAACCTGACGACACTGGAGGACAGGAGAGATAGGGGGGACATGATAACGACATACAAAATACTGAGAGGAATTGACAAGGTGGACAAAGACAGGATGTTCCAGAGATTGGACACAGTAACAAGGGGACACAGTTGGAAGCTGAAGACACAGATGAATCACAGGGATGTAGGAAGTATTTCTTCAGCCACAGAGTAGTCAGTAAGTGGAATAGTTTGGGAAGCGATGTAATGGAGGCAGGATCCATACATAGCTTTAAGCAGAGGAATGATAAAGCTCACGGCTCAGGGAGAGTGACCTAGTAGCTATCAGTGAAGAGGCGGGGCCAGGAGCTCGGACTCAACCCCCGCAACCTCAACTAGGTGAGTACAACTAGGTGAGTACACACACACACACACACACACACACATGGCCCTCCTCATGGTTAGAGCGTCATGTGATTTTCGCATACACGGGTTCGTAGTGTTGTTATTGATATATAATATATATTATATATATATATATATATATATATATATATAATATATATATATATATATAATATAATATTATATATATATATATATATATATATATATATATATATAAGTATATTTTCACAGTCCTAGTAAGGAAATATTGGTTGCTGGTAGTTTATTTGCCAAGGTATTAATATTCCCGTTATCATAATACTTCTTCAGTGTTGTGGGTACTGTGGAGGGGTGTGGCAATATGGGGAGTCTGAGGATGTCATTTAATGGTACTTTGTAATTTGGTTCCACCCCGGGAGTAAAATTTATGGTAATCGGTAGAAAATGTAATTGAAAAAAAAAATAGTTGAACTGAATCAGTTTTTTTGAGATAGGTGAAAGCAACGATAGATCTTCGGGTTTTTTAATTATCCAGAAGAATACTCCTTTGCAGTTTTTCTTCAAAGTGTTTCACTTTTAAGTTAACATGACAGGGAAAAGGGGACTGTCTGTGGTCATATCGAACACTTGCAAAGTATCACAGATATGCAAATAAGACACACGAAAAGGGGTATGGTATTTATTGCGATAACGTTTCTTATGGTATTTATTGTCATAACGTTTCTTATGGCATTTATTGTGATAACGTTTATTATGGTGTTTATTGTGATAACGTTTCTTATGGTATTTATTGTGATAACGTTTATTATGCCATTTATTGTCACAACGTTTATTATGGCATTTATTGTCATAACGTTTCCTACAATATTTTTTATGAAAAATTCTTTAGCTGACGAGAACGTCTTTGCAATAAAATGCCCTAACCTTCTTTACGAGTCTTATTTAAAAACATTCATTATACTATCATCGTAAAATCATGTCGAACAAATATTGATAAGATCCCTTGTCTATGTCTCCCATTTTTACTTTAAATAACTTTCTTCATTAGATTCGCTAACTCCATCTATAAAATAATCTTGAGGTTGAACCAGATATTCAAGAAAGGCTATTAACAAATTTAATCTCTACCTTAGTAAGGCACATAAGGAATGGATTGAAGCAGCTTAAGATACAGGTTCGGCGATATTAAAGGCATATGCTGGAAGCACCATAACGTGCAAGATCAGAGAAACTTAAGGTACGCTGGGGGCTTGTTCAAATTGATAACTTTTGTCTCCTATTTTGGAAGATCCCATTAGCCGAGAACTAGCAGGGTGCGCCGCTAGTACTGCCTGCCTTCCCCCTCCCTCCTTCCTCCCTCCACTGGTCTCTCTCTCTCTCTCTCTCTCTCTCTCTCTCTCTCTCTCTCTCCCCCTCTCCTCTCTCTCTCTCTCTCTCCCTCTCTCTCTCTCTCTCCCCCTATCTCTCTCCCTATCTCTCTCTCTCTCCTATTTCTCTTTCTCTCCCCTATATGTCTCTCTCTCTCCCTATCTCTCTCTCTCCCCTATGTCTCTCTCTCTCCTTATCTCTCTCTCTCTCCCCCTATGTATCTCTCCCTCTCTCTCTGTCTCTCTGACACACAATGGCAACCACCACAGTCACACCACTATCCCCACACCCATACAATCACATCATAGATACAGCACCACAACCACACCACCACCTTATTACAACAACAATAGCCCCACTACAATAGCTCCTTCCTAAAAGAGCCACCACTAGCATGCCATCACCGCCTCATCTGCACCATGAAAGTCAATGACCATCAACGATTTCTCTACTCCTCTTCTTAATTGCAATCTTAAAAACATTGTTCGAGGTTTAAAGTAATACACATGTAAGCGAATCTTCAGAGAATGAATTTTCATGTAAATATTTACACTAGCGTTTTGTTCATATATATATATATACAGAATAACCACTGAAAAACTAATGAATTTTCAAGGGTTTACGTGATTTCTCACATTACCACAGTTTTTTGATAATGTAAGAAATTACGAACGCGCTTGATAATATATTATTTTTTCCTATGGTGATATATATATAATATTATATATATATATATATATATATATATATGTGTGTGTGTGTGGTGTGTGTGTGTGTGTGTGTGTGTGTGTGTGTGTGTGTGTGTGTGTGTGTGTGTGTGTGTGTGGTGTGTATTATGCAGGATGGAAACAACCACGGGGGAGTAGAATGATAGCTCTAGGCCTTTCGTGTTACAATCAACACATCATCAGGAGCTTGCAAAATTGCAGAAAAGAAGTGAATGTCCAAGCAAGTACGTTCCCAAACGACCGTCTTCACTAGAGCTATCTTTCTATATATATATGTGTGTGTGTGTGTGTATGTGTGTGTGTGTATGTGTGTGTGTGTGTGTGTGTGTGTGTGTGTGTGTGTGTGTGTGTGTGTGCCTATGTAGTATACAGTTTATAATTATTATTAAACTCTAAGGGCACTGTACCATCGTTATGCTTGCCTTCACTCTTCTTCTTCATGGAGGTCTAAAATCGCTCACGAACTTTAAAGTCCATTAGGTCGAAGGTCATGGTTGGGGAGGTGAGTGTCTGTATCATAAAACTGCTCTTGTTGCTATTATACACACAATTTTTACTGCTATCGTAATTTCGCACGCAATTTAGTGGCGACTGCTGCGTTATTTAAGATTTGTGTTGCCACTCTGGGTGTTTGCCAAATCATTCCTTACTCCTTTGTTGCTGTCATCTACGTTATCTCTTATTCATCTTTATTGTTGTTTCCCACATCGGAGTCGTTAACTTTTAGCACTGACACGATAACTGACCCTAAGTTCTAGGAAATTACACTTCGGCGTCTGTGGGCAGCTCTCTCCTTATAATAGAAAGTTGGTTTTCGCTCTCGTTTCTGGGCGTCAAAGTCTGCACGGTCTAAACTACGACTGTAATTTTTAATTGTTCATTTATGCTAGGGTTACCTAGAGTAGCTTAAGCGAACCTATGCTAAATTTACCCATATTTACTTATAGTTAAAACCCAGCACAAAAATCCCATATATTTGTAATGTATGTCTAGCATGGAAGAGCTGTGGGGGCCAAAACTCATGCTTTAATTTGGAGAGCGTTTTGCTCTATGGAAAGCTTTTTCACGTCATAATGACCTTGATAAAGCTCTGCACAGAGTGAAACGTTGCCCCCGTAAAAGCTGGTTTTGCAACGTGTGTCTTTTCCTACCAGTTGCTGCCAGCAACACGTTTCTTCTCCTTAGTAATTATAGCATAGATCTTTCCGCTCCCAGCCAATCCCTTGCTCAAATATGTCTCACTAATAACTTGACTGAGCCCCACATTGCTAATATATTGTCAGGCGCCCATTAGCCTGAACTTTCCTCCTATTTCGGCGTAAAAATTCATTGCATTCCGTGCGATGGAAAAAGAATACTAACAGTGGCGATATTTATATACGCATACATTCTTTTTTATATATACGAATATATATGCATACGCGTTGTTTATGGCTGGCCAAAAGGGAGTGAGGGATATTTCATTGACTGTGGTATATATTTTGAATGTTTTTTTCATTTTTTTTAATGTTTGCCCTTCTGGGGATACAAATGTAAGCAAAGAAAGAAAAGGAATGTTGGGGACATATTGTTTGACTTTGTTGTTTGCTTGCATGTTTCACTCGGGCGCTGAGTTACATTGATCGTATTTTACTTAGATGTAGAGTGAAGGATGGAAGGAGGGGCGTGGCAGGGAGGTCGTGTACGCTAATACCTCTCTCTAACTGGTTTGATCATCGCAGTTGTATCAACGAGTTTAGTATCACTCACACGCTGTGTGAAGCAAAAAAAAACGAAAGAATATCGAGTGTGCTTCATTGCTCGTTTTAATCCGTTGTTCTTCACACCTGTTCTCTTCTCTTGTTCTTCGTTCTTTCATAACTCTGATCATTGCCACGAGGAAGATGTACATGTTATGCTCCAAGAATAATTTATATGTACTCCGGCTTTGTCTTAGAATCACATCAGAGTTATTAATTATAAAAAAGAGTACTCTCTAACTGCAGCTATTTCTCAAAAACAACGTCAGAGTAACTTGAGAGTTAAATTTCGTGTTTCAGACGTTTCTTCCTTTCAGGTTCTCCGTGAGGCACAGAAAGAGCGTAAGGCCACTACATGTGAGTGTCCGTCTGCACTCTGTGCTACAACGTCCACACCGTCACTTTTCTAGCTTAAGTTTTCACGTTCCATGTCTTGAAGAAACTGACACTTCTCGTCAATAGAGGAAACACCGGAGAGCGAGCACATTAATAGAACGCACAGAATGCAATACTCAGCAAGTAAAAACGCCTTCAGAACGCAGGCATGCGCACGAATACACGCACGCTCGACTACAGTGCGGTGTTGCAAGCACCGACGCTCGCACGTACGGAGATACCGAGAAATGCAGAGATGTTTTACAAATAACTACGAGCCCAAACACACGCCAGGAAGTACACAACTTTATTTATAAAAACTGTACCCTTTCGTATTTCCAAATGCGAAACTAAACCGAGAGAGAGAGAGAGAGAGAGAGAGAGAGAGAGAGAGAGAGAGAGAGAGAGAGAGAGAGAGAGAGAGAGAGAGAGAGAGAGAGAGAGAAGAGAGAGAGAGAGAGAGAGAGAGAGAGAGAGAGAGAGGGAGAGAGAGGGAGAGAGAATCGCAGTAATGAGAAGGATATCACGGTACAAGCAGAGTGAATCCATTACACAAAATTTCCCGTCCATTCCTAGTAAGTCAATCGTTCGTTTTTTGACTTGAGTGTACCTCGCGTCGCCGACCCGCCAATGGCATTCATCGTGGCTTTTTAAACCATTTCGATAAGATACCCGCCGTTTGCACTCAATAGCCCCCGGCGTGTTCTTTGTAGGTTTCCATGGGGGGAAAAATTCCCAAATTTATTACGACAATAATCCCAGGGAGTGAAGCTTTTAACACAATTATTGCTCTGAGTATTGGACATTCGCGCGAGCACCTGGGAGAAGAATGCAGTTTATATTTATGCCAAGTCGTATCATTACCCCATTTGTTTGATGTGCGGGCGTAGTATTCCTGGCGTGGGTTGACAAGTACGGGATCAGGGAATACCTGTTTGTGAGGCCCTAGTGCATATCCTATATCGTAGCGCCCGAGGGTTATATCCAATATCTCCTCCAGCTCTTCTGCTACACCCAAAATTTCACCCCCTCGCCGTAATCATTACCATAAAGGCTTGGCTGGGGGTGGCGGGGGAAGGACGATTGGGAGGGAGAGAAGAGGGGGGAAAGATGGGAGAGAGAGGGGAAGGAGGGAGCGAGGGTGGGAAGGGTAGGGAGGGAGAGAGGGTGAGGGGAATGGGATGGAACATCGAATGGATGGAGGGAGAGTAAG
>NC_069427.1:23257612-23272612 GCF_026875155.1 Cherax quadricarinatus | reverse complement strand
AATGAGTCTTTCAGCTCAGTCTCAGACCGAGCCTCCTGGTTGTTATCTTGATCCATCAAGTTGTTGACGGAATCCAACATAGGCACAACAGCCCAGCTGATCACTCAGTAGCTTGAGGAGCTAATTAAGTTCCCTTCTGAAGACTGCTAGGGGAAAGTCTTAGTTATTTCCCTTATGCATGAAGGAAGGCTGTTGATAATGTGTAACAAAACTAATCAATGCTTAATTTGTGTCTCCCACATGGAGACACAAATTCAGAAGATTGATTGATCTGTATATGTCGACTCCCTTCTGGGATCCTCCTCTGTTGAAGAGGATCCCAGAAGGGGGTCAAGATGTACAGATCAATCAATCTTCTGAGTTTCTGTCTTAATGTGGGTTATTACTGAGACTTATGGTCTAGTGTACTTATTACATCCATTTTTTTGTGGGAGATATGTTGTACCATTTGCTGAGAAAGTTCATTGTATAGATTTAGGATCAGTCCCTGAAGAATTTTGCAGGTCTAAATTGTGTATCATTCTCGCCTACATTCCAGGGAGTACAGATCAAGGCCTTCGCAGTAATTTAAGTCCTCGGCTTAATTTATATGGGCAGTGAAAATTCTCTGTATATTCTCCAGATCTGTGAATTCGCATGCCATGAAAGAGCATGCTAGTGTACAGCAATATACCAGTTTAGAGAGAAGAAGCGAAGTGAAGAGTGTTATCATTTGCCTGACATATTTTGTTTTGAAGTTTCTAGTTACTTCTCTCGGCTCTCTTTCAATTTCTCATCTAATTTCTCGTTCTTCAGGGACCAAAAGGGAACAGGACGTTGCGGTTTTCTTCCTACATGCCCCTTTCTTTTGCGATCAATATTGCGATGAGCAAGACACATGTACAACAGTTTAGTATGTATATTGTTCAAACGTTTCAACAATAAAGATACCTAACTCTTTTGACATGTGTCTTACTCATGAACTTGTCCGTATTTTATACCATTTTCAACGATCAGTACACAATATAATGATCAATATTGGAGTGTTGTACACAAGATTTCTATCTGCTAAGCCCAGCATTCTTGCTGCTCGCTGAGAGACATTGTTAGGAAAACATGAGGTGGATATTTATTGATTACTCGTGAGTCCCCTTCTTTTGTTTCTGCTAGATTCCTCCCCCCCCCAAAAAAAAAAAAATATATACCCATATTGTTTTATTTAAAATGTACACTTAGACACTTATAAACTCATCGTCCTTGTCTTCATCCACTGCGCCAAGTTTGTTTTTTCTTTTAATGAGACAAGGAGGAGTAGGAAGACCGATGAGTTGTAAATAGTATAAAAAAAAAAATCCTTCTATTCCCTTCGTGCCTTCTACTTCTGCTTCTTCTGTTACCTTCAGCATCCTTAAGCCTATCTCCTTCCTTGTACATCCTCCTGCCTTGTCCTCTTTTTTGCTCTTCCTGTCTCCTCCAGTCTTCAGTTTCTTCACCCCTTTCTCTTTTTGCCTCTGCTTTCCTCTTGGCATCTGCCTCCTCCCTTTTTCCTGTCCCCCGCCTCCCCCATGACCCGCCAGCCAACATGCCATCAAGATAGAGACTTTTACGCCCAGAATTCTTGTCTTACGATCCCGAAAATCTCTCCCCAAACACTTGTTAAGGGGAATTATACAGCAATATTATTTGTACAGAAAGAGATACTGAGAGACAGAGACAGAGACAGAGAGAGACATAGAGACAGAGAGAGAGAGGAGGAGGGACGGATAAAATGTGTGCATGAAGGATTTATGGCCAGAGGAAGTGTTGTAAGACACTTTTATAAGGTGGAATGAGAGACTATATATTTTATTATCACTGTTTTGTTATCTACCGTCAGACACTTCACCAACAACGATACTACAAGACAACGCCACCACCAAGAAGACGAAACTCCTGACCACCACAATCCCCACCAACAAGTCCAGCAACATTAACAACATCAACAGCAGCACCACCACTTAAAACAGTAACGATGAAGTAGTGAGAGGAAGTCATCTATGAGCGAAGTGCACAAATCCTGAACAAGAAGAAGCAGTGAGTGCTGTAACCTCTTACGTAATCATTGAAAAAAAATCAGTATCAGTAAAAATACGTGAGTATAATTCAATAAATTATTTATAATCTCACTCAGCTAATCTCGAAGGAGAAGTAAGAATTGATTTTATAGGAAAGGAAGGTCACTGGCGACGACATCTTTTCCTCCTATTGACCTAAATTCTGCTCAAGACATCTGTAAACTGGTACAATGATACAAATAATGAAACTAGCTAAGACTCGAACTTCCTGGAAATACTGGAAAGAATCTGACCATTAAGGTCGACCTAGCCACCACGTTATTTCACATATATAGAAAAAGAAACGGCTTAAATTATTTACAAAATTACCCTTACAAGTAATTCTAATAAAGAGGAGATACGAGTCCAGGCAACTGCTTAGAATAAAAGCCAACAAATATATGTAAATTAAGCGAGTGACTAAAGAAGGATGGACACCCGAGTCTGCAAATTTTGGGTGTAGAAAACTGGGGGTGTCAAACTGGAACGCTTTGGGGTTTGGGGAGGGCCCGATACCCGATACCCTGACGTGAGAAAAATTTTGGGCTTTCCCTTTTTTCGCTACACTGGGACAGGAAGAAGCTGAGCTAATCAGTCTATGTCTCCTTAAGGAAAGTAGGACTTCGGACTGACGAATTTAAATTTCACCAACAAAGCCAGTACACCAATCCACACCAACCACGCATCACTACTGCCAATAACCACAACTACTACAAACAACAGCAACACCATATCCAACATATACCAATCACCGCCACTACCACCTCCACCATCACCACCATTTCCACCACCACCACTACCACCACCACCACTACCACCAACACCACCGTTACCACCACCACCAACAATAACAACCAACCATCACCAACAGCAACAACAACAACAAAATAATCCTCCATCCCCACAAGTGTCTTCGTCCTTCCTTTCTTCCTTCCTTCTTTTCCTTCCTTCCTTCCTTCCTTCCTTCTCTTTCATTTTTATCTCCAATTTAGAGGTGTCCGGACTCGTCAATAAGCTCCTCCATCGATGGCCAAGAAAATGGTCAGATTACGCCCCCGGCTGGGTACCCCGGTAGGGAAAGGGGAAAAGAGAAAGGGGAAATAAGAGAGAGGAAAAAAAAGACAAATATAAATAAAACGATCCGCTATACAACCGTAGAACTTCTTGCAATGGTGACGTGGAGAGAGATGGAAGAAAGGTAAAAGGTAAGAAAGTGTGGGGAAAGTAAGAGAGGTGGAGAAGAAAGTAGGAGGGTAGGATAGGAGAGTGAAGTGTAAGAAAAGGGAAGAAAGAGATAGGGAGAAAATAAAGATAAGGATAAAGAGAGGAGACTAAATAGAGGGAAGGACAAGGGGAAGAGGTAAGAAGTGTAAGTGGAAGAGGAGAGCAAAAGAAATATGAGGGGACGAAGGGAAATAGGTAAGGGTTAAGGGGAGAAGTAGTAATGTAAGGGTCGTGGAGAAAATAGGTTAAAACGAGAATAGTGGGCGTTAGGGAAGAAAGGGTGGAAGTTAAGGGAATATGGTGAAATTAAAGGGACTGCAATAATGGGGAAGGGAGTTGAATTGGAAAGGGGCTAAGGAGTAGGACTGGTTTTAAGTAGTTAAAAATGGTTAAGAGAAAAGGGCTGGGGTGAAGGAGGAAGAGATTTTGGTTAAAGAGAAGTGGGTAGGAATTAAAGATAAAGGGACGTAGGTTAAAGAGGAAGAGATAGGGGTTAAACTGTAAAGTGTAAGGGGTTAACTAGTACGATGTAGGGGTTAAGGAGGAAGCAGGAGTTTAAGAGGTAAATTAGTAATATATCAGGTATACAATACAGACATATTGATGAAAAAGACACTTGAGCATAGCCTGGATATTTTTACTGCACAAGGTATTGCACCTGCGTCTTATTCACCAAAAGGGGAAGAGGTAACAGGAAGAAGAGAAGCAAGGAAAAGGAGAGGTAGGGAGGAGAGGAGAGGAGAGGAGAGGAGATGAAACAGATACATAGTATTTAGTCATTTATATGCTTATGATACGACACGGGCCGAGCTCAGAAGGGTGTCATAGCCCTTATTTGTTAAGGCTTAGCCTGCCATCGACCCCCCACGAGACTCTGAGCCTTAGCTGCATAGCCTCCTAAGACGCTGTAGCAGCTCTGGCCCGGCAGTATTGACTCCACCACTGAAGCGCCCTCTTATATTTTTATTACTAGGAAGATACATGATTACAGTTTTCCTCTACGTGGCGCGCATTTATGTATCGGTCGGGATATCAGCAGGTTGAAAACTTCTGGTTTTCCTTTGTTTTCCCCTTTCCTGCTGTTTGGGAAATTAGGAGAGACAAATGGAGGGCAGCAGAGAGAAAGAGTGATTCTGCATTCTGGAATAGGCAACTAGAAAGTAAGAGAAAGAGATTCTGCATTCAGAGAAAGAGAGAGGAAGAGACAGTCAGAACCCAGAGAAAAAGAAAGAAAGAGAGAGAGAGATCCTGAATCAAGAGGCCATCTAGTGAAAGAGAGTTTCAGTGCGCACTTAGAGATAGAAAGATTCCGCATCGTGAGACACTTGATTTCAGTGAGCGAAAGAGGGAAAGGGAGATAAAGAGAGAGAGCTGAACTTGGAGATAATGATTGCATCACAGACCATAGTATCGATGCTCGAACTGGGTATACCTGGCGGAAATCGGCACTTCGTATTCAAAACCTTGCATTCATATCCCAAAAAATGACATTGGAAACATTAAAATGGGCCGAGGGGGTGACATTAGGTCGAAATACTATACCAGTTACTGTGGGGAGAGAGTTGTGAGGCGAGGGAGGGATGGAGAGAGAGAGAGAGAGAGAGAGAGAGAGAGAGAGAGAGAGAGAGAGAGACATCCTACCACCTATAACAGGAACTTGCACATGCAAGCCTGTAGGCATATGGGTGATGTTCAAAAGTGGGCCATTACTAAATGGGAGGTGGACACTAAAAGAAAGTTAGCATCAGGTAGGGTAGGCTCCAAAACCTGGTGGTCCCTGGTCAAGGACAGACAAGGTTATCTGCCTGATGAACTTATTCCACCTCTAAATCGACAGGATGGGACCACCTCTACTAGTAGTCAAGAGAAGGCGGACCTCTTTGCTGAACACTTTGCTACCAAAATGCAAGTTCCTGATCCAGCAAGGGACCCTCCTTGGCTAGCTGCAAGAACTGTGTCAAAACTGTCAGTGGTGACAATAAGGCAGGAGGAGGTGCATTTCCTTCTTAAATCACTTGACCAAGAAAAGGCTGTGGGCCCAGACAAGTTGAGCCCAAGATTGTTGAGAAGATGTGCAGACCAGCTAGCAGCACCTCTAACTCGCATCTTTCAGCACTGCCTAGTACAGTGTAAATGGCCCTCTCCATGGAAAGAGGCAAATGTAGTCCCTGTTCACAAAAAGAAGAGCAGAGCAGAAATCAGCAACTACAGACCAGTGTCACTCCTGTCAATCACTGGTAAGATCCTTGAGACAATAATCTCAAGACAAATGACAGATTTTTTTGACTACCACTCACTACTTTGTGATCGTCAATATGGCTTCAGGAAAGGTTACTCTGCTGCTGATCTGTTGTTAAACCTCTCACTAAGTGGCACCAGTCACTGGATGAATCCAAAGTCAGCTGTGTGGTAGCACTGGACATTGCTGGCGCTTTCGACCGGGTGTGGCACCAGGGCCTCTTAGCAAAACTTCAAGCACTGGGAATTGCAGGCTCTACGCTATGTCTCCTCAGTGATTACCTTCATGGTAGATCTCTAAGTGTAGTCCTCAATGGAACGGAATCAGCAAGGCATCCTATTGGGGCAAGCGTTCCACAAGGAAGTGTGCTGGGTCCACTGTTATGGAATGTCTACTTCAAACGACCTTCTTCATCTCATCCCAGAATCACATGCATATGCAGACGACTGTACACTGACATTCACTTATCCAAGAGAAGAAATGCCAGCTGCTCTAAGCTACATCAATCACCAGCTGAGAGCTATATCAGCTTGGGGAAATAGATGGCAAGTAACATTTGCACCTGAAAAAACGCAAATGATGTTCATCTCTAGGCACCATGATGGTAATGCTGGCGCAGTAGTAAGGATGAATGGGACGATGTTGGCACCTGGAGAAGAAGTTGATATCCTTGGGGTGAAATTTGACTCCAAACTAACCATGAAGAACCATGTTGTAAATCTTGCAAACAAGGCAGCCAGGAAGCTTACAGCACTTCGCCGTATCTCGCATCTGCTTGACAGTAGGGGTTGCAAGATCCTGTACGAGGCACAAGTACGCTCACACCTTGAGTATGCTCCACTTTCTTGGTTTGCCTGCCCCCCCTCTCATCTGCGACTGCTTGACAGAGTAGAGAAACAGAGCAAGACGTCTCATCTCTCGCCTGGACCCATCCTGGATAGATCGTCATTTCAGCAGAGCCTTCAACATAGGAGGGATGTGGGTGGCCTTACTGTTATGTACAAGGCCAATATTGTCAAAATACCACACTTGGATCCACTTCGAGGACAGCGTTTGAAACAAGCTTTTATGCCACAAGACGGGCAGAAAGCAGCAACTTCACTCTGGCTGTACCCTTCTCCAGAACATCACTCCATCTGAGATCATACATACCCAGGATGACTCGAGTATGGAACACATTCGTACAGCATATGATGTACAACGAGATAACGTCAGTTGATCAAATGAAAATGCTGGCCCACAGATGGCTCCAACTTCATCCTGTTCCCTACTTGTATGTCTCATAACAAAAATGCTTTCAAATGAGCTGATGTTAGGTAACAGCTCTTAGCTTGCCAATAAAGTTAGGAATCCTTAACCTGTAAATAGCTGTCAATAAAGCTAGGGATCCTTAACCTTGTCAAACCCTGTGTAAAAAAAAAAAAAAAAAAAAAAAAAAAAAAAAAAAAAAAAAAGAGAGAGAGGTGGTGTTCGGGTGGAGAATCAAAGGCACTAAACAAGTGTAACAGTATGATAATGTTGGGGTTTATGTGGCTGTTGTGGTGGCTGTTGTGAGGTATTTATGCTGGGTACCATATGAGAGGTCACGTGTGTTATAGTTATGTGCAATGGGGTAGTTATGTCTTGGGTTGTATGGTAGTTAGGGTGGGTGTGGTAATGCGGGTGGTTATCGTAGATTACAAGCGGGTGGCTGGATATAGTAAATTTACAAGATATCACGAACATCAACAGGAGAGTGTCGCGTTGGCCTGAGCAACAGGAAGGTGGAGTCGCGTTAGCGGAAGCAACAGGAGGGTTTGGTGTTTGCCACAGCAACAGGAGAGGGATCGTGTTGGTCTGAGCAACAGGAGGATGAATTTATTGTAGCAGGGAGAGTGTGTCACGTTAGACGGACCAACGGAAGTGTTACGTTGCCCGGAGCAAAAGGAGAGTGTGACTTTGAGGGAGCAACAGGAGGGAGAGAGAGAGAAAGTGGCATCGATATAATATGAGAAAGCTCACATAATAATATTTATTATAATACAGAAGAGACGAAGAAGCACACGGATTAATAAAACAACAATAATAATGAAGAGAAGGGAAGAGAAGGGAAGAGAACCCGAGCTGAATTTGTGCTGAACTGGTAATTAAGTTTCCTTAATGCTAAAGGTTAATCTTTAATTGAAGTTGTGCCGCTTGACCGCCTTCGACCCCCCTCCCTATCCCATCCCCACTATTACCTAACCCCCCCCCGCACCCCTTTCCCCCTGCTTCATCCTTATCCCCCCTTCTCCTTACCAGTCTCTTGGATCCACCCCTTTCTTTCAATCCATTTCTTTCTCCTTAAAACCATTTCTCCTCTTTCTTCCTTATTAATCTAATCCACCTCTTTTTCTTGGTTTCTTCCCTATTGGTACCTCCTACTCTCTGTCTGTTGTTTCCTACTTTCTTCTACGCTTCATACATTTGCTATTTTCTCTTATTTCTATTACCTTACTCTTTCTTCTCTCAGGCTTCCATTTGCAACGATCCTTCTCCTTGTCCTTATCTCTCTTTCTCGTTCATCCTCTTCTTCCCACCTCTTTCCATCTTTCTCTATCCCTCTTTTATCTCCACTGCTTCTTAATCCTCCTATTTCTCTGACTTCCTTTCCTTGTCTCCTTCCCCTTTCTCGCCTTTCTATTCCTGCTCATCTTCTTCCTCCTCCTTTCAATCCCTCTCTTCCTCTTCCTCCTCCTCCTCCTCCATCTCCTCTTCTTCCTTTCCCTCCTCCTGATTCTGCTCCCCTTCTCCTCCTCCTCCTGATTCTGCTCCCCTTCTCCTCCTCCTCCTCCTCCTGCCGTTATCCCTCCGCCAAGAAGTGGCTTTTAAAGATATTAAAAGCAAAGGTTTCTTCTTCAATAAATCACGACATACATTTTACCAGAGCAACCAGCTACTTCATTGTTCGTGGGTGAGCACGGAGTCCCTGGTTCATCCTGCGTGTTTGTTGTCTTGGAGAAGGGCTTCTGGCTTCATGTTTGTTGTGTAAGAGGAACATGAAAGAGTCAGTTCGCTAGTGAAAGTACTGAAGCTCGCTTTAAGTTTATTATAATTGGAGGCGTGTATTCTGAACGCTCGTGTGATCACAAATGTGTTTGTTTTTATTTATTTTTTTGTGTGTGTGTGTGTTTCTTGTCTCCACTGTATCTTGGTAAATAAGGCTAATGCCTGTCGTAAATAATGTTGTGTTGGCGAGAGGAACGGTGTTCGTTGATGTCTCCAACGTTGGCTGACGAATTAGAGAGGTGCGTGAGACGAAACACACACACACACACACATACACACACACACACACACACACACACACACACACACACACACACACACACACACACACACACACACACACACACACACACACACACACACACACACAAATACACACATACACACATACACACGACACGAACAACAACTAGTTTGGAAAATGGGTGTGGAACGAGGGATGGCAGCTTCTCATTATTAGAGTTTGTAAGGATTTGGTTTTGTAGTAGTGCTTGCAAACGGTCGCACAGTGCATAAATTGGAAGCCATTTGTATGTATACACTCACATGCAAATTGCTTCCCATTCATACACTCTACTTCATGCAACACTCTTTATCCCATGCTGGGTTCCAGCTCCCATTCTCTGAAAATGTGTAAACCGCATCACTCGCACACACACACACACACACACACACACACACACACACACACACACCCCACACACACACACAAAACACACACACACAACACACACACACACACATACACACACACATACACACACACATACACCACACACATACACACACAATACACACAACATACACACACACATACACACACCCCACATACACACACACCCCATACACACACACACCCCACAAAATATATATATATATAAATAATATATATTATATATAATTATATATATAATATATATATATATAAGACAAAGCAACCACTATAAAAAATTAGTACTCTTCCAAAGGCTTTCGGGTTTTCTCACATTAACAGGGACCTGTGACAGTGTGAGAAATCATGAGAGCGCTTTGATGTTCACTATTTTCTCATAGTGGTCGTCCTGCATATTGTGATATGACCTGTTTACTGTGATCATAATGTATATAAGCATACACATCTCAGGCAGAACCTCTCCAGCATATCTAAGGAAGAGGGTTACTAACTGTGCCGATCTCTCTCACCTGTAAACCATATATCTTACTAAGGGGTTTTCCATTTTTTCCTTCGTTGTAAAAACTTTTGCATCCTCTTGGAAAATTTTCCCTCGTTGAAATTATTCATGTTTTTGAGAACTTTTCCAACTTCATGGAATCTTTCATGGTATTAGAAATATTCCTCATCATGCTAGAAGCTTTTTTTTATTTTTATCTCATCCAGAAATGGTTTTCTAGGCCATTAGAAAGTATTTTTTAACCATTTGTAAACATTTCTGTCTTCTTGCATAGCTTGTCTTCAAAGATAAATAACTTAATTCCTCCTGTTGTTCTAGTTTCAATTTCAAAAAGTGTGGTAATCCATACTTAGCTTCAAGATTCGTTAGCATTCTAATTTACTTAGAATGTTGAAGAAAAGACACACGTTGTAGCACAAACTTTCTAATAGGCATCACATGGTAAAATTCTAAAAGAGGGAAATGTAGTCTCTCGTGTCTTGACAAGGCGAGATTACATTGACTCCTCTGCCATAGCTCGGGATATCTTCCAGGCTTCTGACATCGTAGGCCACAAGTCTTTACTCGCCAATCTGCAATCTTTGGGGTTTCCACCTTATCTCTGAGAAGCAATTTCGAGTCTTCTCTCTGATATATCCATTACCGTTGTTGTACGATTCTGTTCAACGAGGGGAGGGAGAAAGTGTCTCCATGGTAATGACAGGCTCTTGACTCAAACAATTTTAGCTACGCCCTTCTTTCCTGTATAATACCTAATTACTTCCCGTTCTCCAGGCATTGTTTGACTCCTACATATATATATACATAAAAATTATAATATATATATATAAAATTGTATTTTATATATATATATATATATAATATATATATATATATATATATATATATATATATATATATATATTATATATATATAATATATATATATATTATATATATAATATGGGGTCCACCTCTGGTGTAAATTGTGGGATCCATAGCCTCGGAGAATGTATAAAAAGGCTTCAAGGAAGAATATTTGGATTTCTTCCTAAAGCCGTTTGAATATTCCACTTCCCCTACCACCCCATCTTTTAAACTATTTTTTTTTTACCCAATAGGAATATTTATTACATAATATGGTACAGAAGATTTAAGAGATTTCATTGTTAATATAAAGTGGCATATACGGTACAGTTGTTTTCGTGTGTATCACCGATTATAAAGGGGAAAATCTCATCCAGCTCCTCAGAGCTGGGGCGTTGGGCCCAAAATGCAGCATGCATTACCCCTTTGAACAGCCGCACTGAGCCGTGGACAGAAAAATAGCTGCCCTGGGATCCCTAGTTACCCGATGAGTCTTTTTCCCAGCTCCTTAAAGGAAATTAGATGCACTCTTTCCCCATGAGCCAAGGGTCTCTGGAGCCTATGGGAACAATCATATAATGATGGGCAAGTTCTCCTTTTTTCTAGACTTTTTGGGGCTCCCTGAAGCTGGCAGCTGCCCCTCCTTCCTCCCTGGTGTATTGGAGATAGGTATCAGCCAAGGTAGATGCACATGTATATATATATATATATATAATATTTTAATATATATATATATATATATATAAAATATAATATATATATATATATATATATATATATATTAATCACACTGGCCGATTCCACCAAGGGGAGGGGTGGCCCGAGAAAGAAAAACTTTCAACATCATTCACTCCATCACTGTCTTGCCAGAAGGATGCTTTTCAAATACAGTTTTTAAAACTGCAACATTTAACACCCCTCCTTCAGAGTGCAGGCACTGTACTTCCCTTCTCTAGGACTCAAGTCCGGCCTGCCGGTTTCCCTGAACCCCTTCATAAATGTTACCTGGCTCCCCCATCCAACAGCACGTCAAGTATTAAAAACCATTTGTCTCCATTCACTCCTATCAAACACACTCAAACCATGCCTGCTGGAAGTCCAAGCCCCTCGCACACAAAACCTCCTTTACCCCCCCCCTCCAACCTTTCCTAGGCCGACCCCTACCCGCCTTCCTTCCACTACGACTGATACACTCTTGAAATCATTCTGTTTCGCTAAAATTCTCTCTACATGTCCGAACCACCTCAACAACCTTCCTCAGCCCTCTGGACAACAGTTTTTGGTAATCCCGCACCTCCTTCTAACTTCCAAACTACAGATTCTCTGCATTATATTCACACACACATTGCCCTCAACATGACATCTCCACTGCCTTTCCAGCTTCTTCTCGCTGCAACATCATCACTCATGCTTCACACACCATATAAGAGCGTTGGTAAAACTATACTCTCATACATTCCCCTCTTTGCCTCCAAGGACAAAGTTCTTTGTCTCCACAGACTCCTAATTTCACCACTCACCCTTTTCTTTCATCAATTCTATGATTCACCTCATCTTTCATTGACCCATTTGCTGACACGTCCACTCCCAAATAACTGAATACATTCACCTCCTCCATACTCTCTCCCCCCAATCTGATATCCAATCTTTCATCACCCAATCTTTTTGTTATCCTCATAACCTTACTCTTTCCTGTATTCACTTTTTTAAATTTTTTCTTTGCACACCCTACCAAATTCATCCACCAATCTCTGCAACTTCTTTTTCAGAATCTCCCAAGAGCACAGTGTCATCAGCAAAGAGCAATATATATATATATATTATATATATATAATATAATTATATATATAATTATATATTATAATATATATATGTCGTGCCGAATAGGTAAAACTTGCTGTTTTGTCTTAAATAGCAGCGCTCTTATTGCCGAATAAGGCAAGCGAGAATTTATATATGCAATAATTTCGGAAAAATCATTCTGAACCTAACGAAAAAAATACATTTCATTGTGTTTGTTTATTATTAAATTATTGTAAACTTATCTAAAATATATTTAGATGGATTAGGCTCAATTAAACTGCGCTCTGTTATAATAAGGTTAGGTAAGTAAGATTCTTTTGGTTCAAAATTAATAATTTCTACATTAACATAAATGAAAAAAAAAAAAAAAATTTAAACGTATAAGAGAAAATTTTAGAAAAGACTTAATTTTAAATGAGTTCTTGCTAATTGGCCAATTTTTACCTATTCGGCACGACGTAATATGTGTGTATATGTATTTAAATGCTCTGTAAATGTATGTATGTATGTATATATTATATATCATACACTCGTTCAAACATACATATGTACATACATATGCCCCCTACACATACACACAGTTTAGTATCAGGTGGCAACAGCGGGTGCAGTGAGAGTGAGGCTGGACACTACCAACCCAACAGTCGATTAGAGTTAAAATAATGTTATAGTGGCACAAGCAACGCCCACGAGGGGTATAACCATCACAGGCAGCAACGACCATGAGATATACCGCAGTGCCGTGTAGGCTCGGGGCTATGCTAACTGCTGGGTACCTGCATAAATATACACAGTGTGCTATGCTAACTGCATATATGCACAGGGGCTCTGTTAAATGAGGGATATCCTTATATATACAGGGGGGGGGGGCTTATGTTGACTACGGATATTTACATATTTCTAAAGGTCCTTGTTAACTGCTAAGTATCTTCATATACACATAGAGACAATGTTAGATGCTAGATACCTGCATATATATATGCACTGGGGATGTATTAAACCTATGATAATATGGTATATTTCTCTTGGGATTAAGGTAATATTGTAAATTTCCTTCTAATCTATGGCAATATGTAATACTTTTACGAGGCTAGGGTAATATGCTAAGTTTCTCCTGAACCTTCAATACGATAATATTATTACCCTCTAACTATGGTAATTAGATATATTCCCACTGAGACTATGGTAATGTGGTATATTTTCATCGTATCTACATCTGGTTCTTCTTGTATGTCATGACTCTGTTTAGCCTATATACAGTCTTGGGATACATTCACCTTAGTCTCACTGGGCCATTTAAATACCTTTGGGTAATGTATCTCTTTGTACATAGCGCTGCGCATACGTATGTTGACCGTGTTGAGTAGACTCAAGTGTTATCCTTAATTACTCTGCTAGTATAACTATGGGCTTGTTTGCTATATGTTCTTTACGGGCGTTGCGTATTTGTGCGTATTCTTGAATACTGATTACCTTCCACTGGTTACAACAGTATGGGTAACGTCTGCATCTTTCCTTATTATTTATTACTTTCTTCTTGACGTTCTCAGGTATTTGTAGTACAAAGCATCTCTTATGATTTTATTTCCAGCTATTTGTAACTATTTTTTTTTTCTAAAAAATATTTTCCCGTGTTTTCTCTACTATTTTCTTGTGGTTTACAATGACAGCGTCTTATTCACACGTTGATGGCTAGATCAAGAGCCCTCTCACCAGCGTCAAGGGGCTGACTTATAGAAGCTGGTGAGTTTTGCTCCCCGTTTTAAAAATAGAGTATCACTCCCTGGCAGTATATACTAATATACTGATACCATTACAGTTATTCTGAATCTCCATTGCTGATGGTGCTAAGAAATATATCATACCTAATTTCTTATATCTTGTATGATCTTGTATGCGGTTATCCCATCTTCTTTCTTCCTGTGTTACAACGAAGGTATTTCCAGTGTCTTCATTATTAATATATCAGTTTTTTTTCAGTGTGTGTATTTAGTTATACCAGCTGGGTTGAGCTCAATCTTCTGGCTCCGCCTTTAAATATTTAAACGACGAAGTTGATTCCTATCCTCCTAGGCTTTAACATATCAACTTTTAAGTCCAATCATTGAATTTACTTCTATTTCCATTGCCATCTTATTCCTTACTCCTCTAGCTTCAGGAACTGAACTTACTGCATTAAACTTTGATTCTGGATCAAACTTCAGTACCTCCTGTTTCCTAGGCACTATATGGCACCCTATGGATTTACTGCCTCCCCATGAATGTAATAATCAACATAGAATCAGTTTATTCAATGTAACAATGATTAATAGCGTCTCTATAGCTCATCTGGGTCTTCAGCTTCTATGCTCACTTTTAAGTCCCACGCATTTCGAACAGTTGGGCCTTGCCTTCCCACTCATTATTTTATAGGTCGTGGTCATGTCTCGTCTGGACCATCGTTCTTCTAGCTGAGTAAGATTCAGCTTCTGTAGCCTACCTTTGTGGCTCATGTCTCTTAGTTATGGAGCTTTGTTGTATAAATAACTAATTACGCGCGCGCGCGTGTGTGTGTGCGTGTGTGTGTGTGTGTGTGTGTGTGTGTGTGTGTGTGGTGTGTGTGTGTGTGTGTGTGTGT
>NC_069427.1:23242612-23252612 GCF_026875155.1 Cherax quadricarinatus | reverse complement strand
AGAAAAACAGAGAGAGAGAGAGAGGGAGGGAGGGAGAGGTAGGGAGAGGAAAGAAGAGGGAGGTGGTAAGGGTCTTAGCAAGATTCCATTACGGTTCATTTTGAATTCAACATAGTGAGTGTTTTCTCCCGTTTTCTCTGTCAATGAAAGCGGTGGCCTGTTTAATTTTATCAAAGCCTTTGCGTTCACGGCATC
This sequence comes from Cherax quadricarinatus, assembly GCF_026875155.1. Classification (NCBI taxonomy): domain Eukaryota; kingdom Metazoa; phylum Arthropoda; class Malacostraca; order Decapoda; family Parastacidae; genus Cherax; species Cherax quadricarinatus. Next base: position 23,252,417 of record NC_069427.1, on the reverse strand, counting down.
GATTAAATTCAGTCCCTCTTTAAACCCACCCCGCCTCCACGCTGTCATAATAGCTTCGCTTTCGGGAGGAAAGGAGGAGGAGGAGGAGGACCAGGAGGAGGAGGAAGAGGAGGAGGAGGAGGAGGAGGAGATGGAGGATGGGGATGAGGAGGCCAGATGTTGGAGGCAATAGCAGTTACGGAGACTGTGGAGGTCGGATGTGGTAGTAATAAGAGAGGTTTAGGTGTATATTTGTGGAGGCACGGAGGCGGGGAGCTCCCTTGTTAAGCAAGTGTTATACTACAGTTGTTAAGACGCGACTTACTCCATACTTGTGTGTGTGTGTTTGTGTGTGTGTGTGTGTGTGTGTGTGTGTTGTGGTGTGTGTGTGTGTGTGTGTGTGTGTGTACTAACCTAATTGTGGCTGCAGGGTTCGAGACTCAGCTCCTGGCCCCGAGTATAACACGTAGTGTGTGTCTGTGTGTGTGTGTGTGTGTGTGTGTGTGTGTGTGTGTGTGTGTGTGTGTGACCTAATTGTGGTTGCAGGGTTCGAGACTCAGGTCCTGGCCCCGAGTATAACACGTAGTGTGTGTGTGTGTGTGTGTGTGTGTGTGTGTGTTTGCGCGCTCTTCATCGAACCTCTTCATAAAGCTATGTATGGATCCTGCCTCCATTATATCACTCTCCAGATTGTTTCACTTACTGACAACTCTGACTGAAGGAATACTTCCTAACATTAATAAATTTATCAACGTGTCGGTTCTCTGAACTATTCATCTGCAACCTACTTCCTAACATCCCTGTGACTCATCTGAGTTTTCTGCTTCTAGTTTTGACCCCTTGTTGCTGTTTCTTTATCAACTTTGTCAATTCCTCTCAGTATTTTTCATGTTGTTATCATGTTCCCACTATCCTTCTTGTCCTCCAGTGTCGTCAGGTTGATTTCCCTTAACCTCTCCTCCGGGACTAGTCTTGTTGCAAGCCTTCGCATTCTCTTTAATGTCTTGACGTGTTTGAACAGGTGTGGGTTCCATACTGGTGCTGCATACTCCAATATGGGCCTGAAGTACACAGTGTACAGCATCTTGAAAGGTTCCTTACTTAGATGTCAAAACGCTATAGTTAAGATGGCCAGGCGTCCATATGATGCAGCAGTTATTTGGTTGATGTGCGCCTCAGAGATGTGCTCGGTATGATGCTCACCCCAAGATCCTTTTCCTTGAGTAAGTTTTTCACTCTGACATCCTAGGCTGTTCTCCGCCTGCGGTCTTCTTTGTACTTCCCCAGCTTCATGACTTTGAACTTCCTGGGGTTAAATTCCAGGAGAAAATTTTTCGGACCAGGCGGCTTGCAGCCTGTTCAGATCTCCTTGCAGGCTTACTTGATCCTCGTCCACTTGTATTCGTCTCATTAGCTTCACATCGCCTGAAAACAGGGAGTATGTATGTGTGTGTGTGTGTGTGTGTGTGTGTGTGTGTGTGTGTGTGTGTGTGTGTGTGTGTGTGTGTGTGTGTGTGTGTGTGTGTGTGTGTAAGAGGAAAAGATGGGGAGGGGAAGAGTGGGAACGAGGAGGTTAATTCACCTGAGAGGGAAGAGTATGCTTGTGTTTCCGCCTACGGCACTTTGATTGGATATGTAAATACGGCGGAATAGGGCTTGGCCCGCTTGTTTCCTTCCCCAGAGAGACTCTTATCTAACGATCCACTAACTTCTGCTTCTCCTTGTTTAGCTGTACACCAGGCATAAGCAAGGTTCTCTCTCTCTCTCTCTCTCTCTCTCTCTCTCTCTCTCTCTCTCTCTCTCTCTCTCTCTCTCTCTCTCTCTCTCTCTCTCTCTCTCTCTCTCTCTCTCTCTATCGTTACACAAGGTTTGACAAGGTTAGGTTAAGGATCCCTAGCTTTATTGACAAGCTATTTACAGGTTAAGGATTCCTAACTTTATTAACAAGCTAAGAGCTGTTACCTACATCAGCTCATTTGAAAGCATTTTTATTGTTATGAAACATACAAGTAGGGAACAGAATAAAGTTGGAGCCATCTGTGGGCCAGCATTTTCATCTAATCAACTGACTTTATCTCACTGACATCATAATGCTGTACGAATGTGTTCCTGACTCGAGTCATCCTGGGGATAAATGATCTCAGAAGAAGTGATGTTCTGGAGAAGGGTTCAGCCAGAGTGAAGTTGCTGCTTTCTGCCCGTCTTGTGCCCGTCTCTCTTTCTCTCTCTCTCTCTCTCTCTCTCTCTCTCTCTCTCTCTCTATCTATCTATCTCTCTCTCCTCCCTCCCTTGTACACCAAGTTGGTTTAAGTATCCCGCCTTATTCCCATTAACCACCGCTAAATCCCAAGGTAAAATACTCTCATTGGTTACTGGAGGTAAGCTGAACTAAAGTAGAGTTTCGTTCACCCTAGCCAAACCTCTTTCCCTCTCCACCTCACATCTCCCACATCTCCATTCTCATTTCCCTATCCACTCCCCTCCTCATCTCTTACTACATCTATCCTCCTCTCTCAACTCCAACTCCATCTGACTTTCTATCTTGCCATATCCACCTCACCTCATTTCTCTATCTCCTTCCCACCCTATCTACCCCACTACTCCCTGTATCTATCCTCCCTTTTCCTTATTTATCCATCAGTGCTCCTTCCCTTTCGTCCTATATCATCCCTCTCCTCCTTACTTATCCCTCTATGTATCCCCTTCTTCCCGTATCTTCCCTCCCTCCTATGTATCGCATCGTCGCCTTACCTCATTAAGTGTCTGCTCCCATGTATCCATAGCAAGATATCCTAATTGAGGAAAAAGAGTTTTTTGGGTCGGCTGTTACATCTACGTGTAAATATCAACATTTTTGAAATAATATTGGCAGTAATTTGGTCGTAATGCAGGTGGGAAATGGAGGAAAGCGGTCATTACAATTCCTCTTTGTAACGTGGCCATTCGAAACCTCGCTCTCCAAATTTGGAAACGACTTGGGTAAATGCAAGTTCACTCTGTTTATTGCGTTGATCGCACCATTATGGACGCTCGCAAAAGTGCAGTATACGGAATCTGACGCATAGGGAGAGGGTCGGGGGGGGATGGGTATGCCATTATACCTGATCATACTCGCCACAATAAATATGATCGACAGGGAGTGAAAGTGGGGGAAGGGGACAGAGAGATGGACCAGAGGCAGGAAAGGTGGCGGGGATGGGCGTCACCCATTCTCATGGTCTCTTGCGAAGAAGATGGGGGGGGGTGACCGGCGTATTTCTCCTCTTCTCGATCTTAGGTTAAGGGTGGAGGGACCTCTTTTTGACACTGGAGGGCGGGGGACCTCTTTTAGTCTCTTTTTGATATCAGGAGGGAGGTGGATGGAACGCTTTTTAGTCTCTGGAGGAATATAGAGGGTTCTTGTCATGGTCTTAGAATACATCAGTGGATTCGGTGTTGTCTGAATTAGAAAACATAATGAAGACAGAAATGTGTGGAGACAAGGAAGGAGTAAGAGTGGAAGAAGATGGAAGTTGTGCCGGGAGGGAGGTAAGGAGGGAGGGGTCACTGGAGCAGAAAAGGAGAGACACGACAAAAAAGGAGAGGGAAAGGAATAGAATAGGTCAGCTGTGGCTGAGGAGGATGAAGGACCAAGTATGGGGCAAAGATGGTGTCACTGATAAGCTCACAGACATGATAGCTTCCTGCCCATAATCACCAGAGATAAACTGATAAAAAGGCAAAACAGAAATGGGAGAAAGGGCAGGGAAGGGGGCGTTAATAATAATATTCCCGTTCCCCGAAGTAATTCCATTTCGTTTATTCCAATCATAAGCCTATAGGCAGCAACTTAATTAGTGAGAAAATGAGCTAGGCGGAGAGAGACAGAGAGAGAGTGAGCCAGAGTCAGAGAGAGAGAGAGAGAGAGAGAGAGAGAGTGAGCCAGAGTCAGAGAGAGAGATTATAATGTTAGTGCCTACAACAAGCCAGGGCGATGGCGATATTATCGGACGGTCGACACCATTTATCCCCTCACGTGCATTTCCACACGAATTAAAAACAGGCTGCACCTCCCATTTTTCAAGATCTCGCGCCAGTAAAAGAGCTCGGGTATTGAATTTCTAAAATGTAATCGAGTCATTAAGTTTTATGCAGGACATAGTGTAAGCTGGGAATGTTGATGACGGTAGTGTTCCGCGAGCACTAAGAGGCGATGTCCAGGGTCCTGTGTAGTGTACTGCTGCTCTCTGCTCATGTGTGTTTGTGTGTGTGTGTGTGTGTGTGTGTGTGTGTGTGTGTGTGTGTGTGTGTGTGTGTGTGTGTGTGTGTTTGTGTGTTTGTAATTATCAGAGCATGCCTGTTTCTTAGCTTACGACTACTGACGTGCAATGTCTCTAACGCAACAGTTGTTTTATGCCCCATTATAGAGCCTGTTTCAGCTATGTCGTTGCTCAGCACATTCTGTTTCACAGCCACTCTTAAGCTGAAGAAGTGTTGTCTGTCATACCTATCTCTAACTAGGGGTGTGTAGTTCTCAGCCATGTTCTCTTAATTTTGCTACATCTCTGAATAATAAACTCTCCTTATCTACCCTCTCTATTCCCCGGATTTATTATTATAATCAAGGGGGAAGCGCTAAACCCGGAGGATTATACAGCGCCTGGGGGGGGGGATGTGGAAGGCATTCAGGCTTAATTCAGGGAACTGGAGCACAGATCCAATTCCCTAAATCAAGAGCCCCTCACCAACATCAAGGAACCTTCCTTGAGGGGTCTATTCCCCGGAGCATTTTGTATATCGTAAGCTTATTCACTCTTGTTCTTCGATGCTCCATACGTTCTAATTCTCATAGTGTTTCCTCAGTGATCATTCCCCTTAACTCAAATACTTGTCCTGACACATTTCTTTATATTTTCTCAAGCTTTACTTAGTGTGGGTCCTACAATGGGTAGCAAGTATGACGCATAAAGTGTTTTGAACGAGACTTGTCAGAAAGGCACTTTTACGTTACAAGCAGAACCTATGAGGCTGATGTTATTATGCTTAGATATTCCTCAGGTGTCAGGTTTGTGGTTGAGGTTATTCCATTGTATTTTTATTTAACTGTTTCTGGGAGTTTTTTTTTCTCACTCCCATTTCTCACCTTTGTTACTTTGCTTTGCCTTGGAGTAAATTCCTGAATCCCTTCATCCGACCATTCCTGAAGTCACCCAGGTATTATCAGACTTCTTTAAACCCCTTCTGTTTGCATTCTCACCATCTTCGCATTATCAACAAATAATATCTCTTAGAAAGGTCATTATTAAATACCTGGAACAATACAGGTCCTTACACTGATCCCTGTGGAACTCCTTCATATTCACCTGATTCTGATGCCTTTGATGTATCAAATTGTAATAAAGTTGGTAGAATTACCGACAATATGTAAAGTAAAAGGACACAAGTGCAACTAATGTGACATTTATTGTGGCAACGTTTCGCTCACCAGGAGCTTGATAAAGCTCCTGGTGAGCGAAACGTTGCCACAATAAATGTCACATTAGTTGCACTTGTGTCCTTTTACTTTACATGTATCAAATTCCATTAAGAATTCCATCTCCTCCTCACCAGTTTTTTCAAGGAATAATTGTTTTATTTGCTTCAATTAAACTTCATCTCGTACTTTTTGATGAAAATAAATCATTATTTAATAATTACGTTTCCTGTACGTGAGTCTCGCCAATTCCCCAATTTCCTCTTTCTTATTTAGTTTTACTTTCAAGAAACAGCAGAGTCTAGGCACGGCGATCGTTTGTGCCAATGGACATTCCGTAATCAATATTACTTACGTTTGTCTCACTGTAGGAGAAAATAAAACCCATTTTCGCTGGTTCATCGCTCCTTCTTTCTCTCGTTGATTCTTTAACATGCTGCTTTATAAAGCTTTGGGCCTCTACCTCGGTCCCAGTATTCTCTTTCTATAGCTCCATAGTAGATATAGAAATATTACTAAATTATCCCATGCTCTCATTGTTGCCTCTACAATTTTTGTCAATATTTATCACTGCTGCATTGATTTTTGTTATAATTCTCTCTGGATCTACTGTTATTTGTTGGTGATGTGTGTGTGTTTGTGGTGTGTGTGTGTGTGTTGTGTGTGTGTGTGTGTGTGTGTGTGTGTGTGTGTGTGTGTGTGTGTGTGTGTGTGTGTGTTTCGTAAAACAAGAAGCTATTGGATTTGAGCTTGTGAGCTGCACGATCCACCAACAGGAGATAGTGACTGTTTCCTGAATTGTAGATGAACTTTTAAATGGCCAATGTTTACCTTTATTGCGCACCCTAACCATTTGTAGCTCCCTCCTACCTTAGGGTCAAATGAATAGCTGGGGAGGAGGGAAGGGAAGAATCCTCATTGTGGGAATGTTGATCTTGTAGTTACTTCCCTTCCCTGGTGTGCAAGAACCCGGGAAGATTATTCTGTTTAGTATTGAGCGTGAGTCTGTTTGTTTTCCATGGAACCTATGGAGATGAAAAAAAAAATCTAAAACCCTTTCTCATTTAAAACTCAAAGGTTGACAGCTTTCTCTAAATGGCATTTTCGTTATTTAGAGTTACAGTTAATTTAGGTTGGGCTGGGTTTGGTTAAATGACATGAACATGTAAACACATATATTTAACCACAACAAAATTAGGAAAACACACGACTGGTAAAAGTGAACGAGGAAAGTAAGAGGCGATAAAAGATTTATCTCTCTTAGAGCAAGAAAGCGTTAGAAAATCTATTCACAAATAACCCGCACATAAGAGAGGAGGAGGAGGAGGAGGAGGAGGAGGAGGGGCGTACGACGACGTTTCGGTCCGACTTGGACCATTTAGAAAGTCTTGGTACTGTGCCTTTCTGTGTTTTCTTTTAGAAAATCTATTTTCAAGGATGTTCATTTAGCAGTTCATCCATCCTTTGTGGCTAGAAGTGGAGAAACAGGTCTTTGAGGATGCTGGAAATGGGGTTCCTTCCTCTTATGGGGGCCTTTCACTCATTGACTCTGTCTCTTCCCCATTCCCCCGTCAGTCCCTTCCCCCCACTACTTTTATCTTACTTCCCCCTCCCTCTCTATTTTTTATAGCCTTTGACCCTACTTGTATCTGAGGTAAAGTTTGGTTTCCTTTTGTGTTGAGAAGAGGTGATAATTTTTTCTAGTTTTTATAAGACCTCAGATGAGAGGAGAGAGAGCGAGAGAGAGAGAGAGAGAGAGAGAGAGAGAGAGAGAGAGTGAGAGAGAGAGAGAGAGAGAGAGAGAGAGAGAGAGAGGAGAGAGAGAGAGAGAGAGAGAGAGAGAGAGAGAGAGAGTAAGAGAGAGGGAGAGGAAGAGGGAGAGTGAGACGTGACGATACCAGGCCCCAACATGTCAGATAGAGACGTCAAGCAACGCAAGAAGTGGCTTCAAAAAAAAAAAAAAAAAAATCCAAGAATAAACACCACTATCTTTTTATTCCCTCCTTTAGTATCGTAAATATTTTATTGTGTTACCTAGCCCCTCCTGACGGCGTCTCATTCACACTCATATCTGTGTGTCATAACTCTCTCTTTCTCCATGTGTTTTGTACATTCAATATTAGTATTTTCTTTGTTGACTCTCTCTCTCTCTCTCTCTCTCTCTCTCTCTCTCTCTCTCTCTCTCTCTCTCTCTCTCTCTCTCTCTCTCTCTCTCTCTCTCTCTTCCACCTCTTTATTTACACAATTCCTCCTCCTCCTCCTTGCCTTCTAATACCTCTCATTTCTATGCTAACACCTCCCTGTCCGTATCTTCTACCACCTTTAATTTACCTCGTTTCTTTTACCTTAAGTGTTGCTCTCTCCTTCGCTCCCTTTATTGTCTTCGATATCTTTCCCCTTTCCACTTTCGAATTGTATTTTTTTATATCTTTTCCCCTTCCTACCGCTTGCCTCTCCCACCTCTCTCTTTTCTCTTTTATTGTATTCTGCGTTCTTTCTCTTCTTTTCACTTCTCTATTACTTTCTTTTTTCTTCTTTCTCGTCCTCTTCTTCTCCCACTGGCCACTCTCTCTTCCTCTCTCGTCTCCCTGTTTTGCACACACATGCTGATTAATGAGCTTTCGCTCTTAATTTCTTTAATTCTTTTCTTATTCTCTTCTTTTCTTTTCCCTTTAGCTCTCTTTTCTTATTGTCCTCCTCTGCTCCACCTTTACTTGGTCCCTTCTGTCTATGTCTCTCCTTTATTCCCTTTCATACGTAACACATTAACTAATTATCGTTGTATATATTTTTTTTATAATTCCATAATTTCATTTTTATTGTTTTATTTTTTATTTCTTTTCCACCATTTCCTCTATTGTATTTTTCTTCCCATTCCTCTTCCCTTTATTCATGTTTCTTTTTTTCCCTTTTTCTGTCTCCAGACGGTATCAGTATTAATTTTTTATAATTATTTCGTCTAATTTATTATTCTGTCATCGCTCTCACTCGTCACTACCTATTTATGCTCTCCCTCTTCCTCTTACTCTCCCTCTTCGTTTTACTCTCCCTCTTCGTCTCACTCTCCCTCTTCCTCTCACTCTCCCTCTTCCTCTCACTCTCTCAAATTCTTCCTCCTCTTCCACCGTCTCCTTTTCTTTCCCACATATTTTATTTCTTCCTTCTCAATTCTGTCCTTCTATCATCTTTTCTACCTTCCTTCCCTTCCCCCTCTCCATTCCTCGCTTTCTTCCCTCTTCAATGCTCCCTTCCTTTTCTCTCTCCGCTTCTCCCTCCTCTCTTATCCCTGCTTTTTTTCCCGACTCTTCACCCTCTCCTTCCCACTCTTCCTATCTCTCTTTCGAAACTCCCTCCCCCCCTCCCTCCCCCCTCCCTCCCTCCCCTCCCCTCCCCCTCCCAACAACACCGCCCAGCTTCACACAATATCAATGTTCAATTTTATATATTTAATGAACAGTTCGCTCAGTGATGTGCAAAGTTAAACCAATCCCAATGTCAATATTTCATATCTTTATGGTAATTAGTATGTATGCCCTGTCAGCTGACTAATTTAATATATTGCTACTCAAACTGTCAGTGGCATCGCGCATGGGCGTTCCATAAGCAATTCTCGCCTCGTTTTGCTGGGAAAATGAGTCAGATATTGTGTTATGTTGGAGGTAGCTGGTTGGGTGGGGGGATGTGTGTATGTGTGTGTGTGTGTATGTGTGTGTGTGTGTGTGTGTGTGTGTGTGTTAGAGTGTTTGTGTGAGTGCGTGAGTGGGTATGAGAGCATTTGGGTGAGTGTATGTTTGTGTGCATGTGAATCAGTGATCTTCCCAACCAGACAAGAGGCTCACATATGTGCGCGCGCGAGCATGCACACACACATACACACACACACGCAGGAGCTATGACTCAACCCCTCCAACCAAAAATAGGTGAGTAACACACACACACACACACACACACACACACACACACACACACACACACACACACACACACACACACACACACACACACACACACACACACACACAGCCACACATACTTACATCCCCGCGTTGCATTTGTAAATTCATTCAAAGTGCTCGAATACTCTTGCACGTGCTGTTTACAAATCTGCAGTATTTCCCCCTAAAGTTACACCTACGACGCTTATGCAATTCTCGACTGGTGATTCTACCGTGCTTTACTGGCCTAGTATTAGCGTGTTCCGTTAATACTGTATTTTCGCCTCTATTGTATGTTCCCCACGTCCAAACCCCTCGTTGGAAAAATACAGGGTACATGTTGTATGGGGTTTATTTCAGTGCTCATACAGGTATCTATATTTTATGGGGTTCATTTCAGATAGTTCACATATTAGGTGCATAGATTGCATTCGCAATA
>NC_069427.1:23222612-23240112 GCF_026875155.1 Cherax quadricarinatus | reverse complement strand
CTAATTCATTTACCTAACAATGCCCATTCTTCCAGTGGAGAAGTTCATTGAAATCACACACACACACACACACACACACACACACACACACACACACACAAAGGTTTGCAACAAGACTAGTCCCAGAGCTAAGAGGTATGTCCTACGAGGAGAGGTTAAGGGAAATCAACCTGTCGACACTGGAGGACAGGAGAGATAGGGGGGACATGATAACGACATACAAAATACTGAGAGGAATTGACAAGGTGGACAAAGACAGGATGTTCCAGACACTGGACACAGTAACAAGGGGACACAGTTGGAAGCTGAAGACACAGATGAATCACAGGGATGTTAGGAAGTATTTCTTCAACCACAGAGTAGTCAGTAAGTGGAATAGTTTGGGAAGCGATGTAGTGGAGGCAGGATCCATACATAGCTTTAAGCAGAGGTATGATAAAGCTCACGGCTCAGGGAGAGTGACCTAGTAGCGATCAGTGAAGAGGCGGGGCCAGGAGCTCGGACTCGACCCCCGCAACCTCAACTAGGTGAGTACAACTAGGTGAGTACACACACACACACACACACACACACACACACACACACACTCATATCTGTGTGTCACTATAGTTGTGGTTGCAGGGGTCGAGTCATAGCTCCTGGTCCCGCTTCTTCACTGGTCGCTACTGGGTCACTTCCTGAACCATGAGCATTATCATACCTCTGCTTAAAGCTGTGTATGGATCCTGCCTTCACTACATCGCTTCCCAAACTACTCTGTGACTGAAGAAATACTTCCTAACATCCCTGTGATTCATCTGTGTCTTCAGCTTCTAACTGTGTCCCCTTGTTGTTGTGTCCCATCTCTGGAACATCCTGTCTTTGTCCACCTTGTCAATTCCTCTCAGTATTTTACATGTCGTTATCATGTCCTCCCTATCTCTCCTGTCTTCCAGTGTCGTCAGGTCGATTTCCCTTAGTCTCTCCTCGTAGGACATACCTCTTAGCTCTGGGACTAGTGTTGTTGCAAACCTTTGCACTTTCTCTAGTTTCATTACGTGCTTGGCTAGGTGTGGGTTCCAGACTGGTGCCGCATACTCCAATATGGTCCTAACGTACACGGTGTACAGGGTCCTGAACGATTCCTTATTAAGATGTCGGAATGCTGTTCTGAGGTTTGCTAGGCGCCCATATGCTGCTGCAGTTATTTGGTTGATGTGCGCTTCAGGAGATGTGCCTGGTGTTATACTCACCCCAAGATCTTTTTCTTTGAGTGTGTAGTCTGTGTGTTTGTAGTGTGTGTGTGTGTGTGTGTGTGTGTGTGTGTGATGAGAGTGAGAGAGGCAGAGGGAGAGAGAGAGAGGAGAGAGAGAGAGAGAGAGAGAGAGAGAGAGAGGAGAGAGAGAGGAGAGAGAGAGAGAGGAGAGAGAGAGAGAGAGAGATGAGAGGAGAGGAGAGAGACTTAAAACAATAAAAAAAAAAAAAACACTTCTGGAGACATGATCTTCCTGGGTAACAAGGCGGAAGATGGCGTTTCAGGTCAGCCAGCAAATGTCAAAACGGGAGGAGGGGGAGAGTGGGAGGAGAAAGGGAAGGGAAGGGGAAGGGAGCAACAGTATATATATAAATATGAGGATCTCCTGCCGTTTTCCCGTTAGCGCCGTTTGGAGTGGTTTGCAGGCAGCCAACGGCTTCGAGGATGGCCGGGTCCCGGTCCCTAAGGCTCCCAAATGAGAGTTTGCTTAAGTGGAAGTTGTCAAATTTAACTTACACGAACGAGAGGCAGAGCCATAATTGTCGGGTTAACTGTGGCCATTGGCGCGCCTATGGTATTCATAATAGTTTGTTAGGAAGTTCTGGGGAGGTGGAGAGAAAGGGGGGGGGAGAGAGTGGGGAAGGGAGTGGGAAGAAGAGAGGGAGATGAGAGGGGAACTGGAGGATGAGAGGGAAGGGGAGTGAGCCAATGCCACTTCCCCAGAAGTTACCATGTCATTCTGACAAGGGGACACAGATGCTATTGTTTGTATTGTCTGGGGGAGAAATATTTTTTCTTTATTTAGCAAAACTGGAAACATCAGCAGTGTGTTGCTGTCCTATTCTATATGATAGTTACTGATGGAGTTGATGCTTGCAGTTGGAGTGTGATTAAGGTAACATTTATGAATGGATTAAGGGGAAACAATTTAGACAGACTCAAATCCAGCTAACTGGGAGGATGTACCGAACACAGAAGTGGAAAATACATTTGTGGAAATACAGAGGTGGGAAGTACAGTGCCTACGCTCTTTAGGAAGGGTAGAGATGATGCACTTCGGAAGGTTATCTGAGCTGTGATATCGGCACGCTTCTTGGAGGACAGTCACTGAATTACTGATGATGAAAGTATTTCATCTCTTCCAGGTCACCCTACCTTGGCGGGAGATGGCTATGTTTAGAAAAAAAAAGATATCACTGTGGAAACAAAAGCTAATTCTGTTTTCGTGTCATATCACATCACGCAGTATGGGTCTTATAAAAGTTGAAACCTCTCACCCTGAGCTGGGAGATCAGGAGGGCAGTCACAGAGCAGTCAAGTATTCCTTCAAGAGTTCAGCTACGGGAGTGTCAAGGGTTATGTTCCCCAGAGTAGCTGGAGTTACTATCACATGGGAATTAGCGTCTCTCAGGGTAGGAGCAAGGTGGAGAGCGTGGTGGTGGTGGTGGTGGTAATATCTTGAAGGGGTGGGAGCAAAATGGTGAAAAAGAATGTGAGGTAAAAGATTAGGAAAGAATAGTAGGTTAGGGAACAACGTAGATGTTTCAAGAAACTGAAGCTGTAGTAATAGCAGTGCTTTTGTTTAATTAATGTATAGTTCAACACAGAATAAGAGATATAACATCTCTTATTTATTTAATAATGCAAGTAAAAATAATAAAATAATTATAATAATATAATAATAATAATAATAATAATAATAATAATAATAATAATAATAATAATAATATTATATTATTATTATTATTATTATTATTATTATTATTATTATTATTATTATTATTATTATTATTATTTATTATTATTATTATTATTATGATGATGATGATGATGAAGATGATGCAGTGAGTGAAGTTCAGGTTAGGGTACGAAGAAGAGAAAAGGATTATTTTCCAGCCAAATTAGGCCATAGTCAGAGACGTGTGATGTCACTATAGTTGCTAAGTATATTAATAAATGGAGCTGGAAAAGAGATGAATGCTCGTGTGGTGGGAAAAGGTGCGGGAGTGATAGATAACGAATGTTAGTGAATGTTGTAAAAGTTGCTCTTTGCCGATAACACAGTTCTTTTGTAAATATCCGAAGAGAAGGGTTGTCATAGGAATTTGAAAGGGTGTACAAAAGAAGGGAATTTAAGGTAAACAGAAAAGAACGAAGGGTTTAGAGTACCAATATAGAGGCAATGAAACATTAGAAATCATATTGAAAATATGGAATATGGAGGAAGCGAGTGTATTTACATATATAGAAGTAGAGGTGTTGACAAATGAGTCTTTATAGACTTAATTGTGACCTGTAGAATAGACGAGGGAAAAAGGTAGGTGGAGTGTTGAGGCATCTGTGAAAAGAAAAAAAAATGATCTATAAAAGGAAAAGAGGGAAATGGACCGGAGAAAAGTGATAGCAACATTTTCATATGAGTTTGAGGCATGGGCTTTCAACGTTTGAGCAAGGAGATAGCTAAAGCAGTGGAGATGCCATGTTTGACAGCAATATGTGGCGTGAATATCATGCAGAGAATTTGGAGCTCAGACATTAAAAGACGGAGTGTGATTAAGAAGGTTACAATTTAAGATAATGTAGGAGGAAGTGTTTTTGAGGCACTTTGATAATGTAGAGAGGATGAAGCAGAATAGGATGACCAAGAGCGTGTAGAAATCCAGAATGGAAGGGAGGAGAGGTTGGATTTATCCCAGGAAGGGTTGGAAGGAGGGTGAGAAGTTTTAAACTGTTACTGTCTTTAGCACCTAGCAGGCGTGTATGAACCTGCTGGATCGGAGTGAATGTAAACATTTTTTTTTAATGCGTAACGTGAGGAGCGGGAAGTGGGAGGTGAGTGGGAGGGAAGTGAGAGGGGAGTGGGAGGTGAGTGGGAGAAGAATGGGATGGGAGTGGGAGGGAATGGGATGGGAGTGGGAGGGGAGTGGGAGGGGAGTGGGACGGGGGTGGGACGGGGGTGGGACGGGAGTGGGACGGGAGTGGGACGGGAGTGGGACGGGAGTAGAAGAGGGGTGGGAGGGAAATGGGATGGGATTGGGAGGGGAGTGGGAGGGGAATGGGAGGGGAGTGGGAGGGCCAGAGGAATCACTTGTTTATCTTGTCGTCGTTAATTTTTATCTCGGAATGTAATTTAATTTCTGTAAGTAGCTCCGCTGTTGTTACTGTTTTTGCTGCTGCTGCTGCTGCTGCTGCTGCTGTTAATGCTCCTACTACTGCTGGTGTTCCTGTTGCTGTTACTTACGCTGCTGCTACTATTGCTGTTTCTGCTACTGCTGCTAATGCTTCAGATGCTGTTGCTGTTCTTGCTCCTAGTACTGCAGGTGTCGCGTCTGCCGCTCTCACTGTTGCTGTTTTTGATGCTGCTGCTGCTGTTCCTGCTGTTCCTGTTATTAATGCTGTTGTTTCTGTGTTGTTGTGGCTCCTACTGCTACTGCTGCTGATACTGCTGCTGCTGCTGCTGTTGCTGCTGCTGCTGCTGCTGCTGTTGCTGCTACTGCTGTTGCTGACACTGCTGCTGCTGTTGCTGCTGCTGCTGTTGCTGATACTGCTGCTGCTGCTGCTGCTGCTGCTGCTGCTGCTGCTGCTGCTGCTGCTGCTGCTGCTGCTGCTGCTGCTGCTGCTGCTGCACCGAGCTTGTGGGATTCAATAATTATCCAATTACCTACACTGTTTTTTTTCCTATTTCATCGTTTACTTTTTATTCTTGTTTGAGTCGCCATCAAAGTTGGCTGAACTCAGCGCACAAATCTAGGAAACTGACACAAGCGCGCACCACCGGGATATACAAATCCACAAGACCGGTTCTGAAGGCCAGTCTCCAGCTACCAAGAATTAATACTGGTAAAACTGCAGGCAACAATTCCCCCAGGGATAATTATTAGCCTATAATTAGACCATGAATTGATTGCGGGCAGTGGAGGTGGTGGTGGTGGTGGTGGTGGTGGTGGTGGTGGTGGTGGTGGTGGTGGTGGTGATGGTGGTAGTCGTGGTGTAAGTGATGGCGGCGGCGGTTGTGGTTATTGATGTAATATTGATGCTAGTTAGGGGCGGGTTTATGTACATGTCAGTCTCATCTTAGAATACGCAGCACCACTGTGCAACCTCCACCTCATCCAGCACGTTGGGAATCTCATTCAAACGCAAAAAAAATATTTGAAATCAGATTAGCCCCAGTAACTGAGGGGATTTGCTCTATAAAGACAAAAAGAACTGAATCTAACAACTCTAAAGCAGAGAAAGACTAAGAGAGATAGGATTAGGGAATACAAGATACTCAGAATAATTCACAAATAACCCGGGCACTTTGGAGAGGAAACCCTAGAAAACATTTCGGTCGATCCTGGACCACAGTCATATCACAATGTTTTTAATATGGCAAGTACCCAAGAAGGACCAAAACGTCCTTTGAACTTTCCAAGGTGGTTATATATGCATTATTCCTGTCTGTGAATTGTGACCTTCTCTTCTACTGAGAAGAATCGAAGGGGCTGATAAGAATAGACTGTCTGAAATGAAAGGAGCAGCGACGTGTAAAAGATGAAAGCTTAACAAGAAAAGACATAGGAGTCAACAGAACGTTAAACTCTTCCACTTACGTAAGTTTATTCAGGTATACACAAATACAGATATATAGATTATCATACATAGCAGCATATGTGTAGAGAACCTGGGATAACCCAAAAAAGTCAGCCAAAGTGAGTTATTTCAATTGGGGTCAGTTTTATGTTAATATAAAAGTGAAATGACTCACGAAATCGTAATAACACGATTACAAACCATACCACGGGTGGGATTTGAACTCGCGGTCAGAGTCAGACGGTCTGGAGTTTTGAGATTATCTGACCGCGGGTTCAACCCCCCCCCCCCGTGGTATTATTTTTTTTTTAAAGTGAAGTGAATTAAAGGATGGCAAACAGTTGGTGTAGCAAGACCCGCGTAACTACAACACTAATAT
Organism: Cherax quadricarinatus; assembly: GCF_026875155.1. NCBI lineage: Eukaryota > Metazoa > Arthropoda > Malacostraca > Decapoda > Parastacidae > Cherax > Cherax quadricarinatus. Next base: position 23,233,924 of record NC_069427.1, on the reverse strand, counting down.
TACACACACACACACACACACACACACACACACACACACACACACACACACACACACACACACACACACACACACACACACACACCTGAACCATACATAGTTTTAAGACGAGGTTTGATAAAGCTCATGGAGCAGGGAGAGAGAGGACCTAGTAGCAATCAGTGAAGAGGCGGCACCAGGAGCTATGAATCGACCCCTGCAACCACAATTAGGTGAGTAAACACACACACACACACACACACACACACACACACACACAGTAGCGACCAGTGAAGGGGCGGGGCCAGGAGCTCGGACTCGACCCCTGCAACCTCAACTAGGTGAGTACACACTTATTGCTGCTAAGACTCGGGGAAATTGAAGTTTAAGGAAATTTATAATTGAAATCTCGAATACTTGTGAAATTCAAGCCACTGCTTAGCGTTTTCAACCCTCACAGAATGCAGACGGTACAAAGAAATTATAAAAATTTAGCTTAAATAAACAGGAGCCTAAGAATTATAGATAAGTAAGGTATATATATAATTTTGTAATTAATTATAAAAAAATATTTTTTTCCTTCTGGTAAGCTAACGTAAATAAATTTTATAAATATATAACCAAACTAAAAACAATAAAATATATAACGGCAATAAAATCTGTTCTTTATTTGATGATCGGTGCAAAATCACTTTTTCAATAGTTCAATTTTCTCCATTTCTACTCTAAACTGACCTCGTTCACCCTCTTAACTAATCGTTACCATATGTGTGCTAGTTGGCTCTAACTTTCCGTTATTGCCTGGCATCCATTGCCGAGTGCATCATGTGTGCGAGGGGACGGATAAACGTTGCCTGAAAGCATTACTGGGATGCAGGAAACGTTACCAGGTGGGCAGAAAACGTTACCACGAGGCTGGAAATGTTGCTAGACAGGCGGAAACTTTATCAGAATAGCTAAAGCCTGTTGGATTTAAACGGTATTTATATGTGAAACGTTATCTGGTAGAAACCTTACTAGGCAACTGGTAATGAGTAACGTTGGTGAGAGAGCAATATTTTTTTGGCCTGGTTGTAATGGCTCTGTGAGGCTGCAGGAGGCTAGCCCCAACAGCCTGGTGGATAAACCAGGCTGCTGTGGTAGGAGAAGCCTTCAAACCGGGCCAGGGAGACACTGATTCTTGAAAGTATCCTTTAGATATCCTTCAGGATCAATTAAATACTGCGCAAAAGTCTACATGAAAACAGAGTCGCCGTCACTGGGACAGATTATATTGAATTTGTCCGTGGTTTGACCCCTGATAAGGGTGGAAACATAGGGCGTATTTCCTTAAAACACATAGCAGCAAGTAGGTACCTGGGTGGTAGCCGACTGGTGTGGGTCGCATCCTGGACACAAAATTAACCTAAGCCGCCCGTAATGTTCTGCATAACCAGGGGCTTTCTTTATAGTATGTCACTGATGTCAGCTATGGTTTTTATAAGTTGAATCATGTACTTATAAAAATTATTATTATTATTATTATTATTGTTATTATTATTATTATTATTATTATTATTATTATTATTATTATTATTATTATTATTATTATTATTCCCAGGCCTCTAGCAGCATATTCCTGAGCCTGAGTTAGTGCACTGATGTCAATTATTAAAATAATAATTACCAGTGTTAGGAATATGGTTAGTCCAGAAATATTAAAAAAAAAAAATAGCAGTAAACATGATAAATGAGAAGCACTGAAAATGTGATTGTGATAGTGAGGATACTAGAAAAAATAATTAAAAAAATAGTAATAGAAGCAGCAGCAACAACAGAAGCAGAAACTGAAGAAGCATAAGTGCAAGCAGCAGCAGAAGCAGAAACTGAAGAAGCATAAGTGCAAGCAGCAGCAGAAGCAGAAACTGAAGAAGCATAAGTGCAAGCAGCAGCAGAAGCAGAAACTGAAGAAGCATAAGTGCAAGCAGCAGCAGAAGCAGAAACTGAAGAAGCATAAGTGCAAGCAGCAGTAGAAGCAGAAACTGAAGAAGCATAAGTGCAAGCAGCAGCAGAAGCAGAAATAGTTGTAATATTTATTCTGAACTCTGCTGAGGTACCCATGCGTGTTTCTTCAGGGCATCTTAGTGATAGTCTTCACCATCTCTTTTGATGCCAGTAGCGTGGCTGGAGAGACGGGAGGGTGGGGAGAGAGCCTTCGTGTTTACTATCTTGTCCTCACCTGGAAGTTCTTCCTTTACGTGTTATTCTCATGTATTCCTTCATCTTTTTGATCTTCATCTCATTAACAAATCCTTCTGTTCTTCCCTAATCCTACTAACACTTAATTCCTGTTACGTTCCTTCTCTCTTCTTCATGTTCCCCACCTTCTTCCCCTCTTCCTCTTGTTTCCCCCTCTTTCCCCTCTTCCTTTTCCCTCACTGCCACTCCTGTGGTAGCAGCACTCATGATGCCTCACTTAAGGGTGATGTTACCATCCGCACCAAATGGGGTAATCGACTCTCGCGTCACCCATTGACCTTGGGAGCAAAATGGGGCTATAATTACCTTGAGGCGGGGGTGAAGAGGGGAGTAGAGGAAAGGGAGTGAGAGGGGAAAGGAACGGCTGAGCAAGGAGTAAGTAAGAAGGAAAGTAAACAAGGGAGGAGAGTAGGTGGTAGATTAAGGATAGTAAAGATAAAAGTAAAATTAATTATTATTATTATTATTATTATTATTATTAATAGCCTTTAAATATAATTTAATATTCTCTCTCTCTCTCTCTCTCTCTCTCTCTCTCTCTCTCTCTCTCTTCTCTCTCTCTCTTCTCTCTCTCTCTCTCTCTCTCTCTCTCTCTCTCTCTCTCTCATCTCTCCTCTCTCTCTCTCTCTCTCTCTCTCTCTCTCTCTCTCTCTCTCTCTCTCTCTCTCTCTCTCTCTCTCTCCTCTCTCTCTCTCTATCTCTATCTCTCTCTCTCTCTCTCTCACACTCTTCCACACTATCTTCCTTCCCATTTCCATGCCCAGATACTCTTCTTTTTTCCCTCATCCAATTCTTTCCCACACCCCAAGTTCTCTCCCACGCCCCTAATTCTCTCCCACACCCCACGTTCTCTTCCACGCCTGCACGTTTAATCCCAGACCCCTTGTTCTCTCCCACACCCCCACGTTCTCTCCACGCCACCACGTTCTCTCCCACGCCACCACGTTCTCTCCCACGCCCCACGTTCTCTTCCACGCTCCCACGTTCTCTCCCACACCCCACATTCTGTCCTACGCCCCCACGTTCTCTCCCACACCCCCACGTTCTCTCCCACGCCCCACGTTCTCTCCCACCCCCACTTTTTCTCTCACACCCCCACGTTCTCTCCCACGCCCCCACGTTCTCTCCCACGCCCCCACGTTCTCTCCCACGCCCCCACGTTCTCTCTCACACCCCTACGTTCTCTCCCATGCCCCACGTTCACTCCCACGCCCCCACGTTCTCTCCCACGCCCCCACGTTCTCTCTCACACCCTACGTTCTCTCCCATGCCCCCACGTTCACTCCCACGCCCCCACGTTCTCTCCCACGCCCCCATGGCTCCGACACTGTGATTTTAGTTATCGCTTTCTAGTTTTTTTTTGTCTTCCTCCCCTCTGTAATATCTCTTTTCCTCTCTGGCGAATTACTAGTCATTTTAGAGTCGTTTTGCTTGGTTTTTTCCCTCTCTCTCTCTCTCTCTCTCTCTCTCTCCCTTGCTCCTTCCCCACCCGGTAACCTTTCCTCCAGCTTGTCCTCCCCTTCCTTTCTCTCTCTCCCCTCCCTCCCTCTTCCCCTCTCTTTCTCTCCCTTTCCTCTCTATCTCTTTCTCTCCTTTCTCTCTCTCTCCCTACTGTTCCCTCGTGCGTTGCATCATACTCCCTCCTCCTCCTCCTCCTCCTCCTCCTTACCCTCCCTTCTATTCTTTATTCCCTCGCTAATCTGCATTATATTTTGAAGATAATTTCCTTATTTATTATGTCGTATCTATTATGTACACTGTTATTCTATTTCTAATAATATATCTCTTGCTTATTATCTGCCGTTTCGTATATTACATTTCTCCTCCCTTTTTATATTTTAAGCGTAATTCCCCCTTTTATTAATATATCTCTAGATTAGAGAGAAGAGTTAATGTAATCTCAAATTACATTATTCAATCTGTTTGTTATTTTCTGCCTACCATATATGAGTATATATATATATATATATATATATATATATATATATATATATATATATATATGTGTGTGTGTGTGTGTGTGTGTGTGTGTGTGTGTGTGTGTGTGTGTGTGTCGTGCCGAATAAGTAAAACATGCGATTTTGGCTTTATGAGCAACGAACTTCTTGCCGAATAGGGCAAGCGAAAATTTGTGTTTGCAACAATTTCGCAAAAACTCATTCTGAATCTAACGAGAAAATGTACTTCATTGTGTTTGTTTATTACTAAAAATTGTAAACATATATAAAATATATTTAATTGAAATTGGCTATATTAAATTGCGCTTGTTACAGTAAGGTTAAGTAAGTTTCCTAAGGTTCTTTTGGGACAGAATCATTAATTTATATAAATATATTCCCGAGGAAAAGGATAGATTGCAAAGGAATCGGTCAGCGTATTGTATTTTTTTTTTTTACTGAGACACCACAACAGAAGTAAACATTGTTTTTGTTGTATTAACTCGCGCATTGACTTATTAGCGACCGTTCTCTTTCTTCCTTTTTTTCATTGTATTCTTCCCTACATTCTACCCTTCCTCTCTCTCTCATTTCCCCCTTCCTGGATACTTCTCTCCATCCTACTCTTTCTCTCTCCTCTCCCCTCGCTTCCCTCCTGTCGTTCTCTTAATGCGAAGATTTCTGTAGGAACATGCAGAGATTGTTGCATTCACTGCCAGAACACGCAGAGATTACTGCATTCACTGCAACCCGGATCATTAGGCACATTGCATGTTTCTTTGCTTCCCTATTCCCTCCTCCTTCTCTTTACCCTCCTCCTCTTCCTCCTACTCCTCCCTACTTCCATTCTTGATGTGTAAATCTGAATGTTATTGTTCATTGCTGGGACATAGATTGGAAATAATCTCAGACATTGTCCCTTACGGCGCTTAACAACTTCTCTGACATTTACCATTGCAAGGGGGCACATATTACAAGCTTGCAATTGCATCAGTTGTTACGCCTCTTCTTTCCCTGGGTGTTGAACAAGTTTCCTGTTATTTGCTATTACCGGGAAAGATACTACTCGTGTGTAACTGTAGGCGTTTTTATGTTAGTATTTTTAGTGATAAGCCTTTTTTTTTTTTTTTTTTTTTTTTGGTCTTCACTGATATAAGATACACATGATTATATGGACACGCGCACAAATACACACACACACACACGCAGGAACCATACATAGCTTTAAGATGAGGTATGATAAAGGCCATGGAGCAGGGAGAGAGAGGACCTAGCGGCACTCAGTGAAGAGGCGGGGCCAGGAGCTGAGTCTCGACCCCTGCAAACACAATTAGGTGAGTACAACTAAGTGAGCACACACACACACACACACACACACACACACACACACACACACACACACACACACACACACACACACACACACACAGGATGTTCCAGAGATGGGACACAGACACAAGAGGTCACAATTGGAAGTTGAAGACTCAGATGAATCGAAGGGATGTTAGGAAGTATTTCTCCAGTCATAGAGTAGTCAGGCCATGGAATAGCCTAGAAAGTGAAGTAGTGGAGGCGGGAACCATACGTAGTTTTAAGGCGAGGTATGATAAAGCTCATGGAGCAGGGAGAGAGAGGACCTAGTAGCAATCAGTGAAGAGGCGGGGCCAGGAGCTATGACTCGACCCCTGCAACCACAAATAGGTGAGTACACACACACACACACACACACACACACACGTATTTATCTGAGTGGTTATTAAGCGTGTATCTTTCATGATGTTTACATCTGATTGCTTATGAGGTTCATAACTAAATTCTAGTTTTTCCTTTCGCTTTCCAAGGAACATAAATTTTCAAAGTTTGGAATTCTGTATCTCTGACGGTGGTAATCTTTCCTTTATGTCTTTATTTACCCTTAAACTTTCAGTTGTATTTCAAGGTTATCAGTCACCGTCAGAATGCACCAGAGATTTTCTCTTTTATATCACTCTAATACTGTTGCAGATTATTGCTTCTATTGCTTAGAGCACTTCATTTTCATTTAATTTTATTTCTTGTTGTAATATTTTGAGAGAAGAGAGAGAGAGAGAGAGAAGAGAGAGAGAGAGAGAGAGAGAGAGAGAGAGAGAGAGAGAGAGAGAGAGAGAGAGAACAATATCCATCCAGTTAGGGAGTATAAAGCATGCCCACAATCCCCATGAATTAGGGGGGTCCTTGAGAGCACCTGGGGAAGGAAAGTTTCCGATATAACGTCTTAGTCTACGAGCGCCTTCATCACACCAGGAGGAGGCAGTATAATTGTCACCCACACCGGAAACTCGCTCACTGCTTTGGAGAGGTAAAAAAAAAAATATCATTTGTATTTACGAGTGAACTTTTCTCCATAGCAATACATAAGAGGTTTTGTGTGTTCAGGGGAGGGGGGAGGTTTGGCAGGCCGAAGGAGGGGGTGTTGGGTCTATATGGGTTTGTATGAGAGTGTATGGGTGTTTGTGCGGGTGTATTAATGTGAGTTGTGACTATGCGGAATTTTATGAGGGTGTATGGGTGTAACTGGGGTGTACTGAAATAATGGGGCGAATATATGATCGTATATAAGGGAAGGAAGGGAATTGGTCTGCAATGAATGTGTTTGAGGTGGAAGGTGTATGAGTATATTGGGGGATATATGCTGGTGTGGAGAATGGGTGTTTATGGGAGAGATATTTGTGTGTGTGTGTGTGTGTGTGTGTGTGTGTGTGTGTTTGTGTGTGTGTGTGTGTGTGTGTGTGTGTGTGTGTGTGTGTGTGTGTGTGTGTGTGTTGTGTGTGTGTTCATGTGTGTGTGTGTGCCTGGTATAAGTGTTTTTAAATTCCATGAAAATGCTACTCTTTACATCCCGTGTAAAATTTAAATACAATAAAATATAAAAGACTGTGTATCCAAGTGAATTTACTTGATTACGCGTCGGCAGCCTTAATGAAGCCCATTTTAAGATACATCTATTAGACACATGTGCAATAGATACCCAAGTGTTGCACATGTGTCTAATTTATCAGTTTGTCGGTTCTCTCAAGCATTTATCAACAGATACATCCATACACACTGTCAAATTTATTGTAAAGTGAAAAAACTTAAACACTTGTATTTCATTCTTGCTTTCACTCATCGTGATAAAAAAATCGTACGGTAGCAGCCACGATTTTTTTTCATCTGTGCAACAAAAAAAAAATATTCAAGTGAGAACAACAGAGTTCTGAACTCTGGCTATGGGGAAAATTTCATTTACAAAAGGTGAAGATTTACGAGGATCTATGGGAAACTTTGCTTGAAGGGCCATTAAGGAGACCTTGATGCTTTCATAAAGGTAGTGGTGCCTTAATGCTTTTAAAAGGATCCTCAACCAAGGAAGTGGAACTATTCTTATTTTGCTTGGATGAAAGCGGATTACCTTCCATTCCCTATGTGAAGTAAGACCCCGACGGGTTTAGTTCTTCCCCTTGAAAATATTAATATCAATACTAATATTACTACTGCTACTACTGCTGCTGCTGCTACTACTGCTACTACTACTACTACTGCTGCTACTATTACTACTACTACTACTACTTCTGCTGCTTCTGCTGCTGCTGCTACTACTACTAAACTAATAATAATAATTAATAATAAAATGATTTTTATGTATGCCTCAAATTTGAGGATAATACTTGAAGGACCATGATGATGTAAAGAGAAGGTTATTCATACTTCAGATACACTTCTACAAAAATTGAGAGGTCTTAAATTGTCGTAACTTGTATTACCATTGAACATAGTAGAGCACAGTTGGATTCCTCAAGAGATATTCCTTGATATCAGTGAGAGGGGGCTCATGATTCTAGGAACAGAACCATTTCTCCATGTCCTTGAATCGAGATTGATTCCTTCCTATTCCCAAACGTTTCCTCATAAATATAATGAAGTATAGTTAGGTACATCTCTAATGGTATTGTCAGCCCAGGACAGAGAAGACATGCAAGTTGGTCCATTAGAGAGAAGTTTATGTTTATAGTTGTTGATCTACGGGGAGAAGTTCCGTCAGTTTCTGAGCTTCTAGGAGGATTCCATGACGCTGGTGAAAGAACTGTTAGTCCAAGGAATTGGAGCTACCCTTCGATCCCCCGACAAGTCGCAGTGTTGTTATGATATATATATATATATATATATATATATATATATATATAAATATATATATATATATATTATTTTATATTATGTCGTCCCGAATTTGTAAAATGGTCAATTAGCAAGAACTCATTTAAATTAAGTCCTTTCTAAAATTTTCTCTTATACGTTTAAAGATATTTTTTTTTTCATTAATGTTAATGTAAAAATTTATAATTTTTGCCCCAAAAAGAATCTTATAAAACTTACCTAACCTTATTATAACAAGTGCAATTTATTTTAGCCTAACCCAACTAAATAAATTTTTAAATACGTTTACAGTAATTTAATACTTTAAAAAAACACAATGAAATATATTTTTTTCGTTAGGTTTTATAAAGATTATTGCGATATTATTGCATACACAAATTTCGCATGTCTTATATGGCAAGATGAGCGTTGCTATTTAAACCAAGAATCGCAAGTTCTGCCTATTCGGCACGATATTTTATAAATTTTTATATATATATTATATATTATTTATTATAATATATATATATGAAAGAGAGAGAGAGAGGAGAGAGAGAGAGAGAGAGGGGGAGAAGAGAGAGAGAGAGGAGAAGAGAGAGAGGGGGAGAGAGAGAGAGAGAGAGAGAGGGGGAGAGAGAGGGAGAGAACAACCTTTGACAAGTAAGATTCCGTAAAGGAAGAGGGGCTTTGAGAAGAGGCTGCTCTGTGGATTACGGAGGATGGAAATGGAGATGTTGATATATATGTGTGTGTGTGTGTGAGGGGGGTAAGGAGAGAGAGAGAGAGAAGAGGGGAGAGAGAGAGAGAGAATCCCTAATCAGAGAGATAAGTTGGTCTGCCGTGGTCAAGCTCACTGCTAGAAGAAATGAATAGGAGCGGTTTTGCTTGAGTGGTTGATGATGCGCCGTCTTCAGGGTCAGAGAGAGAAGAGGAGAGAGAGGAGAGGAGAGAGAGAGAGAGAGAGAGAGAGAGGAGAGAGAGAGAGAGAGAGAGAGAGAAGAAGAAGAAAATAGTGACAGAAAAAGTAAGAAGGAAAATAACAATGGAAGAAGGAATAGAATAAAGAGGGAGCGATGGTGAGGATGGCCCCACCATTTCTTTGCCCTTCCACAGGTTTGAGAATATCCCTCTCTGTCGGAAGGATCGGTAGAAGGCTCGCGATTGGTGATTTCACTGCCTATCACAGTAAAAATTTCTGCCTAAAAGATGTGAAAAGTGTTAGAGGACTTTTCTTCTTTGCCTGAGCCACCATAGAGCACCACAGAGGCACGGGAAGTTAATTTTCTCACTACAGAGCTCTTTAGAATGAGGAAATTTAAAATGTTTTCACTATCTGTAATTTGAATTTAGAGAAACTGAGAAGGGTCTTTATCGAGAAAATGAGAAAATATCGGTTTGTATAAAATCGTCAGGTATCAAAATCCCCTTTGCAGCTCTTGGCATCCTCAGCTCTTGTTGTTCCTTGTGTAGGCAAGGCAATGTAAATTGTCTTCTTCTCCCAGCATTTCGTAGCTCTTTGTAGATGCTGAGACATATTAAGGCTGTACAACTTTACCTTTCTTAGCTTTTTCAGAGGTAAATAATGTACAACTTTTGTGCATACTTACATTTCGTAGCTCCTTGAAAATGTGTACATCTGAACTTCCTGAAATTCTGTAGTTCTCTAAAGAGATATGAAACTATGTACATCGTCTGTACATCCTCTCCTACTGTAGCTGCTTGTTGAAGCTACAAAATGTACATTATCCCTATTTTCTCACCTCTTCATTTTACTCAAATATAATATCAAGGTATATTTTCAACTTCCACCCAAGAATTAACAGCACTATCTTCTTCACATTGCTTTCATGCAATTAAGTGAATAAATATTACTTGCTACAGTTGCCCTTATAGAATCTTCAGTAGCAAAACTGCACACATAAGTTTTACCGAAATTAATGAAGTGAGCAGTCACTTTCATTACCTAATCAAATGTTCCAAAATTATCCTCTTAAACTCACGAGACACACTCAAGCACACTCCCAATGTCCCATCTCAACTGTGTTCTTGACTTATGGCGAAATTGCGAATATAAATGGCTAATAAAAACCGCCGGGAGAGATTTGCAATAGGAATCGTTGGTTGCTTAAAATAATTGGATAATATTAGGGATACCCACCAAAAAAATGAGATTGAATAAACCTTCATTTGGTGCTATTAACTTGCCACCTAAAGTCCTATAAGAGATTGGGTATTTGAGGCCTTGCTGGCCCGCACGTAGCATCCAGATACAGCGCTAAAAAGTGCCATGAGAAATCGTACAGTAGCTTACAAACTCGTCACACATAAGATTATTACACACATAATAGGACATACACACATTATACACAAATTGTTCAATTATCGCACCAAAAACAAGCATACACTGTGCAACAATCATCAAACAATTCCATATAAACTCAGTGCCCTTATTAGGCGACACATAAACACTCTAATAAAAACACAATGTATATACACTTCAAAATTCAGTCCGCACGCATTGCTACACACAACACAAATACAACCACACACAACACACACAATTACAACACACCTACTGCAAACATCCACACTACACAACCAACAGAATTACACACCACGCACCCACTACTCACAACACAGGCCAACACAACACAAACAATACACATACATGACAAACACATACACACAAAAAACAACACAAACACTACATGAGGACAGATGACACAGGGACATGATACACATACAAAATTACTGAGGTGAATACAAGGTGGACACAAAGACAGAGCCAAGATTGACACAGTAGCAAGGACACAGTTGAAGTGAAGACACAGATGATCACAGGGATGTAGAAGTATTCTTCAGCCCATATCAGTAAGTGGATCTTTGGGAGCATGAGTGGAGCAGGATCCATACATAATTAAGCAAGATGTATGATACAAGCACGGTCTCAGGAATTCAGTAGCGATCAGTGAAGGCGGGCCAGAGCGACTCGACCCCGAACCTACA
>NC_069427.1:23182612-23217612 GCF_026875155.1 Cherax quadricarinatus | reverse complement strand
AAGGCAGCCGGGATTGATGGGATAAGATAGAAATGTTAAAAGCAGGTGGGGATTATAGTTTTGGAGTGGTTGGTGCAATTATTTAATAAATGTATGGAAGAGGGTAAGGTACCTAGGGATTGGCAGAGAGCATGCATAGTTCCTTTGTATAAAGGCAAAGGGGATAAAAGAGAGTGCAAAAATTATAGGGGGATAAGTCTGTTGAGTGTACTGGTAAAGTGTATGGTAGAGTTATAATTGAAAGAATTAAGAGTAAGACGGAGAATAGGATAGCAGATGAACAAGGAGGCTTTAGGAAAGGTAGGGGGTGTGTGGACCAGGTGTTTCAGTGAAACATATAAGTGAACAGTATTTAGATAAGGCTAAAGAGGTCTTGTGGCATTTATGATTTGGAAAAGGCGTATGACAGGGTGGATAGGGGGCAATGTGGCAGATGTTGCAAGTGTATGGTGTAGGAGGTAGGTTACTGAAAGCAGTGAAGAGTTTTTTACGAGGATAGTGAGGCTCAAGTTAGAGTATGTAGGAAAGAGGGAAATTTTTTCCCAGTAAAAGTAGGCCTTAGACAAGGATGTGTGATGTCACCGTGGTTGTTTTAATATATTTATAGATGGGGTTGTAAGAGAAGTAAATGCGAGGGTCTTGGCAAGAGGCGTGGAGTTAAAAGATAAAGAATCACACACAAAGTGGGAGTTGTCACAGCTGCTCTTTTGCTGATGACACTGTGCTCTTGGGAGATTCTGAAGAGAAGTTGCAGAGATTGGTGGATGAATTTGGTATGGGTGTGCAAAAGAAGAAAATTAAAGGTGAATACAGGAAAGAGTAAGGTTATGAGGATAACAAAAAGATTAGGTGATGAAAGATTGAATATCAGATTGGAGGGAGAGAGTATGGAGGAGGTGAACGTATTCAGATATTTGGGTAGTAGGGACGTGTCAGCGGATGGGTCTATGAAAGATGAGGTGGAATCATAGAATTGATGAGGGAAAAAGAGTGAGTGGTTGCACTTAGGAGTCTGTGGAGACAAAGAACTTTGTCCTTGGAGGCAAAGAGGGGAATGTATGAGAGTATAGTTTTACCAAACACTTATTATGGGTTTTGAAGCATGGGTGATGAATGTTGTAGCGAGGAGAAGGCTGGGGGCAGTGGAGATGTCATGTCTGAGGGCAATGTGTGGTGTGAATATAATGCAGAGAATTCGTGTTGGGAAGTTAGGAGGAGGTGCGGGATTACCAAAAACTGTTGTTCCAGAGGGCTGAGGAAGGGTTGTTGAGGTGGGTCGGACATGTAGAGAGAAGGAGCGAAACAGAATGACTTCAAGAGTGTATCAGTCTGTAGTGGAAGGAAGGCGGGGTAGGGGTCGGCCTATTGAAGGTTGGAGGGAGGGGGTAAAGGAGGTTTTGTGTGCGAGGGGCGTGCGTGAGCGTGTTTGATAGGAGTAAATGGAGACGAATGGTTTTTAAAAATTGACGTGCTGTTGGAGTGTGAGCAAAGTAACATTTTTTGAAGGGGTTCAGGGAAACCGGCAGGCCGGACTTGAGCCCTGGAGATGGGAAGTACAGTGCCTGCACTCTGAAGGAGGGGTTGTTAATGTTGCAGTTTTAAAAACTGTAGTGTAAAAGCACCCTTCTGGCAAGACAGTGATGGAGTGAATGAAGGTGAAGTTTTTCTTTTTCGGGCCACCCTGCCTTGGTGGGAATCGGCCAGTGTGATATTATATATATATTATATATATATATTATATATATTTTATATATATATATATATATATATTTATATATATATTTTATACATATGTATTATATTTTATATATTTTATATATATATATTTTATATATATGTATATATATATATATATATATATTTTATATATATATATATATATATATAATATATAATATATATAATATTATTATATATATATTGTATGTATTATATGTATATATATATATATATATTTTTATATATTATATATTTATATTATATATATTTATATATATATATATATATATATATATATTTTATATATATATATATATTAATGAAAGTTTACATTAAGACACACTGGCCTCTGTTATTGCCTCTGTGTGGTAACAAGACAGTGGTAGCTTACATAGGTTGAGATTCAATGGTTGCCGAAGTCTAACATGCAGGTAGTCGGAGAGAACTATCGAAATTAGTCTACAATGGTACTTTTCCCGTACATTACTTGCCGCTAATGATTCCATCGGAATAAATGAATTCGGAACACGCCCGCAGGTACAGTCCAACTGGTAGGGGAGGTGGTTAAGGGTAGAAGGAATCGAACACCTAACCGGTTGCAATGCAATGGGAGGAAGAGGTTCAAGCACTTACCCAAATAGAGGGTGATCGATTTCGAACACAGCCCAGGGGACGACGAAAAGGCGACGAGGATATATTTAGGTAAAGCGTACCTGACCAGCCGGGTTGTGGCTCACACGTCGGTTTGCGTGCGGCCGGCAGTAACAGCCTGGTTCATCAGGCCCTGATCCACCATGAGGAAGGATCATAGACTGGGCCGCGGGGGCGTTGGACTCCCGGAATACCCTCCAAGTATACCCCAAGTATTTGGGTCTTTCAACACAAGTTGTGGAGGCTCGAACCTTTGTTTGCAACAAAGAAATCCTACTATCGCATTTATGTTTTCACTCAGTAGAGGAGGAAAGCGGAGGTAGTTTTTGCAAACAACGGCAGTTGTGGAGATCAGCGTGAAGAAGATTAGACTGATAGATAAATGTTGATTATTACTAATATGTTCATGTGAGGAGCGCTAAACTAACATCCTGATCCACAAGTAGGCGTGGTCTCAGACCGGGCCGCGGGGGCGTTGACTCCGAAACCTTGTCCAGGTATACTCCAGGTATACTGCAGGTATAAGGACCATTCAACATCAGGGGATTAGCAAACAATCAAATTCAGATCCATTCACCTTGAAGGGCAGGGACCTATTCAATAAAAAAAAAAAAAACTTACGCATCAATGAACACTTTTAATATATATTTCTCATCCAGTGGGCGAAACTTTAACTAATCATATGTTCTAAATATGGCAAAAGTGTTTTTATTTCACCTTCGGCTTAGATACCTGGACGGGTAGACGGGATGACTATCGTCAGGTCATTGGCAGGGAGGAGAATATATGCATGACACACCAATTACTGGGTGGGGATCAGGTTATTTACGTCACTGGGAGAGCCGGCAGTAGTAAACAAGGTAGGTGAACCTCGTCTTCTTGTTCTGTAGTGGCTTATGAACGACACAAACGTGAGAGGAGCGCTGCAGTAGGTCTAGTGGCCCATGCTAGGTAGGTTATGGGACTCTAAATGTTAGGTAGGTCCGACTGCTAGGCAGGTGTTTCACCCTAGATAGATCCTACACACAAGTCAGGTCTCTTTTCTCCCTTAAAACGCTTTTCAATATTTTTTTTTGTCACAATAGACAGACCGACTGTATCTAAATATTCAATTGTACTACTATAAGAGGAATTAAAATATATTAGTAATGAATTAGAGTAAAACCCTAAGACCGAGTGGATGATTCAGCACTGATGGTGGAGGTTCGACCCTCCGTCCCCTAATCTTGAGCCAGATATTCTCAGTAACTAAATTAACCAAGAACATGGTTGATAACTTATTACCTCAGCTCCAGCTGAGAGAGTCTGCCTTTTAATACACTTTATTTTTTGTTGGATTTTTGTTAATGCGTCTTAATGGATGTTATACGTGAGAAGTGATGCTTTATTTGCTGTGGCATTACTCACTTAAACGTTGACAAGGTTGACGGAAGTGTCACCACCACCACTTTGACCACAATGACAACCAACCACCAACTTCACTCTCCCTCACCACAACCACTATTACAGCCCGTCCACCACCACCACCCCAATCACCAACACAAACTACCAATACCACCACCACCAACAACAAAAAAACACTGCCACCCCACCAACCACCACCACCACACCCCATCGCCACCACCCACCACCACCCCATTCGCCACCACCACCACCACCCCCACCACCACCACCTCCAAAAACCACCACCACCTCCCAGCACCACCCCGCCAAACACCGCCACCATCGTCACCACCGCCACCACCCCACCATCACCACCATCACCACCACACCATCAATACAACCACTACCACCACCACCGCCACCACTGCCACCACCACCATCACCGCCACCACCATCACCACCATCACCGCCACCACCACCACCACCACCACCACCCCACCACCATCACCACCACCACCACCACTGCCACCTCACCACCACCACCACCACACCACCACCACATGTTTCCACCACCACCACCACCACCACCACCACTGCCACCACCCCACCCCCCACCACCACCCCACCACCACCACCAACAAACTGCCACCACCCCACCACCACACCACACCACCACCACCCCCACCACCACCACCACCACCACCACCCACTGCCACCCCACTGCCACCACCACCACCACCCCCACCACCACCACCACAACCACCACCACCGCCACCACCCCCAAAACACCCCCACCATCGTCACCACCGCCACCACCCCACCATCACCACCATCACCACCACAACATCACCACCATCAGTACAACCACTACCACCACCACCACCACCACTGCCCCACCCCCCACCACAACCACCACCACAGGTTTTGAGATCAAGGACAACCACAAGTGCATGACTCCTTGTCTGTCTCCTGAAGCCTTTCTTTATTTTTTGCCACTTCAGAAATATTCCCAGATTCTCTTCACTTTTTTTTGAAAATTTGTGTTTGTGTGTTGTATATTATATATATATATATATATATATATATATATAATTAATATATATATATTATATATATTTTTATGTATATATATATATTATGTATATTATGTATATATATGTATATATATATGTGTGTATATATACATATATATATATATATTTTAAAATTATATATATATATATATATTATATATAAAATATATATATATATATATATATATACATATGAAAGAAGAGAGAGAGAGGAAATCGCCTGGTTTAAATAATCCTAAGAGTGTTGAGTTCATGAGATTTGATCCCCTCTTCATCCAACCTGAGAAAGAGGCAGCGTGTACGGCGTCCACTCTAGCCCTCGTGTAACACTCACAACGGCAGGTTATGCAGTCACAAACTGCTGCTTTCGAGTGCGCCGTCTTCATAGCCATCACTGGCCACATTAGCGTCGAGGTCAGGCTGCCTCACCTTCATCTCCCTCTCAGCGGATGCTGCGACGCCACCTCAATAACCCGAATTTCTCTCCTTACGGTCGATCCTGGTCTCTATGCCGATCGGAACGCTGTCCAAAAACCTGTGACTTGTTAGAGGTTGGATGAGACGTAGGTTTGGGGCATCCGTGTGAGGGTTTGGGAGAACGGGAAGCCTACAATATGCGTCCCATGAGGTTAAAGATTAAGATAACGTTTGATCTTCGCTTCAGCTTCATCAGTCGATTACAGAGGCATCAGCACTGGTGCTAGACGAACGAGATGAAGTTGAGAGGTAGTTAGCGTAATTAGCCCATCAGCCTTGGAGCTAGATGATAAGTGTCTTAGTTCAACGCAGAAGCAAGTGGCCAGAGGCTGATATACTTGAGATTGAGAAGCAGCAGCTTGGAGATGAAGTCACAAGTGAGCTTGTCTCACAGTTGAGCTGGTCCCACAGTTGAGCTGGCCCCACAGGTGAGCTGGTCCCACAGTTGAGCTGGTCCCACAGGTGAGCTGGACCCACAGTTGAGCTGGTCCCACAGGTGAGCTGGTCCCACAGGTGAGCTGGTCCCACAGGTGAGCTGATCCCACAGGTGAGCTGGACCCATAGGTGAGCTGGCCCTTGATCATGCTAGCAATAGAGTAACCGGCGACATCCCTGGTACCATAAAACCATGGTGTTGCAGTGTCTCTCTTGCTCCAAGGGTAATAGACTGATTACATCCTATCTCTCAACTTCGTCAACGTCGTCTTCTCTATAATCCACTGATGAAGCCTGCAGCGCAGGCGAAACATTTCGTAAATAAAGATTGCTATTGTTGCCCAGCATCTTACTCTTCAACTTCTCGATATTATATACCATTTGTAACATAGAATAGAAATACCTGAAAGATTCAGCCTTTCCTTCTCTCTTCCTTTGATCAGACCTGATTACTTGCCTTTCCATCATGCTCTGTGAAACCCCTGGGAGTTTAGCGCTCCCCGGTGAATATAACAGAAGGTGCAAAACAACCACGGGGGTAAGTTTTTGCATCTTGTTTCGCTTGTTCGTGATTTTTGCATAATGGAAGGTGTTTACAGGTTGGAGAGCTTCACATAAAGTACACACGAGTCCAAAAATGTTTTCACCTAGCCAGTCCTTTCCTCCAGCTCCCCTTTTCCTATCACCTTCGCCTCTAAACACCATTTTTCCTTAATTTTCCCCCTAAAATCTTCTCTGTATCCCAAATTCCTCCTAACTCCTCTTTTCCAATCTCTAGTCCTCTTAACCCCCTTCTCTCAATCCCTCATCTCTCCAACACCCTTTTTCCCTGATCTTTGTTTCTTAAGCTCCCTTTCCCCAAAAACTTATTCTCCCTAAACCCCTTCCTTTTAAAATTTCCCAACGATGCTTCATTTTTGTCTGAACATTTGTGTTACAGGGAGTAGGGAGACAGGAGTTGAGGGATAAGAGGAGAAGAGATGAAGGATAAGGAGAGGATACGAGAGATAAGAGGAAAGAGAAATGAGAGGATAAAAAGGGACAGGAGATGTGAGGTTTAAAGTATGTAAAGATTAGGGATTAGGGGTAGATAAGTTGTAGGAGGACATGATGTTAGGGATAAGAGATGAAGCCCAGTGTCTGGTGTATGATATCCTGGGTGACACAGTTTCCCGAATCAATTACTAGCACCATAGATGTTAAATTCCTCGAACTGCTGTTGGAATTCAAGGCGTGTGTAAGTTGTGATGTAATGGGTTTGAGTTCCGTAAGGGAAGGTCTTCGATGATCCCGGAGGAAGTGTAAATTGATCTTTGTTAACCTGTAGCATAAGGCAGTTAATTCCTCGTTTTTTAAACTGCGTAAGATAATGTTATTTTAGTGCGTATGAGATGGAATTCAGTTCTTCCGAAAAACTTTAAGAATAATTAGTTTATGGGCATAAAAGCCGACCAAATGGAACTCCAAATCATAAGTTACAGTTTAAGGGGAAAACATCGAGCGGCCAATTGTGCCATATGTAGATCTGAGCGGACAAAAATGCCGGATTCTTAGTATCTCAGGAGCAATTCAGAAACCAGACTCAGCTCTTCTGGAGGAATCCCGGTTGACCCTCAAGCGGTGGACAGGAATTTGAGCAGCCCTCGGAGACTTTCCCTCAAGCGTTCCTAAGACTATCACAGATGATCTTTGATTTCTTGTATTCGTTGTGGCGCTGGAAATGCAGAGAGGAAGTGAAATTAGTGAGATGTCAAAGTCTTTTACGCTGCAAAAATGTAAAATAAATTTATATACCTGAAAATACAAACACAAAGTGAGAAAAGTAGCAAGGATTGATGGGATTTAGATTGATGGGATAAAAATTGAAGAACTCAAATCAGGTGGTATAATGTGATGGAAAAAAATAGCATATTTATTCAGTATTTATGTGAAAGAAGAGAAAATTCCTAAAGACTGACAAAGCGCATACATAATTCCTCTGTATAAGGAAAAAAAAACTAGAACCATTATGAAAAATTTAGGAATATATTCTGCTGAAAATAACCGCAAAGTGCTTTAAGAGAAAGGGAAATAAAAATAAACGATAACCAAGAGGAGATAGGAAAAAAATAAATCGTAAATATAGAACTCTTGAAAAGCGTTTCAAAAATGAAAAAGAGGAACTGGGAGGCATAGTCAAAGAAATAAAATAAAATATAGACCAAGAGATAAATAGGAACTGTTAGCCAAAGAGAAAAACAGGAAGAAAAACAGCTCAAACAATTTTATTCCCTCGTTGCCCTTCTACAAGAACGAGAAAAAGTTGTTAATGCCTCAGATACCTCGTGAAAGTGACTCATGGTCAGCGCGGTAGTGTCATCTAGCAAATGAGGTCGTCACGAGGTGGTAATTAGATGTTAATTGGAAGGCGGGAGTAGTGGGAACAGGGCGAAGTAGGTAAGGTAAGGGAGCAAGGAACTGGAGGAGAAAGGGTTTTTTGGAAGGGTAGAGATTATCATGGAACTCCATGAACATATATGTGTATACAATACCGACAAAATGAAGAATTAGACACATGTTCAACATCTGGGAATCTTTTATCCAGTGGCTTTACAAAACAAATTCAAGGACATAATTTGAAAGACAGTAGAATTTTTATAGAAAAGATGAGGTATTCAGTCCCTCGGCCTTGTAGGCTACGGACTGTTTATCTCATCTTTTGCATATATTTCTACTGTCTTCCTGTTCTATCCTTGAATTCGTACTGATAAAGCCACTGGCTGGCGAAACGTCTATAATAAAGATACCCAGATGTTGCACATGTGTCTAATTCTTCAAGGAACTCCATGTATGATCCAGAATGGCGTTTGTTGGAAAGCCTAACTCCTCTCAATTTCTTTTTATTAAAACATTTGTATCGTTTATTTCTTGACCAACTCAGCATCAGAATTTGCTCAGTATTCCACGTCGTTTTGTTTTCTTGTCGTTCGATGCCGTTTGTCGTTAAAGCAGCCAAGGTGGACGTGAACGAAGGTCGTCAAAGAAAACTAGGTAACCCAGTGACCAGAATAGATGTGATCGAATGGAACAATTGGAATACAAAGCCAAGAATCGTTCGAGGTCTATATAGTAGCTCCAGTTCCATGTTCACTCGAGTGTGAATTTTGCTCTTCCTGAAGCACTGAACCAGTGTGGGTTACGTGGTTTAAAGAGTGGTTGCGGTTCGATCCTCCGTCCAGTAATCACAGCTTTGTTAGGCGACTCACAGAGAAGAATACTCTACATGGGAATCAAAACAGTTAGAATAAGGCAAATTTGATGTGATGCGAAAACAGACTTGAATAATTAAATGAAAATAAGAAAATCATTGATAATAATTCGAAAATGGATTAGTCGTCAATGCAAATTATGTGATGAAGCAGTTTCTAATTTTTAAAATTGAGCAAGAAAAAATATATCCAAGGGAAAAGGGAAATGTACGAGAGAACAAACGTAAATGCCATCAATCACTTCTGATCACTTGCCAGTAAATTTACCCCAAATCCCACAACCAATCCCACTTCCCACCCAAAAACAGCAACCACCAACTGTTTCACTTCCCCTAACCACCCCACGAACTCATATATCCCCCACTCCAATACAAATCCCTACTGCCCCCCCCCATCCAACCCATCTAGATTTCAAAATTAACTACACTACTCCAACACAAGTGCCTCCCTTTCCTCTCCTCCCATACCAGTGTCATTGAGTAAGCCACATATGAAACACAGATAAGACACTAGTATTTTTCTGCGTCTTTATTTACCTGTATCTAGAAGGATTATCAGAACTCGGGTTTTAATAGTTGAACCTTGTGGAATTTCCCAGGATTTAAGTTCGTGTCGGACCTAGACTTTCCTGAAGAGATTTTTCAGGGACCCAGATACCAGCACTTTGTCGGTACTGAATACCGTTTATTGCATGATACACACCAGTCAAACGAGGAACGTAACAACAAGCCCCACACTACTTTCTTTCCGTCAACACCTTGACAAGATGTTGACGTTTGACAAGATGTGTCCACTAACTTGAACTATCTCATTGTGTCCTTGAGGTCGCTATGACCTCGCATCGCGTCTCTTGATGGATGGGGAAGATGGGAAGATTAATGAACTATGCGTGACGGTGTTGATAAGAGCGATGGCCTCGTAACTCAGCAACTGTTGCCTAAGCTTCGAGTTTCGTATACAGTGTGATTCTGAAGTTCATATTCTCTTCATAAACACTGCACAAAAAATCTTGCTGAAAGAAGTTTTTTATCACTTTAAGACAACTAACAATAGTGTAATTCCTTTATCTCTCTCTCTTTTCTCTCTCTCGCTCTAACTATCTATCTATCTGTTGACCTCTCTTCCCCCCCCCCTCTCTCTCTCTCTCTCTCTCTCTCTCTCTCTCTCTCTCTGTCTCTCTCTCTCTCTCTCTTCCTCACTCCTTCGATGATTTACAGGTCACACAACTTTCACCTGACAGCATAAACATGTTACCTTTCAGAGGAACCGAGAACTGCTTCCTTGATAAAAAAAAATAATAAAATTTCAGCATATAAGGCAACTCTCACTTAGCACTAAATTTATACTTCAAGATATGCAATGAAAATTTATATCCTATTTTTTTTAAAGATTGCTGCTTTGGCTGATGGGTTTTTAATTATTGAGTTACAGATTTCTTGAGGCATCTATGGAGACGAAGAACTTTATCCACGGAGTCAAAAAAAATGGTGAATGTGTGCCTGAATACTGTGGCAACAATTAGTAGCAACAACTCTGCTATGTGGGTGTGAGAAATGGGTTTTAAACGTGGCATTGAGGAGGAGGCTGGAGGCAGTGGAGATGTCGTGTTTGAGGGCAATGTGAGATGTAAATATTAAGCAGAGAATTCGGAGCCTGTGAATTATAATTTGTTAGGTTCCCAGACGTATTGTTTAGAGGGCTGAGAAGAGGGTTGTTGGGATGACTGGGCATTTAAAGAGGATAAAGTAAAATAGAATGATTAAGAGGGTGTATAAATCTAGGATGTTGGGAAGGAGGGGTAGGTAGGAGTCTCCCAAGGATAGGTTGGAGGAGGCAAAGGAGCTTTTGAGTGTTAGTGGATTGGACACCCAACAGTCTTGAGTGGAAGCCAGTGGTTTTTATGACTGGATTCAGGGTAATATTTATGAAGGAATTCTGGAAAACTAGGTAGTCGGATTCGTGTCCTGGAGGTGGGAAGTACAGTGCCTGCAGTCTCTGAAGGAGGAGCGGGGGGAATGTTGCAGCTCGGAGGGTCGTCTAAACTGTGATAATGGAACGCTGCTTGTAATACAGTGATTGAATGAGAGACGGAAAAGATGTTTACTGTTTTTCCGTTCATCTCACTTCTTTGAGTGGCAGCCAGCTTGTTAAATAATAATAATTAAAAATAATAATAATAATAATAATAATAATAATAATAATAATAATAATAATAATAATAATAATAATAATAATAATAGAAATAATATTATTCTTTAGTGAAAAAAAAGTCATAAGGAAATGAATAAAGTTATGGATGATATGCTAAACTAGGAGAAGGAGCAGCAGGAGAATGAGAAGTAAAAGGAGGAAGAAGAGGAGCAAGAGGAGGAAGAGTAGGAAGTAAGAGAGATAACAGACGAAATATCCTTGAAATACTACACGATCATTGGCTATCAATTTCCTTCTTGCTGTGGGTCAACTATCGGTGTATCCCTACCCACTCAGAAAGAGTCCCTACCCATTTGACTCAACCCCCCCCCTCGTGTACACCTATTGCAATACACTTTAACCCTTTTACACACCATCACACTCTCATAAATCTCCACCCTCCCTCCTGTACACACACACACACATGGTACACAAGTGTAAACCACTATCCTGGGCTCTGAACGTAAACAACAGCAAAGCTAGGGAAAGGTATCTAGATCTTCCACTTAATAAAACGTTTCTTCGACGACGCTAGGCGAAAAGCAGGTGTTGGGTGTGTATCAGACAAACTTCCACCTGGTCATGTGTTCGGTGTCAGATGTTTAGTGTCAGGTGTTCAGAGTCAGGTATTCAGGGTCGGGCCTTCAAGGTAGCCGTCACTGGAACGGGTCTTCTGGGCCATCAAGAGCCCGTGGAATGGAAGGAAATAAAGTTTGAACGAAGGGGGAGGAATGAAAAGCTCTAACTCCAAGAATCAAGAGCCCTTCAGGAACATCAAGGCACCTTGAAGGGTCCAGCGCTAGCAGTCTAGAGGTCTTCCTGAACATCTATTTGCATAATATTTCGTGCAACAGCACCGAAGTTTGCGTAGGAAGACTCCTGGCTCAGAAAAAACACCGAAGAAAGTGCTAGCCTCCGGATCACAATTTACGACTGGATTAAAATTTGCGAAAGAAGATACATAAATTAAAAAAAAAAAATATGGGGTGACTTACAAAATGCGACTTCCATCGTTGGGAGTAACTTTGATATACTGCTGATTGTATTGTTCTTTCATTTCTCTGTCCGTCCGTCCGTCCGTCCGTCTGTCTGTCTGTCTCTCTCTCTCTCTCTCTCTCTCTCTCTCTCTCTCTCTCTCTCTCTCTTCTCTCTCCCCTCTCTTTTCCTTCTCTCTCTCTCTCTCTCTCTCTCTCTCTCTCTCTCACAGTACGCCAGTCCTTCCCTCTCCCACTCCTCAAGACAACTCAACTAAGGATTGTCAGTACCGTGGATTCATCGCCACTGAGACAACTATTATTAGTACAAGAGGCCTATGCGCTTGTTTCCAGGATTATCATTCTCACCTTTATTGACTCACGACGGAAGTCACATTCAGAGAAATTAAATAACACGTCATTCGGGTTTCTTATAGATGACAGTGTTAGAATCAGTAGTCAGAAGTTGACTAAAACATATCATGTTTATGTGTGTACACAACACAGAATTGCTTAAACAAGGTTTATGAGCGAGTAAATTAAAACACACACACTCTCTCTCTCTCTCTCTCTCTCTCTCTCTCTCTCTCTCTCTCTCTCTCTCTCTCTCTCTCTCTCTCTTCTCTCTCTCTCTCTCTCTCTTTCTCTCTCTCTCCGCTCTCTCTCTCTCTCTCTCTTCTTCTTTTCTTCTTCTTCTTCTTCTTCTTCTTCTATCTTTCTCTCTCTGGACAGCTGCCACCCCTCTCTGGACAGCTGCCATGCCTCTCACTTTGGATCTTTACCAATCTATTCTGTAGGAAGACTAGCAGTATCCTCTTCAGATAACTTTATACAGAGTCGTTTTCCTCTGAGTTACCAATACTTTCATTTGTTTTAACCATTGTAGATTCTAATCCATAGAAGACTGTCATTCAGCACAAATGACTAATGGAGATTCGATTCTCCGTTCGTTAATTACCAAAAGGTTGTGATCACTCAATGCTACAACGTATGGGATGCTAAAGTAATGTTTTAATTAAATTTGTTTAATAAACAGGCCCTGTTTTTACCTTAAGGAAGAAAAGGAGGGAGGGAGAATGGGAGAGGAAGAAAGAGAGAGAGAGAGAGAGAGAGAGAGAGAGAGAGAAGGAGGTACAAGGAATAGCCAAGAGTGATGGAGAGGGGTTTGGATGGAGTCGGGCAGCTGACGCCAAGAACAGAGTCATGAGGAAGGATAAGATGTGCCTCCATCTACGTACATCAGGCCCTTCAAGAGGGTGCCTTGGTGACGAAGGGCTCTTGATCCAATGAAGGGAAATCAGCCTATACTCAATTCTCCAGGCGCTTATTGATTAGAACTTCCCATAATAATAATATTTTCGTTATTATTATTATTATTATTATTATTATTATTATTATTATTATTATTATTATTATTATTATTATTATTATTATTATATACACCAGGTTCTGGGAATTATTATATTCATGGAGAAATTTAAATTCCAGTGGATTGCCGGAATTTCTTGGATCAAGAACCCTTCACTTGTATCAAGGCTCCAAATTCCTCAGACTTCCACCTCCCTCTTTCATTCTTCACTCTCTGTTTCCCTTCTTCCTCTTATCCCAACGTCCTCCCCTCCCGCCCTCTCTCTCTCTCTCCATCTTACCTCCTTCGATCTCTCCCAACTAACACATAGGAGAAGACACGTACTTCCTTCTGACACCATCTACAGCCTCTCCTTCACCATCCTCAGTAACCAGACTCAGATTAAGAAGATTAGTCACTTCACTAATTACTGATTTTAGGTGGGAGTTAATCTTCCCCTCGACTGACTGGGAAACGGCTACTGTAACCCTAGCCTTTCCAAACTCATTTTCTGTGGAACCAGTCAATGTGACATAAGCCACCGTGACCCAAGTGAATGTGACCCCAGTCAATGTGACCCCAGTCAGTGTAACCCCAGTCAGTGTGACACCAGCCAGTGTGACCCCAGTGTAACCCAGGTCAGTGTGACCCCAGTGTAACCCAGGTCAGTGTGACCCTATCCAGTGTGACCCTCATCCACTATGAAGAGAAAATATTGGAACTCGGCTTATGTGACCATCGCCACTAAGAAGAGAAAATTGAGCAGTATTGCTTTCATTTATATTTTTCCATTACTTATTTTGACAGTCCTCTCTCTCTCTCTCTTTTCTCTTCTCTCTCTCTTCTCTCTCTTCTCTTTCTTCTCTCTCTTTCTCTCTCTTTCTTTCTCTCTCTCTCTCTCTCTCTCTGGCTATCTGTGAATCAGGAATCACGAATGTCTAATCTTTCTGAGAACATACGTCAAGAGCAAGTCAACCTAGGGATAAATGATACTTATGAAATTATGTCCTTGATAAATCTACGCCCAGAGTAAAGCTGCTAATGACTGCCCGTCTTGTGGTATAATAACGGTAGTTTGGCTGTCCCCTAAAGTTAAGCTAGATGAATGACTTTAATAACATTGGCCATGTACATAATAGAATTGGCCCTGAAATCTCTACCGTGTTGATGTCTCTGCTGTAATAACAAGTCCAACCCACACTATGTTTAGGCTTAAGAGGTGACTCTTTGTGCTGTCCTCAGCTTCCTGCAAAAGTCGGTGCTGAGACTAGGGAGAGAAGGGAAAGGCTAACCAAGAGAGTGGTGCATACTAGAAGCGGTGGAAACCTTACGCTCCTTATATAGTTTTACAGCCATCTTAGTTTTCTTGGCTGTCTTTCTTACGAGGTTCAGCATACATTTTCTTCAATACCTTGCCAGATTCTACCTACTTTGGCTATGTAAGATCCCTACCCTGTTCTAAGTTGTTCTCCTAAAGTAACTCTTTATTTTTTTTTACACATTTATGTATCGTAATAGGTAAGTTCTTGACATCTAAAAGAGAGATTATCACAGGCACGACTTATTAATAAAAACACCTCAATTTTTTCGTTTTAAAAGTGAAAATAAAATACCGAATATTTTTAACAGAGTGTCCTAAACTACCTTGTAACTGTGAATATTATATTCTCAAATGCGCTCCTGTTACCGTTTCCAAGGTTACTTCCCAAGTCTTTTATGTATCAATATGCTGTTGCACTGCCATCCACAGTGATGTGCATAAGATCTACAATAAAGCTTAGGAGGTAAAGTTTAACTCTAAGTAATTATGTTCTCGTATTTGCCAACTGCATTTCCCATTCCATTTGTCTTCATTTTCGATTCCTTCCCTTTTTCCAATTTTACTGCGGTAGTAACAACAGTTAATTACTGACGTTTACAGGAACAACAGGTAATTGATACCAACAAACTGGATTAAAAAGATACAGCAGCAAACATTGGGACATATTTATTAAAAAAACGTTTCGGTCATTGGACTTTGATCACTTCTAACCCACAGAAATTGAAAATAACAGTATGTACAAGCCTACATAAACATTTATTTTCCACCTCCGTATGTTAGAAGGGATCAAAATCCCAGGACCGAAACGTTTTCTAATAGTATATATGTTGTAGTGTTTGCCCAAGCGTCCTTTTCAACCAACAATTTCTGTTCCTCCGTATTCTCTGTACTTTACATAACCTGAACCAATTCTGTGCCTCATTATTCCCCTACATAACTTCTAACACACTGGTGCCTCTGTTATTTTTTCCTAAGCGTCATTTACCACTTACACTTATTTCCCTGTTATTTATCATTTACACTTATTTCTCTGTTATTTACCACTTACACTTATTTCTCTGTTATTTACCACTTACACTTATTTCTCTGTTATTTACCACTTACACTTATTTCTCTGTTATTTACCACTTACACTTATTTATCTGTTATTTACCACTTACACTTATTTCTCTGTTATTTACCACTTACACTTATTTCTCTGTTATTTACCACTTACACTTATTTCTCTGTCATTTACCACTTACACTTATTTCTCTGTTATTTACCACTTACACTTATTTCTCTGTCATTTACCACTTACATTTATTTCTCTGTTATTTACCACTTACACTTATTTCTCTGTCATTTACCACTTACACTTATTTCTCTGTTATTTACCACTTACACTTATTTCTCTGTCATTTACCACTTACAATTATTTCTCTGTCATTTACCACTTACACTTATTTATCTGTTATTTACCACTTACACTTATTTCTCTGTTATTTACCACTTACACTTATTTCTCTGTTATTTACCACTTACACTTATTTCTCTGTTATTTACCACTTACACTTATTTCTCTGTTATTTACCACTTACACTTATTTCTCTGTTATTTACCACTTACACTTATTTCTCTGTTATTTACCACTTACACTTATTTCTCTGTTATTTACCACTTACACTTATTTCTCTGTTATTTACCACTTACACTTATTTCTCTGTTATTTACCACTTACACTTATTTATCTGTTATTTACCACTTACACTTATTTCTCTGTTATTTACCACTTACACTTATTTCTCTGTTATTTACCACTTACACTTATTTCTCTGTTATTTACCACTTACACTTATTTCTCTGTTATTTACCACTTACACTTATTTCTCTGTTATTTACCACTTACACTTATTTCTCTGTTATTTACCACTTACACATATTTCTCTGTTATTTCTGCGTATGTATATTTAGTACCTTGGTATAAACCTTGGTTATAGATACCATCGAGTTGGTTTAAAAAGACAGGTATGTAAACACTAGGATATATTTATTAGGAAATGTTTCTGCCCTGGGACCTTCAAGGTCCCAAGACCGAAACGTTGTCTCATAAATATGTCTTAGTATTTACTTACGTGCTTTTCTAAGACATTTATTCCCTTACACTCGCAACACTTGTGTATTGTCGCTGTGGTTTCCTTCGTCATCCAAATTCCAAATATTTTAATATCAGGAAAATTATAAGCTTTAAGTGCTTAGTGAGTTATGCACTTGTGCATAATAACTCACACTACAATAACTCACACTACAAATATTTTCGACACATTTAAAGACCCTTTTCAGCCTGAAGAGGGCACACAGGTACACCGAAAGTTTTTGAGATATTTCTTACTTTGTAGTGTATGTTATTTCAATATTTGATTCGAAGGGTGCCTAACACTGCCAGTTTTACATAGTGCATCGAATCCTCTTATGACTGGCAAGCTTCTGTATATTTTATTCACAATGGTCAATATCTTCCAAGTCAAAAACCCTCTTCATCACTATTTTTTTTCTAAATTGTCGGCTGTCTTCCATAAAGTCGTCATTCCTGCAAGAACCAATACCAAGTCTGGTCCTTACGAAGGCGGTGGCGCGTGTGTTCCACCTGCCTGCAAGTCTCTACCTGTAATTAATGAGATAATGAATGGGGGGACACCTGGTGACTTAGAGAATACCAACAAGGCTTCGCCACACTAACTTACTATGACTGAAGCTGTGCCTCTCCCTTCCCCCTCCCTCTCCCCCACTAGTCCTCATCCACGTACGCGAATAATATCTTTTCTGTCTCGTGGACTCCTCTCGCCCCCTCCCACTATCACAGTCTGCTGTCTAGTGGAACTCCTCTCATCCACCCTCCGTAGTCTGGTGTTTTGTGGTCTCCTCCTTCAACTTCATTCTCTCTGTCTGCCTTTGTCTGTCTGTCTGTCTGTTTTATCTGTCTTGTCTGTCTCTGTCTGTCTGTGTCTGGTCTCGTCTCTGTCTGTCTGTCTGTCTCTGTCTCTGTCTCTCTCTCTCTCTCTGTCTGTCTGTCTCTCTCTGTCTCTCTCTCTCTCTCTGTCTGTTCTCTCTCTCTCTCTCTCTCTCTCTCTCTCTCTCTCTCTCTGCCTCCGTGAGGGTGTGCTTTGATACCGGTTAAGGGCTTTTGATCCACTGAATTGTCCTCACCTTTCTCTCACCATTCCCCTGGCATGCAACGGGCCGCGGGGGCGTTGATCCCTATAAAACCCTCCAGGTATACTTCAAGTATTCTCCAGGCGCCGTATGACTCAAGTGGGTTAATAAGGTCGTGGCCTTTAACCCAATAAATGCCCCTAATGACGTCCTTAACTGCCCAGGGATACAGGTTGCACAAGACCAAACTAAAAGCAATAAAGATCAAAGTTACTTTTCCGCCTTTACTTATCTGGTTCTGTCATGGCCTTTTAAAGGCCTTTAAGGGCCAGCAGAGGCGAGTACCTTACACTTTATTTGCCAGTAAAATTAAGATGAACAGCCGCTGTGATGGCCATTAACGGTCAATAAAGATGTCGGCTCAGTGCTTTGGGGCTCATAGTAGTAAACTGGTCGTTAAGGGCGCGTTTAACTTATCCCTTTCCCTACTTGTGGAATTGTTGTGTGTAGTGGTGGTGGTGTGGTGGGTGGTGGTGGTGGTGGTGGTGTTTATGTGTGGGGGTGGGTTGTGGTGTGGTGGTGTGTGGGTGGTGGTGTGGTGGTGGAGTATGGTGGTGGTGGTGTGGTGGTGGTGGTGTGGTGGTGGCAGTATGGTGGTGGTGGTGTGGTGTGTGGTGGTGGTGTGTGGTGGTGGTAGTATGGTGGTGGTGGTGTGGTGGTGGTGTGGTGGTGGTGGTGTGGTGGTGGCAGTTGGTGGTGGTGAGTGTGGTGGTGGTGTGGTGGTTGGGTGGTGTGGTGGTGGGTATGGTGGTGGTGGGTGGTGGTGGTGGTGTGGTGGTGGCAGTATGGTGGTGGTGGTGTGGTGGTGTGTGGTGGTGGTGGTGTGGTGGTGGTGGTGGTGGTGGTGGTGGTGGTGGTGTGTGGTGGTGGTGTGGTGGTGGGTGTGGTGGTGGTGTGTGGTGGTGGTGTGGTGGTGGTGGTTGGTGTGGTGGTGGTGGTGGTGGTGGTGGTGTGGTGGTGTGGTGGTGGTGGTGGTGGTGTGGTAGTGGTGTAGTGCTGGTGGTGATGTTGTGGTAGGGTAGTGTGTGTTTGAGGTGATTCTTTGATTGTCATGTCTGTTGCTGATGGTAGAGTTAGTGATGAATGATGGTGCTGATTCTACTTCTCATTTTCCTTCTGTCTCTTTTTCCAGATCTTTTTCTGCTTTAACTCTCCTTCCGCCTGTTGTTTTTCCTAATACTTTTTTTTTCAGATGAAAAATTTGTTCTTTCCATCTTTTGAAATGGAAACGAAGCAAATTCCTAACTGAGATTTAAATAAAAGTATACAGACAAATGTTTATATTCACATAGTAAAGAAAAAAACATTGTGTGCACATGAATGAATGGAATAATACAACAACAAGAAAATACAAATATTAAAAGGCAATTGGAAAAACGAAAAACCGTCCTTTTTTTTTTTACTAGCACTTGGCCAGCTATTGACTTCCTGTGATCCCCCTTTTTTTCCCTCGTCTCCAGCGAAGTGTCCTTTTTATTACAGTCGTCTGGGTGTGTTGTGTGTTGGTGGCTTCGGAAGCTGCCACGCCTGCCTCACTGCTGATTTACAGCCACGGTGAACCTCCTTGCTCAATTAGTCAATGATCCGGTCGTTAGCGAGCGCTAATATGAAGAACACGCGAGTTAAATAAAAATAAGATGGGGCGGGAAGGGATATGGGGCAGTAATAAGTGGGTTGAAGTGTCCTCTTTTATTGCCTGTTTTCCTGTTTCAAGTATCATTGTGAGTGGCATTTTACGGTGCATAATGGAAAAAGAGAGTAGTCATGCGGCTGTGATACACGCGTGGGCAGGGCAAACACAAGGGCAAGAGGAGGCAGTTGAGCCATTAAATCGCAGTAAAGCTGTCACTTGCCCCGGGTGTTGTGGGTTCTTCAGGTCTGCCCTCCACGGCCTCCTGCAGGACTTGCACAGACTTACCCAGGAACATCATCACCTGCAGGAAGTGTTGGTGGGACTCGAGGTGGTGGTTACTCAGGGTAGTGGATGAGTGTGGTGGTGCTAGTAGTGAAGGTTATGGGTGGTGGTGGTGGTGGTGGTTGTGGAGGGTGCTGGTGGTGATCGTGGTTATGGGTGGTGGTGGTTGTCGTCTTCAGTAGTACCTAAGATACTTATATTTGACTTTGCAGAAGTATTGTTATATGGATTATCACCGGCGAGTTTCGTTAAAGCATTTCCTTCTGACACCGTTATTGTTACTGTTACAATATTTATTGGAATATTTATTGCAATATTTATTGCAACAGAAACATGCTGGTAGTTCTGCTACTACTATTACCACTTTTATCATTACTCATTACTTTGTACCACTACGTTGGTCTTAATGCTCATTCTACTTCTCTTACCACTCCTGCTACTGCTACTTTTTGAGTCACTGTATTACTATTGCTGCCATAAATTCATAGAGTTAACACCATCACTTTCACCACCCATCACCACTCATTACCACCCATCACCACCCATCACCACTCATTACCACCCATCACCACCCATCATTACTCATCACCATCGCCACGTATCACCACTTATCACCACCCATCACTCACCACCCCATCCATGCTCATAACCACCACAACTCTAAACACTACAACTATCAATATCACTACAATCATTACCACTACTACAATCATTACTACTGCCATCACTGCTACCATCACGACTAAAAGTACAACCATTACTACCACCACCACCATAAACATGAACATAAAGGTAAAAAAAAAAAAAACACACAATTCGAAGAATGTAAAATGAGCCATAATGTTCACTTGACCTGTGAAGGAAGAACATCGGTTAATAAATGTTCACTAGTCAAGCCTCACGGAACGGTGAAACACTGAGAGTTCACTAACTGAAGGATGATGATATATATGTTTGTCTGTGGATGGTGACCTACGCAGTCTGAGAGAAATGAGGAGGAAGAAGAGGACGGGAAGAGTCAGCAACAGATGAAAGAGAGGAAGTCGAGGAGGAAATGACAATAGCAGATTAGTAGGAGGAAGTCAAGAAACCTGTGGAAGACAAGGAGACTTAGGAGGTGGTGAAGGTGCGACAAAGGAAGAAGAAGATAAGGAAGAGAACGAAGAGAAGAAGCAGGAGGCGAAGGAGGAGGAGGAGGAGGAGGAGGAGGAGGAGGAGGAGAAGAAGGAGGAGGAGGAGGAGGCGTGGGTGGCGGAAGAAGTTACGTGGTGCTAGAATAGCACTTTGAATGTGCAATCTTAATGGCCCTTAAGGGAATGAGTTATGGCACAATCTGGCGTTTTACGTCCGTACGAGAGACACTGGTGGCTACCTGGCCCAGGCTCCAGGGGACACCCAATAACCAGAGTGGGAAGGGGAAAAAAAGGATCTCAAGAAGTTGTCCTTAACTCCTACTCGACCACAGGAAGATTTTTATTGTCATCAGGTGACTTGGCCTATAAAAGAAGATATATGAATAAGTATATGGATATATAAATATGTCTATGCATTTATGTGTAAATAGACATATAATATACATTATATATATATATATATATATATATATATATTATATACATATATATATATATATATATATATATATATATATATATATATATATATATATATATATATATATATATATATATATATATATATATATATATGTCGTGCCGAATATGTAAAACTGGTCAATTAGCAAGAACTCATTTAAAATTAAGTCCTGTCTGAAATTTTCTCTTATACATTTAAAGATATATTTTTTTCATTAATGTTGATGTAAAAATTTATAATTTTGCACCAAAAGAATCTTAGGAAACTTACCTAGCCTTATTATAACAAGAACAATTTATTTTAGCCTAACCCAACTATATATATTTTAGATTTCTTTACAATAATTTAATACTAAACAAACACATTGAAATATATTTTTTTCGTTAGGTTCAGAATGATTTTGGCGAAATTATTGCATACACAAATTTTCACTTGTCCTATATGGTAAGATGAGAGTTGCTATTTAAGCCACGATCGCAAGTTCTGCCTATTCGGCACGACATATATATATATATTATATATATAATATATATATATATATATATATATATATATATATATATATATATATATATATATATTATATATATATTATATATATATATAATATTAAATCATTTCTAAAATTTTCTCTTATACGCTTAAAGATATATTTTCTTCATTTATGTTAACATAAAAATTAATAATTTTGTACCAAAAGACCCTTAGAAAACTTCCCTAACCTTATTATAACAAACGCAATTTAATTTAGTTTAATCCAGCTAAATATATTTTAGATAAATTTGCAATAATATGTGTAATAAACAAACACAATTAAATATTTTTTTCGTTAGGTTCAGAATGATTTTTGAGAAATTATTGCATACACTAATCTTTGCTTCCCTTATTCGGCAATAAGAGCCTTACTATTTAAGCCCAAATAGCAAGATTTACCTATTCGGCACGACATATATATTAATATATATATGTATATATATATATAATATATATATATATATATATATATATATATATATATATATATATATATATATATTTATGTGTGTGTGTATGTGTGTGTGTATGTGTGTGTGTATGTGTGTGTGTATGTGTGTGTGTATGTGTGTGTGTGTGTGTGTGTGTGTGTGTGTGTGTGTGTGTGTGTGTGTGTGTGTGTGTGTGTGTGTGTGTGTGTGTGTGTATGTGTGTGTAGTTATGGGTATGTGTATATGTGTGTATTTGTGTGTATGTGTGTATATATATGTGTGTGTGTGTGTGTGTGTGTGTAGCGATAGAAAGAGAGAGAGAGAGAGAGAGAGAGAGAGAGAGAGAGAGAGAAGAGAGAGAGAGAGAGAGAGAGAGAGAGAGAGAGAGAGAGAGAGAGTTTTGCTGGGGTATTATAACGAGCAGTAAAAACATTTATGAGATGTTATGTGCACGATAAAGCATTTAATGGTTTCGGCAAGGTTAAGTGTTTGTGAATCAGGACTGGAGAGCACTGTGATACTCTGGTTATACATGGGACAAGACGAGGTGGGAAAAGAAGAGGAAATGAAAGAAAGTTGTTTTATGCTCGAGGTGCAGGAGGACAAGGAGGAGGAAGTGGAAGAGGAAAGAGGAAAAGTAGGAGGAGGAGGAAAATTAGGAAGAATAGGAGGAGGAGGAGGAAGAGGAAGAGGAGAAGGAAGAGGAGGAAGAGGGGATGAAAAAGAATGACGATGAAACTGAGAACGAAACTGAATTGGTGAAGAGACATAGCGGAAGTGGAATAGGAAGGAAAGAATGGACTAGCTAATGGGGAAATAGGAAGGAATAATAGTTGGGAAAGGGAGATTAGATGAGAATGGGTAATAGTTAAAAATGGGGAACAGCTGAGAATGGGTGGTAGTTAGAAAGGGGGAATAGCTGAGAAAGGGAGACAATTTTAGTTGGAGAGGAGTTGAAAAGAGAGAATACTTCGGATAGGTGAATATTTGGGAAGGAAAAAGAGCTAAGAATGAGGAATAATTAGGAAGAGGGAAGAGTACGGAAGGAGAATAGTTGGATAGGAAGAATAGTTAAGTAGGGAGAATAGTTGGGGAGGTTTAATTACTGGGAAGAAGAAATGGGGCAGTAGGGAAGGAGAGAGTAGTGAAGACAGGAGAATATTATTTAGTTATTAAAAGAAAACAGATGTTAAGAGAGAGAAGGAGAAATGAAGGTTAAGAGTCGGAGACGGAAACTTAAGATGCGTTTAAAGGTGACTCCCAGAACACTCACTAGAAGACATATTAAAATATTTTACCTTGCCAGGCCTAGAGGAGCCGGGGAGGACAGGTAGAGGAGGAGGAGGAGGAGGGGAGAGAATTGAGAAGTGGAGGGGGCTAAAGAGAAGGAGAAGGTGGATAAGGGAGGAGAGTAGAAGGAGGAGGAGGAAGAGGAGGAGGGAGAGAGGAAGGAAATGGAAAACATAGATAAGGTGTAAGAAAGAGATAGAGAGAAAGAGGGAAGACAAGAAGAAGAAAGAGAGAGAGAGAGTATGTGTACTCAACTAATTGTGGTTGCAGGGGTCGATTCATAGCTCCTGCCCCCTGTGTGTGCGCGTGTACGATGTGTGATGCATGTATAAAAAATTAAATAAAAACCCTTTATATACATGTACATGTATATGTATTATATATATATATTATATTATATATAATATTATATATATATATATATATATATATATATATAATATATATATATATAAATGTATATATATATATATATATATATATATAATATATATATATATATATATATATATATAATATATATATATATATATATATATATAATATATAATATAAGAATAGTGTTTTTATTTCCTTGCGTAAACGTGGCCAGTTTTCATAATAGGATCGGATACTTACGGCTGCTACAAAGTCTCCCCGTTCATTAGAGGAGTGTAGGGAATTTCCTGTTTATCAGGGAA
This sequence comes from Cherax quadricarinatus, assembly GCF_026875155.1. Classification (NCBI taxonomy): domain Eukaryota; kingdom Metazoa; phylum Arthropoda; class Malacostraca; order Decapoda; family Parastacidae; genus Cherax; species Cherax quadricarinatus. The sequence continues at coordinate 23,193,155 of NC_069427.1, read as the reverse complement.
GATATTTTCCCCTTGTTTCCCCAAGTTTTAAAACTAAGAGAAGATTTCTTATGCAAAACGAAGCAATCTCTCTTGACTTATCCACAGTGTTGCTTTCTTACCTTCATTTTCTTATCTCTCCTTCGTTTTTTTTTCACCTCTCTGCCCTTGTTTTTTCTTCTCTTTTTTCTTCTCTGTATTTTATTTTGTAGTTCCTTTACCCTTGGGTTTCTTTCCTCCCTAATTCTTCTGTCTTTCGTTTCCTTTTCTTTTTCCAGCAATCTGCTTTTTGCTCTTTTTTCCCATTCGTTTCTTCCTCCCCTAACCTAATTCTTTCCTTCATTTTCCTTTTCTTATCCTCTAACCTTCTTTCCTCTTTCCTTTTCCTTCCCGTTTATTCCTCCCCGACATTTTCCCTGCATTACCTTTTTAATTTTTTTATCTTCAGTTATCCTTTTCTTCCTTTAATTTTCCACCCTTTTTTCTCTCTCTAACACTTTTTTCCTTTCCTTTCAACCTGTCTGTCTTTCCTCTCGTTCTCTCTCATTCACTAAGTTTTGCAGACGGTGATCATTAATAACCTAACTGATCAGAAAAAAATGCCCGCTATTACTGAACGGAGGATCGAGCCTCCACCATTATTTGTGTCGAATAATCCATTCGGGTTTAGCGTTTCATAAAACAATTCCCAACTCTCCTATTTTTGGTAAAGTAAAAGTTTCCAAAGGCATAGAGACAAGAAAGAGGAGAGAGAGAGAGAATTGAATAAGTGGAAGATTAAGTAGATGAAGGATGGGATGGAAGAGGAGTAGAATTGAAAAGGATGGGGTAAAACATGAGAGGAAAAAACGGAGGGAGGGAAGGAAGGAGAAGCAGGAAAATGAAGGGAAATAAGGAAGAGGTGCATGGGAGTACAGGAGAATGGCAGCTAGCAGAAAGAGTACTTGGAAGTTCACACTGAGTCTGTCTGCTGACAGAACCTCTCAACGTCTAGGTGTGTGTGAGTCGAGGATGGTAAAAGCAGAGTAATCAAGTTTGATCTGAGGAAGGTGAAAGATAGTTCCAGTTTCTCGGCTCAGGAACCAGTCAGCTGAGGATGAGGTCAGGTGTTGTGCAAGACGACTCTCTCTCGGAATGATATTTGTGTGTTTACAAGTGTTGTTTGAAGATCTGGTGGTCCTCTCCGCGCACCTCTCACCCCTATCACACACCATACCCCCCTCATCTTAAAGGTTGGAACCGTACTCCTTAGAGGATGGAAGAATGCCTCTTAGAAGCTAGAACAGTGCAACTTAGATATCAGAACCGTACTACTTAGAGTCTAGAATCATGGTATTTTGAGGCTACAACCTCACCTTTCAGACGATACAATCTCAATTTACAGAGGATACAATCTCACTTCTCAGAGGATACAATTTCACTTCTCAGACGATACAGTCTCACTTCTCAGAGGATACAACCTCACCTCTCAGAGGATACAATCTTACTTCACAGAGGATTTAACCTCACCTCTCAGACGATACAATCTCACTTTACAGAGGATACAATCTCACTTCTCAAACGATACACTCACTTCTCAGAGGATACAATCTCGCTTGACAGAGGATTTACCCTCACCTCTCAGATGATACAATCTCACTTCACAGAGGATACAACCTCACCTCTCAGATGATACAATCTCACTTCACAGAGGATCACAACCTTACCTCTCAGATGATACAATCTCACTTCACAGAGAATACAACCTCACCTCTCAGGGGATGCAACCTCACTTCTTAGAGGATACAAAATCAGTTCTTTTAGATAGTGATTGACTAGAGATCCCTGACAAATTGAAAGGCGGAAAAGACGTCAGTTCTTAGTGGTCTAGGATGTATGACATTCCCTGAACAGGGAATTACCTACAATCAAATTGTCCCTATTAAAGACGATCGGTTCAACCTGAAGTACTAGCATTCTTAGTGTCAGTTAGAAACTTACATTCCTGCACGGGAAAATACGTCTTTCATAAGATGCACTCACCTCTCATTCTCCGTCGTAAAGAGACTGACAGATTAGCAGAAGCTATCACTATGATTTCTTAGGCCAGTTACTAGACGTATGGTTCATTAACAGTGTCTTCGCACGGGTTCAATAAACTCATGTTACTAGCACTATGGTTCAGTTAACAATGAGTCACCTCCGGTATGGTTCATAATCAAATTACTAGCACGTAGTTCATTAACCAGTGTACTAGCGTATGGTCTTAACCAGGACGACGAGGTTCATTAATACAAGTGGATACACGTATGTTATTAGATGGTACTATATAGGCTCATTAAGTGTACTAGCACGTATGGTTCATTAACAGTGTACTAGCACGTATGGTTCATTAACCATGTGTACTAGCACGTATGGTTCATTAATCATGTGTATAGCACGTATGGTTCATTAACCACGTGTACTAGCACGTATGGTTCATTAACCATGTGTACTAGCACGTATGGTTCATTAACCATGTGTACTAGCACGTATGGTTCATTAACATGTGTACTACCACGTATGGTTATTAACCATGTGTACTAGCACGTATGGCTCATTAACCATGTGTACTAGCCATATGGTTCATTAACCATGTACTAGCACGTATGGCTCGTTAACCATGTGTACTAGCACGTTGGTTCATTAATCATGTGTACTAGCACGTATGGTTCATTAACCATGTGTACTAGCACGTATGGTTCATTAATCATGTGTACTAGCACGTATGGTTCATTAACCATGTGTATAGCACGTATGGTCATTAACCATGTGTACTAGCACGTATGGTTCATTAACATGTGTACTAGCACGTATGGTTCATTAACCATGTGTACTAGCACTATGGTTCATTAACCATGTGTACTAGCACGTATGGTTCATTAACCATGTGTACTAGCACGTATGGTTCATTAACCATGTGTACTAGCACGTATGGTTCATTAATCATGTGTACTAGCACGTATGGTTCATTAACCATGTGTACTAGCACGTATGGTTCATTAATCATGTGTACTAGCACGTATGGTTCGATTAACCATGTGTACTAGTACGTATGGTTCATTAACCAAGTGTACTAGCACGTATGGTTCATTAATCATGTGTACTAGCACGTATGGTTCATTAACCATGTGTACTAGCACGTATGGTTCATTAATCATGTGTACTAGCACGTATGGTTCATTAACCATGTGTACTAGCACATATGGCTCATTAACCACGTGTACTAGCACGTATGGCTCATTAACCATGTGTACTAGCACGTATGGCTCATTAACCATGTGTACTAGCACGTATGGCTCATTAACCATGCTGTTCTGCATGGATTTCCATCTCTCTTTCTCTTTCTTCCTACAAGATTAGTCAAAGATTTTCAACCTTACTAGGCCTTTTATAGTCTTTCCTATCATTATTTTTATGGAAATGTTATAGTTATAAAATATACCAATAAGAAATACCATGACGTTGGGGCCAGCCGGAAACCAAAGATATCATATAAATGTCTCTGTCTCTCACTTTTTTCTCTTTCACTCTCTTTCTTTATCCCAGTACGGATAGGCCAATAGCCGATCCATCGAATGCAAGGCTCCTCATAAAGCCTTGATTTATCCACACTAGATCTAACCCGGCTGTTTCATACTGGATTTCGGCGAAAAGTTCTTAAAAGTCGTTAACGGGGATGTGTAAAGTTAAATGAGTTTCGTCGATTTCTACATTAACATGAAGAATCTATGTGGTGGCACGATACTAGCAGTGCTACCGGCAGTGCTGCTGCTACTGGCAGTGCTGCTGCTACTGGTAGTGCTGCTGCTTCTGTCAGAGCTGCAACCCAAACCAGTGCTGCTGCTACTACTGGTGATGCTGCTACTACTAGTGATGCTACCATCACTGATGCTACCACCAGTGATACTACTACCAGTGATGCTTCCACCAGTGCTGCTACCACCAGTGATGCTACCACCAGTGCTGCTACCATCAATGATGCTACCAGCAGTGATGCTGCTGCCAGTGATGCTGCTACAGTGATGCTAACCTCAGCGATGCTGCCACCAGTGATGCTGCCACCAGTGATGCTGCCACCAGTGATGCTGCCACCGGTGATGCTGCCACTAGTGCTGCTACCAGTGATGCTACCATCAGTGTTGCTGTTACCAATGATACTACCACCAGCGCAGCTACCATCAGCGATGCTACCAGTGCTGCTATCACAACCACCACCAACAGTCCAAATACCAATGTCATCATCACCACCACAATCACCACAATAACCATAACCATCACCACCACAATCACCACAATAACCACAACCATCACCACCAGCCATTATTAACACTGCAACCAATACAGCAACCACCACCACCGCCACAACCACAACCACCACCACCACAACCACCACCACCGCCCACAACCACCACCACGCCCACAACCACACCACCATAACTACCCCCACCACCGCCACTACCACCGTCACCTTCACCACCACAATAACCACAACCACTACCACCACCACAATCACCACAACTACCACCATCACCACCACAACCAATGCCAGAATGAGCTTTCATACTGGCCAACATCTCCGAATTTAAATGGGGGATTTTTGAGAGAAGAATAGATGTTGAGTGAGGAATATCGGTCTGAAAACGAAGAGGAAGTAGAATGAGAGAGAGAGAGAGAGAGAGAGAGAGAGAGAGAGAGAGAGAGAGAGAGAGAGAGAGAGAGAGAGAGAGAGAGAGAGAGAGAGAGAGAGAGAGACAGACAGACAGACAGACAGACAGACAGACAGAATGTGTACCCTAGTGAGCGCGTGTCTAAATCATTGACACACGTCAAGCAGTCATTAATTATTTCACTTTTTGAATAAATAAATGAATCTGTGAGTTAATGAGTCAGTTACTCATCCCATAAGTCAGCGAGTAAAACAGTGAGGCAGAGAGGGAGAGAAAGAGAGAGAGAGAGAGAGAGAGAGAGAGAGGAGAGAGAGGAGAGAGAGAGGAGAGAGAGAGAGAGAGAGAGAGAGAGAGAGAGAGAGAGAGAGAGAGAGAGAGATAAGAGTGAAGGGAAGTAGAAATTTGCAATTTGGGAAATACTGAAAGAAACCGAGAGTGATTAAGACTAACTGCGCGAGATTTAGAAAGATGGAGAGTGATTAGTGTGTGTGTGTGTGTGTGTGTGTGTGTGTGTGTGTGTGTGTGTGTGTTGTGTGTGTGTGTGTGTGTGTTTGTGTATTTCTTCTCAAAATATGCTCGTGTAGAGGTCCTAATTAAGTTATCAGAGGAAGAATAAATACGCCTTTTTAATTAAGAAGACACCGTAAAGCGGAAATACGAAGACAATTAACAGAAGACAGAGATAAACTGCATCTCATGAGAAAAGACAACAGTCTTATAAAGTACTTCATTTTGTGTGTAAAACTGATTTGTAAGTCTGGAAACTGAATATTCTCTAGTGATGATACTGGCTTTTTTCTCACGATGATTCGCACGGCAACGAAGAAGCCACTGGCTTATCCATATACTGGGTATACGGATAAGCCAGTGGCTTTCCTGTATACTGGGCGTCAGTGACTAAATAGCCACTGGCTTGCCCGCATACTGGGTATCAGTGACTAAACAACCACTGGCTTACCCATATGCTGAGTATCAGTGATCAAACAGCCACTGGCTTACCGGTATACTTGAGTATCAGTGACTAAACAGCCACTAGCTTACCCGTACACTGGGTATCAGTGATTAAATAGCCACAGGCTTACCCGCATACTGGGGATCAGTGACTAAAAAGCCAAAGACTTACCCATATACTGGGTATCAGTGCCTGTAAGTCACTGGCTCACCAGTGCAATGTACTCATGTTTAAGCAGCTACTGGCGTAAAGAAACTAGTCTTTTCCACCTAATATCTTTTCGCCAATTTTTTTGTATGTGTGTAACCCCCTGGAGGGTCACTCGACGACTGTGTTACCCTGAAGTCTGCAATAATATCGCTATTTTACTGTTCTGGCTCATCACGTTTTAATTCTTGTGGTGACGCCTTAATTGTACCATTTATTTTACTGATAAATATGTCGTGCAGAATAGGCAGAACTTGCGATCTTGGCTTAAATAGCAACGCTCATCTTGCCATATAGGACAAGTGAAAATTTGTGTATGCAATAATTTCGCCAAAATCATTCTGAACCTAACGAAAAAAATATATTTCACTGTATTTGTTTAGTATTAAATTACTGTAAACAAATCTAAAATATATTTAGTTGGGTTAGGCTAAAATAAATTGCGCTTGCTATAAAAAGGGTAGGTAAGTTTTCTAAGTTCCTTATGGTGCAAAGTTAAAATTTTTTTTTTTTACATCAACATTAATGAAAAAAATATATCTTAAAACGTATTGATGTATTATTTTATAATTAATTATATATATATATATATATAATATATATATAATAATATATATATATTAATATATATATAATATATATATATGCAAAAGATTACAGTAAACAGGTGATTTCAAATAGCAAAACAACCTCTGAAAGAATGAGAAATTCCCAAGCGCTTTCGTGACTACTCACATTATAAAGGAACTATAAAGTAAAGAAACCAAGAAGCTATATAAGGGGTCTGGCCAGCACCTCACAACAATCCCACAAGGGTTAAACATCGCCGCGCGTCACGTGTTTTAACCGTTGTGGGATCTAATAGTGAGGTCTGCCAGACCCCTTATATAGCTTCCTTGGATGTTTTAAACTTTCATAGTTCCTTGATAATGTGAGTAGTCACGAAAGCGCTTGGAATTTCTCTATTCTTTCAATATTTGTTTTGCATATATATATATAATATATATATAAAATATATATATATATATATATATATATATATATATATAATATAATATATATATATATATATATATATATATATATATGTCTTGCCGAAGGGCGCAGAACTTGCCATTTTGGCTTAAATAGCAACGCTCAATCTTGCCAATAGGACAAGTGAAAATTTGTGTATGCAATAATTTCCCCAAAAAATCATTCTGAACCTAACGAAAAAAATATATTTGATTGTGTTTGTTTAGTACTAAATTATTGTAAACGTATTTTAAATATATTTAGTTGGGTTATGCTAAAATAAATTGCGCCTATTATAATAAGGTTAGGCAAGTTTTCTAAGTTCCTTTTGGTGCAAAATTATAAATTTTTACATCAACATTAATAAAAAAAATATATCTTTAAACGTATAAGAGAACATTTTAGAAAGGAATTAATTTTAAATGAGTTCTTGCTAATTGACCAGTTATACATATTCGGCACGACACACGCACCTGGGAAACTTACAGACCTCCTGAAAAAAGTAAACGATGGTTCCACTATCTTAAATGCTCCACCAACCATCAAGGCATGGCACAACTTGCTACTTTTTAGCAATGTCTGCTTAGCTGTGCCGGAAAGAAGGGGAAAGAGGCTAGCCTCAATGATAATTAAATCCTTAAGAGATTTTCCTAGAGTTGATAACCTCATTCGCCTTCCCCGTCAACACAAAAAAGGGAGAGGCAGAACCCCCACTCACTCTACAAAACCAGTGAAAAAGTCAAGTCCAGGTGAGCAAAAAAATTGAAGAGGGCAACACAGTGGGGGCAATCAGAATTATTACCAGTGAGATACAGTTGTTTCCCGGGGATGCGACACGGGCTGAAGCACTTAGGGGAAAAGCCCTGCCAGGGAAACCAGTGGCACCAACAGTTCCAACACCTCGTCCCCACTATGGAACCATTGATTGTGGAAGACTCAGACATTTACAAAGCAATAATGTCGTTCCCATCTGGCTCAGCTGGGGGTTACACGGGAATAAGGCCACAGCTTTTAAAAGGAAATGGTTAATCCAGTTATTGGGGAAATTGCAGAGAACACCGCTTTCAAGATCACAAGGTTCGTCAACAATTCCTTGGCTGTCTGATTCCTAAATGAAATTAGACCTTTCTTTTTTGGTGCAACACTTTGTGCACTTAAAAAGAAGGATGGGGAAATTTTCGGCCAATTGCAGTAGGCAACACTTTACGCCCCCCCTCGTATCCAAAGCTGCTGTCCGAAGTATTCGTGCACAGGCAGCCATGATGCTTCAACCAAACCAGCTTGGCTTTGGGGTCTCTCAAGGAAGTGAAGTAGCGGTTCATGCAACAAGGGTGTATATTAACAACCTGCCTGAGGAAAATGCAGTGGTAAAATTAGATTTCAAGAATGCGTTCAATCTCCTGAAAAGAGACGTGGTATTAGCAGCAGTACGAGAACATTTCCCTGGTCTCTTCCCTTTTGTTTCAGCTGGGTATAGCAAGGAATCAATGCTTCTCTTTGGAGAGCATGAAATCACATCATGGGAGGGTGTCCAACAAGGAGATCCTCTTGCACCATTTCTCTTCTGTATAGCAGTTAGGGAAATCACAGTCAGACTGACCAGCGAGCTAAACATCTGGTTCCTGGATGATGGCACACTAGCAGGTACAAAGGAGTCCCTCCTACATGACCTTACACAGGTAATGACACGGGGACAGGAAATGGATCTCGTCCTGAATCCATCCAAATGTGAAATCATCTCAGTCAGTCAACAAGTGATAAATGCAGTGAGATCAAAACTACCAGGAGCAGCAGTCATTGCCCCCACAAATAGTGTCTTGCTAGGAGCACCTCTGGGAAGCATGCCATTGACACAATTCTCAGGAAGAAATTGGAAAGTTAAGGAGAATGAACAACGAATAGGCAATCTGGACACCCACGATGCCTTGTACCTTCTCACAAAGTGCTTGAGTCTGCCCAGGTTGACATATTTCCTAAGATGTGCACCTTCATATGATAACCCTATACTGCACGAATATGACAGTATTCTGAGGCAGATTTTTACGAAAGTACTGAACCTTACTCTAGAAGACGGGCAGTGGAACCAAGCTACACTTCCAGTCAGACTAGGAGGCATTGGTGTCCGCAAGTCATCACAGATTGCGTTACCTGCTTTTCTGTCCTCGTGTATTGCATCCAGAGAGCTTGTAGCAGCGATTCTCCCTGAACATCTTAGGACAAGACTGGAGTACAGGACCAAAAATTCATTGACGGAGCAATGATCTGGGATAATCTAACGGGCTCAGAAACCAGACCTGCTCCCCCCAACAACTACAAACAATCGCACTGGGATGGTCCAATAGTGGAAAATATAGCCTCAACAATGCTTCAGAATGTGTCAGGGAAGGATAGATCCCGCCTCCTGGCAGTGAGAGCCCCTCATGCTGGGGACTTTCTGTTGGCTGTTCCCAACTCCAGCCTTGGCACACGCCTCGACCCACAGACCATCCGCATCGGTGTTGCCCTTCGACTTGCCGCCCCTATTCTCGCCGAACACAGGTGTATTTGTGGCAGTGAAGCAGCAGACCGATTCGGGTACCATGGTCTTGTGTGCCGTAAATCCGAGGGAAAGATTGCAAGACATGAGGAGGTTAATAACATTATCAAGAGGAGCCTCACAACAGCTGGATGCCCAGCAGTAAGGGAGCCACCCCAACTATGCAGATCTGATGGCAGCCAGAAGCGTCCAGATGGTATCACCCTTCAAGCCTGGACAGATGGGAAGCAGGTGTGTGTGGGACTATACATGTGCATCTACCTGGCTGATACCTATCTCCAATACACCAGGGAGGAAGGAGGGGCAGCTGCCACTTCAGGGAGTCCCAAAAGTCTAGAAAATATGGAGAACTTGCCCATCATTATATGTTTGTTCCCACAGGCTCAGAGACCCTTGGCTCATGGGAAAGAGTGCATCTAAATTCCTTAAGGAGCTGGAAAAAGACTCATCAGGGTAACTAGGGATCCCAGGGCAGCTAGTTTTCTGTTCCAGCGGCTCAGTGCGGCTGTTCAAAGGGGTAATGCCTGCTGTATTTTGGGCACACGCCCCAGCTCTGATGAGCTGGATGAGATTTTCGCCTTATAATCGGTGATACACACGTAACAACATGTCCGTATATGCCACCTTTATGTCAACAATGTTATCTCTTAAATCTTCTGTACCATATTATGTAATAAAATATTCCTATTGGTAAAAAAATATATCCTAAAAGATGGGGTGGTAGGGGAAGTGGAATATTCAAACGGCTTCAGGAAGAAATCCAAATATCTTCCTTGAAGCCTTTTTATCCACTTCTCCGAGGCTATGGTCCCACAATTTACACCAGAGGTGGACCCCATCCTATATATATATGTATATATATATATATATATATATATATATATATATATATATATATATATATATATATATATATATGTCGTGCCGAATATGTAAAACTGGTCAATTAGCAAGAACTCATTTAAAATTAATTCCTTTCTAAAATGTTCTCTTATACGTTTAAAGATATATTTTTTTTATTAATGTTGATGTAAAAAATTTATAATTTTGCACCAAAAGGAACTTAGAAAACTTGCCTGACCTTATTATAACAGGCGCAATTTATTTTAGCCTAACCCAACTCAATATATTTTAGATTTGTTTACAGTAATTTAATACTAAACAAAC
>NC_069427.1:23172612-23180112 GCF_026875155.1 Cherax quadricarinatus | reverse complement strand
TCTTCTTCCGTGCTGTCTGTCATGATGTGCTTGAGAACCCTGCCTTCGACATCAGCTCCATGTCTACTGCATGAAGGTATTTATCTGAAGGAGAATGCTGGCGAGTAAGTGGTGGTGGTGTGTTGGTTCGGAGGGGGGTCTCTGAGTTAGATGTGTTTGGGGTAGGGCAGGAGAGTGCGTGGTGGCAGGGGTAGGGGAAAAGCAGCCAACATATATATCCATCTGTGAATCACGGGTCGGACACACACGAGGCACCCAGCCACCGGGAATGCATCTCAAAGAAAGACCATAATTCAAATGATGGAACCCCTGGCACTCGCTGCGGGGGGAGGCAAGAAGACCCCCGCAGAACAACTACCTTGGGAACTCCACCATCTCAAGCCGATGCCATCTTTCTTCATTTATGCAGACCATTCTCATTTCTCCCTTCCCTAACCACCTTCCTGGACCCCAATTTCCCCCTCTGGCTCCCGCCTCCTCCCCCAGTTTCAACGGGCCTTTTGGGTCTCCGAAAGGTACAGGAAAATTTCCTCACTCAAGTATTAATTCTTCGGCATGACGCTCAGGGGAACCATGATTAAGTTGGAGAATAACGCCGCTTGTCTCAGCTGTGTTCGTTTTGCCTCGTTTTTGACTTTGATGTTTCGATCTGATATTTATAGTTTCTCGATACATTGGATGATGATTGCGGTGCTGTTGCTGCGCTAGAGCGCCGGCCAGGTGCCTCTATTCAGGTGGTAATCATTTTGATTTTATGGTCCTTTTTATAACAGCAGATAAAAAGCTATTGCACTCGGCCGGGCTTTCGAATAGATTCTTGTCTTCCGAAGGCCAAGGGTTAGTTTCCGAGACCAGCAAACAGTGGCAACGACATGGACATGAGGAGACTAAGCCATAATCGTAGCTAACGTCGAACCTCAAGTGTCTACGCTATAAGAATACAAGCGTTGCTGGAGACCCCCCTCCGGCGCCTTCTACACCTCATCATCATCACCAGCAGTAGAGGCGGAGGAAGCTGAAACACTAGATAAGATAACCAACACACGACATCCGTTTCAACGACCGTAACACTAACGATGAAGAAGCATTTATTAATTACGAATTGTATTAAATTGTCTATAATATGTTTTAACAGGTGCCTCTATATAAATAGTGTTCCTCCTCAAAATCGTTGGAACGTGATAAAGCAACACTGCCGTAGGCCTAGTAGTCTGTGCTGAGTAGGTGCTAGACACACCCACACACAAACACACGGGCGCCTGGCAAGCCTAAGAACAGCTGAGTCTCGACCCCTGCAACCAGAAATAGGTGAGTACAAATAGGTGAGTACGCACGCACACACACACACACACACACACACACACAACACACACACACACGGCCAGGAGCTATGACTCGACCCCTGCAACCACAAATAGGTGAGTACGGGCCCCTGGTATACGGGCGCCTGGCATACGGGCGCCTGGCATACGGGCGCCTGGTATACGGGCGTCTGGCAAACCTAAGAACAGCATTCCGACATCTTAATAAGGAGTCATTCAGGACCCTATACACTGTGTAAGTTACGCCCATGTTGGAGTATGCAGCGCCAGTTTGGAACCATCACCTAGCCAAGTATGTAAGGAAGCTAGAGAAAGTGCAAAGGTTTGCAACAGGACTAGTCCCGGAGTTAAGGGGTATGTCCTACGAGGAGAGACTAAGGGAAATCGACCTGACGACACTGGAAGACAGAAGAGATAGGGGAGATATGATAACGACATATAAAACACTGAGAGGAATCGACTAGGTGGACAGAGACAGGATGTTCCAGAGATGGGACACAGCAACAAGGGGTCACAGTTGGAAGTTGAAGACTCGGATGAACCACAGGGATGTTAGGAAGTATTTCTTCAGTCACAGAGTTGTCAGGAAGTGGAATAGTCTGGGAAGTGCTATAGTGGAGGCAGGAGCCATACATAGCTTAAAGGAGAGGTATGATAAAGCTCATTCAGCGGGAAAAGTGACCGAGTAGCGATCAGTGAAGAGGCGGGGCCAGAAGCTGTAACTCGACTCCTGCAACTACAACTAGGCGAGAACACACACACACATACATACACGGGGCCAGGAGCTATGACTTGACACATGCAACCATAATTAGGTGAGTACACACACACACTCCCACTAATGCAGCTCACCAACCTATTTTTAATACAAGGGAAAAGAGTTAATTTTAATACCACTACTTAACACTTACATTTTTCTACAACGTTCTCCCATATCCTTTTTCAATCCAAATTTATCCAGCTTAAATCTATTATTTTTAATTTTTTTTTTTGGGTAGATATTTTATGAGTTTATTGGTTTCCACTATTTTTACGTCTAGTATCCAATATCTAAATTCAAATCATATGCCCCTCAATTCATTTCTTTTCAAGAGAGTCAAGGAACACGTCTCTAAATCCTTGTTCATAGAAAATTGTTCCTGGTAAGGAGAATAAACATTGCTTTTCTTCCTGTTTTTTTTTCTATTCATTTGTCTCTTTCAATATAGAGAGGAGACTAGCTCAGTATAATTTAAATGACGTCTCGAACATGCTGTCCCATGACGGCCCCGAAAACGAAGTGATTGGTAATGATAAGATACGAAGAGAGAGAGAGAGAAAATCAAATGAAGAAATGAAATTACTGGCCTATAGATGACTCCAACTTCATCCTCCTGTCCCATATTTGTATGTTTAATAACAAGAAAAAGGTTTTCAAATGAGATGATGTTGGTAACAGCTCTTAATGTGTAAACAGAGTTAGGAACCCTTAACTTAACATTGTAAATCCCTGTGTAGAGAGAGAGAATGAGAGAGATAGATAGAGAGAGAGAGAGAGAGAGAGAGAGAGAGAGAGAGAGAGAGAGAGAGAGAGAGAGAGAGAGAGAGAGAGAGAGAGAGAGAGAGAGAGAGAGAGAGTAGGGGGGGAGGGAGAGAGTAATTTGCCATCATTCCCTCTGGGTCCGTTTAATCCCGTGGTTATACCTCGGCCGTCGTGGATATGGGGAACGGGTTAGGGGAAAAAAAAAGAGAGCAATTAAAAATAACAGATCCCTTGATGACTTTGAAACTTGTGGAAGGATGACAGAAGAGTTGATTTCCCTTGTGTTTTACGGAAGGGGATGCTCACTTTGAGGGAGGGGGTCTCATATCCCCTTGAGTTTTTCCTTCTTATAACCTATGGAGAAGAAAAAAAATCTATACGGAAGGGGAGGGGGGGGGGAAACTTTCTTTGTTTATTGTCAAAACGGGACTCACACTTTCGTGTCACGCCACTTGTGGCCTTAAAGAGGGACTCGCTATATCGAAGGATGGGAATAGGAAGGAGGCCGTTATAGGGAGGGATGGGTATTAGGATAGAGTAGAAAGAAAATTAATCTTCTCACTTGGGAGAGTGAACTTGCTTCGTTACTGAAGGAGATATGTACGAAAAAATAATACCAGAAGCAGTCCAGTTAACTAAACACTCTCACAGACACCAGGAGAATCGGAAGTGGAATCGGCAATGCAAATGTACAATAAAATCGGCAAGAAAACATTGATAATAATAAAGCAATAGAAACTGAAATCTCAAGATATTTTGGCCAACATACGAGACAAGGGAAGATAGGAACGAGGAAATCTTTGAATATAACTGGAAAGGATATTTTGAGTGCGGAAGAAAAATTGGGATTAGAATTGCTAGGAGGATTGGGGTGGGAGTCTTCAGATAAAGTCAGGAGATTGCAATATGGATTGGAAACGAGGAAAAAAGGATTTGATACTATAAGGATATCTGAAAGAGTGTTATATGATTTTCGATATGAATTTACACACACACACACACACACACACACACACACACACACACACACACACACACACACACACACACACACACACACCACACACACACAACATATATATATATATATATATATATAATATATATATATATATAAGACAGATAGATAGACAGATAAATAGATGATCGTGAACAAGCGATGCAAAATGTAAAACAACCACAGGGGGAGCTGAATGATAGCTCTAGGCCGTTCGTGTTGCAATCAACACATCATCAGGACCTTGCAATATATGCAGAATTGAGTAGGAAGTCCAAGCAGATTGTTCCCCTGGGCTAATCTGCAATAACTTCCTACTTATTTCTGCAAAATTGCAAGCTCCTGGTGATGTGCTGATTGCAACAGGAAAGGCCTAAAGCTATCATTCAACTCTCCCTGTGTGTGTGTGTGTGTGTGTGTGTGTGTGTGTGTGTGTGTGTGTGTGTGTGTGTGTGTGTGTGCGTGTGTGTGTGTGTGTGTGTGTGTGTATGTGCGTGTGCGTGTGCGTGTGCGTGTGCGTGTGCGTGTGCGTGTGCGTGTGCGTGTGCGTGTGTTACTATGCTCACACTTCAACAGCGCGTCAAGCTTCCAGTACGATTTGTCTCCACCCACTTATATCTAATATACTGTCACTTGACTGCTGGATGCCCAAGTCTTATCTCTCAAAACCTTCTTCCCTCCAACTGGGAAATCTTCCGTAGCTCCTCCCATCCTCTTCAGCCAATCTATCTTCCTTCATCCTTTCTAAATGACCAAACCATTACAACAAGTTCTACACCGCTTCCACATTTATCTGAAACACATGTTCAGTGTCTTCACTACTATATTTTAATGAATTTAACTTTGAATCACTCCACCGTATAAAAAGAATGCATAGCTATTGTGTGGGGAATGTTGAAATTTAAATATTACCTCAAAGGTAAACATTGAAACACCCATTTACATATGTGATTCCATACAATCTCTATCACTCATGTAACTTTATTTTCCTCATCTAATCTGTGATATATATTATTCGTCGTAGTCCCGACTTCTGATTAATATTGTACACTCCCAACTGTATGTAAACACATTCACTAACTCCATTCTCCTTTCAGTGTGACCTCCTGTATTTTCACGGGCTGCTCCAGTAGATTATGCAGTGATTATGCAGTGATTAACACCACATAGCAGAGAGGCTCAGTTCGTATTTTATGTCATTTAGCACATGGAGAAGTTGAGGCTCGATCCTGCGACCACTAATTGCGGCCCAATATTTGACTAGTCAGACTGTTGATGTTTATCATATTCTAGGTAACACAGTAGCAAATAATAGTCGACAGTGTCTTTTTATGGGCGTTGACGTCTTCTCAAAAAAAAATATTAAGAACGATTGAAAGTCTTTCATTCCAAGAAGCGATTAACACAGTGCAAAAAGAATGGGAAAATCCGTTCTCCGTCCTAGGACTCGGAAGTCAGAGCAGTAGTGACTTGCATGCAGTTTCACGGGATTGTAGCTGTTGGCCAGCACCCAGCTCTTCCTTTTGTGAATCGGGAATACATTTGCCTTCTCCCTCCGCACATCCATGTAGCAAGCTTATGCTTACCTCCTCGTGCCTCGCAGCCTTTACTGTGTCCAGGGACTTGCAGAGGCGCCGGACCTGTTATCTTACTGTCAGTGGCAACAACTTTGACACAGTTGTCTCTCTACGATATGCTAGCAGCATCTTTCTCTCTCTCTCTCTCTCTCTCTCTCTCTCTCTCTCTCTCTCTCTCTCTCTCTCTCTCTCTCTTCTCTCTCTCTCTCTCTCTCTCTCTCTCTCTCTCTCTCTCTCTTTCTCCCTCTCTTTATACTTATCTTTTCGTCGGGGATTTTCTCTCAAATAATCCGAAGTGGGGAAAGTTAGTGATGATCATATAACAAAGGACAGACAATGAGAGCCTCGCTGTTCGCCGGGATAAGAATTGCTTTGCCTGTCGTAATCTTCGCGGCGCTGATGACTTATTTCTTCCTAAAGGGGTGAGTAAGAGGCACAGGAGGAGAGGAACGGTGAACAGGTGTGGGTAGGAGGGGTAAGTCTGTGTGAGGGGTCACAGGAGGAAGGGAAGTGTGGAGTAGGTAAGGAGGGGAGAGAGTGTAAAGGTCGCAAGAGGATGGGATGTATGGAATGTGTAGTCAATGTTTCTTGTACGAGGCCTGGGTCAGTATAGTTACCACCTAACGAAAAGGTCACTACTGTACAGTCCTTGACGTAACTGGGGTGGTGAAATAATGGTCATGTACTCCAAGACGTCGTTGAGACTCATTTCGTTATCTTTTAAATTAGATATCTGAATAAGGGGCACAGGAGTGGTGGGTAGGTTGGAGTAGTTGTTATATGGGGGGAGAGTTAGCAAGATTCTCAGACTGGAGTAGGTGTTGGGTGGGAGTGTTGAATAGAAGGCTCTTTTGGGAATGCCTAAAGGTTGCCTGAAGTCGATTCCGGGGGTCATCGCCCCCGCAGCACGGTCTCTGACCAGGACCCCCAGTTGATGGCCTGGAATTGGGTTGGATTAGAGAAGAGCTTGTAAGTATGGGCTAGTAAGCCTTCTGCAGTGTTCCTCCATTCTTATTCTCTCAATCAAAACCAGTGGATTGGACAAAGGCTTCAAGGCTAGGAGAGGAAATAAGGTTTCGATAATGGCACGTAGGAACAATGAAAAAAAAAGTTGAAACGGAAAACAGAGAGAAAAGGAAAAAAATAGAAAGCAGAGTTTAGCACTGTACAGAGATTATCGAAAGGAAGAAAAGGTGAAGGAAGAAAGGCATTTTGATCATAGATGAATAATATACAGATAATCATATCAGATTATGAGGTGTGAGGAATTTAAATGCTGAATTCAAGAGCAAATAATAGTGGAAAAAAAGGTGGAAAGGAAGGGATGATTTGGTAGAAAGGTGACGAGGAAGTGGTATGAGGTGGAGCAAGGAAAGAGGAGTGGAAGGCGATGATGAAGGAATGGGGAGAGAATGAATGAATCATGAGGACATAAGAGAAGTGGAAGAGTGAAGGGATAAGAACATGAGAGGACGACGGGGGGGGGATGTAATGGAGAGAGAGAAGAGAAGAGAGGGGAGAGGGGGGAGGGAGGGAGAGGGAGAGAGAGAGAGAGGAGGAGAAGAGAGAGAGAGAGAGAGAGAGGAGAGAGAGAGAGAGAGAGAATCGAAGATGGGCAATAACACGAGGAGGTGCGGTGTGAAAGATACAGAGGAGGAATAAGGAGAAAAGAAAACAAGGAGGAACCGTAGCAAACGATCCAGTGTCAGTAAATAGACAGTAGAAAGAGGGAAAGAGGCACGGATGGTAGTATAGGGCGAGCAAGGAATAAAAAGAATAAGAATTAGTGTTAGGGGATAAGTAGGAATAAGAGAAGAGAAGGGATATGCTTTCAGATGTGGGCAGAGAAGGAGACAGTTAGAGAGGATAGAGGAGACAGTTAGAAAGGATAGAATGTAAGGTAAAGGGTGGGTAGAGAGTGATGCAGAAGAAATGAAGGTTTGAGGTAGAGAGAGAGAGAGATGGAGGGTATGGGGTAGAGGCGATGCAGATTATGTGGTAGAAAGAAAAAATAGACCCGAACCTAATCTGGCCAAGTTACCTTCGGTTTTCTTCTCTCTTTCTCTCTCTCCCCACACACAC